>QNGE01000295.1:253965-275340 GCA_008508345.1 Paragonimus westermani | reverse complement strand
TGATGATGATGATGATGATGATGATGATGATGATGATGATGATGATGATGATGATGATGATGATGATGATGATGATGATGATGATGATGATGATGATGATGATGATGATGATGATGATGTGGAAAGTATATAATTGGTTTTAGCTTCGTGTGTGCAATTATCTGTACACTGCTTTCATATTTCCCTTTTTGTGCAGCCAATCCGACAACCGGCCGAATACGTCCCAAGTCTTTCACTGAAACTGTCATCGGCCACACTACATCTCAGTTGGCTGGTCAGAGTGGGTTTCAGTTACCCAGTCTGTCACACGCAGAAATTTCACCAAACTTCATCGGCCATGCATCTGTTGGGGACAAATCTGGTGTTGCCAATGGACAGCTTGCTTTACGTCCTCATCATGCTGTCAGCCCCGACCAGCCTTCTCTGTCCGCATACCCTTCTGGTGTGTCGGATTGGCAACACAGTTCAACAAAGGACGCATCAGGATCGACCGTTATTGATCCTAGTCGTGACTTGTCAAGGACAGGTGGTATGGAAGACGAGGACTCCTACTTGTTCGGTGTGAATGCCACGCTTAATGATGTTCAAGCCCCTCTTGATGACGTTGATACGTTGCTGTCAATTCCGCATAACATGAACCGAAGCCTCACCAGGTCGTCCAACAGAATTCCAAAATCGGGCACCTTGGTTCGTAATCATCAGTCCGAGTTTCTCGTTCTTCGCCGTGTTGCTAGCGATCTTGATGAGGTACTTAATTCAACTCGGATTTCTACGTGTGGTTGTCAAATTTCATTGTACCAGTTCTGTTTACCACTGTGCTGTGCGAAGCGTTTTTGAATCTCCTTGCGATATCTCCTATTTGCTAGTTGTATCTGGTTCGATATTCACTGTCTAGGGGTCACATGTAAACTGAGTTATGCAGACCTGCCACATTTAAAGTGTTCAGTATCATAATCTCCCAACGTAAGCTTCGAAACGAAATATCGTTGCTGCCATGTTATTTGAGTTGAATCCGCAGTGGTATTACATTTTTGGTTTGGTCATCTTTTCCGTTGCACATACTCATTTTCATGTTCCTTTAACTTATAAATGTCCTGTGAATCGGGTTGAGATCGGTTGTGTTTTTTCACTTTTTGTTTTCACTTACTGATCACACTGAGGTTCTATCGTTTCGTGAATTTCAATGCAGCGAAATTGTTCAGTGAAGCTTTTGGGTCACATTGTTTCGCTGTAGTATTGATGGCTAAACACCAGAGTATTGGTTCTATTCACTTATGTTTTTCTGTCTAGGTTTAAACGGTTGGGTACTGTAGCACACAAATTCGATCTCACAATCCGCAGGTTACAGAAGATTTTTTCTCCACGCTCTCATCCATTATGTTCATGAATGCCAATTAAAATTGACTCCGAAACCAACGTGCTCTCGGTATGGCGACAGAACACACAATATCATTTTGCTAGACTGTCCTATGTTCAGTTTACGTTGGTTTGTCTGCGGTTACTACCGTCTTGGTTTATAAAATTGGCCAGTTCGTAGCTCGCAATGTATCTCAGCTCTTCCATTATACGTTTTAGAAGTTCAAACAAGTTTCTCCTCACTCGATTCACGACCCAACCTGTGGTATGGTAGATTGTTTGGAAGAACCTGTTCTCACATCTATGAGCGATTGCGAACGCGTCCCCACAAACGGTCGTTTCTTCACTTCTTCGGACAACCTATCCATACTATCTGTAGGTTCGGTCATTGACAATCGGTCACGTGGCCACTCCATGCCCAGATCCTCCACGTTGGCCATGAGGACATCAGAAAGTCACCGTAGTCTCCTGCTTCCAATGGCTTCCTTCACTTCGCCACCACCACCCACTTTATCAGGCGGTCTGGATGATGACTCCTCATCTGCTTTTAGTCGCAGTGGTGGCTTCGGCACTAGTGGCCGAGAATCTGTGGACGAAGATGTAAAACGCAAGGTTTGTTCAGTGGAGTTCTTTCTGTTAGACGAATGTCATTTTGTATTGCAAGTTATTTACCGTTCTCACCCACCTTATCCTTCTCTGTCCTCGTCTCCCCGTTTGTTACTTTCCCCCTTGTTCTAAACTGTCAGTCAAGCCTTCGAATCTTCAGAAGGCCTCCGTCTGTCTGCACAAATGTCATGGATTACCGCACACATCACTTGCGTCAGGCCAGTAGCTTAGTCCATCGACCTGACGTGTCCCATACGAAGTCTGCCGTTTCGTGGTCACCCCCGAACAACCCCGTACGATCGGCTTTGTTTGTACGAACTCATGATCACGTGTTGAATAACTCCTTCGTACTTTCACCTATGGTGCTCATCCTGTCGATGAGAGGCAGGACTTTGCTATTTGCTAACCCTATCTTCCTAACGACGTCCTCATTTAGCGACCCCGGTGAAATTTAGCCTATCACCTTAACTGACTTTTGTGCCTTCACATTTGTATCTTGTTATACCTGACTTAGTTTGAAACTCAGTCGCATGCCTGGCAAACTCATTATACTTATGCACACCTTTTGTTTTTTAGCCGGGGCCTGTGATTCCTTACCGAAAACGCAGCGATTCTACGTCAGGTCAGTTGTTGTTCTGGAGGTCGTTTGCGGTTTTGAACTTTCCTACAGCTTCCAGGTACGCTTGTGCATAGTTGACCTTATGTAGCCTAGATCTGCGAATCACACCTGGTCTGGTATCTCTTCGGATTCCTAAAACGACCGCTGTAAACCGGATTCTGAAAGTCAAAACTGACTTTATCAACAATATTGGCGGCCTGCTTTTTTACAATCGCTCAATCCATATTTTTTGTAGCATGCCTCATCTACACTTCCGAATTGATAAGAATTAATGTATGTTCACGATATCTGCACCAAATGTCTAGTAACTGAGAACCCTAACTTGCATCATATTGACCACCTGTTCAGGTTTTATCTTGCGCCTTCCTCTTCCGTAGATGTATGTCACGGATAATTTCAACCTTGGGAACCTCTACTTAAGCTTTTGGATGCTTAGCCGGCGTCAATTTCTACAACCCGACCTTACGATGCATATACCGATCTGTCAGAAGTGATCGAGCCATTATAGTTGTAGACGATTCTGCTAATCTATTAGAAAAAATACACGGGATAGGTCGTTAAGGAACCTTTCAGGCAGATTGTTTGATTGTTTTCTCTTTTGTTGCATTTAACACAGGTGGATTCCTGCGTTCACCAGTCGATTCGTGCCATCGGCCTCCATTGCACCACACAGATACATTAACCGCCCCTTCCAACCTTGATCTCGGTAAACATGCTGATTCATGAGTAAATTGTCAACGATCCCGTGGTTTAGCAGGTTGCTCATTTATATCCTAGGGCAGTTTTGTGCGTATGTCTAATAATCGTGAATGCTTTTGCTGCAAGCTCACATGTGTTATGAATCTAAAACATATAATCTTTGTTTTTTTATCATCGTGGCACCAGCCAAAACCTTCCACCTAAACGAGACCTAGCATCAACAAGTCGGCCGACTTAGGTGTTCGCATACTCGGTCGAAATGAATATTTCGGATCAGTGTGTCAGATTAAAGAGAGCAGTTTGACCAGAGTAAAATGGCTTTCTCGACAGAATTGTCTTTGCTACCAGATGGACCTCAGGTTGACACTGAAAAAATGTGGTATTTACAACTAGTCTTAGGAGAACCTATTATGCGTACTTTGCAGACGTACTTCACAGTCTTAATTCGTTTACCGCACTGACTTTTGTTTAGTGAGGCTATCAACAGCACAGTAAAACTGTGCCAATCAACCAACAAAGTGGTTACAAAACACAAGGCGATGGCTGTCCCGTTGGATAAAGTGAGTAGGTGCAGCCTACTCAGTTGGAGACCTCTTAATCACCCAAATCACCGGTTTGAAACGCTGTCTAAGATGAGAGTGTTTCGTGATCAGTGTTGTAGGGTGCGAGGTGGTCAGATAATGACCTGGCGCAGGAAAATGAAGTCGTTCACCAAGGGGTTGGCCACTGTAGATCGAGTTCATCTCCCGGGCTGGGGCCCTCGCGACTCACAGAGTCGGTGGCTGGAGACTCTAGGTGAGATGGCGGCTAATCGAGCTCGAACCATTGTTATCGCCCGGTCAGATTTATAGCCGTTTTGAAAGAATGAGTGAATGCTCCCGTACAGTACAAACCTCATTCGTTACATTCAGCTAACCGTTGTTACACTTCTTCGTCATAGTGCAGGATAATTAACGCGCGTTTGTTTTTAGTGATTTCGCGAAAATGGTAACAAAAATTTGTGATAAACCGATGGATATTGAATGCTTTCACATGTTCACATTCGCATACCGCGCGCAATTTCAATGTGGGCTGGATAACCCAGTATGTCAACAGAAGGATCTACGTACGCGGACCTGTAAGCACTACGCAGTGCATGACCGGTGATCCAGCGGCGCATGAGCATCCATGCTGTTCTCAAACAATAGTAGTCTGAGATTGTGTATGCATGTCGCCCTTTCATCAAATGTGCCTGATCACCGAGTGACCTCATTGTTCAAAGTGTGCTGTCGGTACTCACCCGTGAGATCGATCTTCACATATGAACGACAATAAGAAGTGACCTCCTTGTGTTTGCTCTAAACAGAAGTATCGTAGCATGCCTCGAGTGACGTTGAACACAACAAAGAACATGTTGGAGTTAACGTCGGTTTCCGTACAAGAGGCAGTGCAAGATTGTATGTGGTTAAATCACCGATAAGTGTGGAAGCCTGTTGTTCTCAACCGTGGACGTGTCCAGTGTCAAATGCTGTAGACACACTCATACCTTATTGATAATTTGAATGTGTTCTGTAGAATCGAGGAGTGGTTCACATTGTATGGTTATAGTGCCCCGATATCTTCGCTGGCATGCCTTTTCGAATGGTTGAGATGCTTTGCTGAGAAGGTTAGCTATCGATCGTCGATTGCAGCTTAAGACGTATTTTGCACAATAGGTAAATGAGATGGCCATTCCGAATAATGAGGAAAATTTCAGCGCTTACAAGAAGGTTTTGGTTGCATGCTGCTACCGTTTGTTAAGCCTTATGGGAATGAGAAACGTGATTTTCCGCCAAAATTGTACGTCAGCACATTCATTCCACGCCACAAGAATGCGGTTTTCTTCCCTACGTAGTATACACGCGTTGAGCCCACTAGCCCGTAAACCTTATCTGCGCCTGATCAAGAATTTCCTCGTCGTACTCGCGTGACACGTATACAAGCAGATGTGGGAACGGAATTTTCTAGGTCCAATCCATCTTGGTTGGAAACTAAGAATTTCAAAATGGGGCGGAAAAACTACTCTCCGCTTTCCGTAAACCACATTCAAAAGTGGTCTTATAAATTTTTCTTGACCATTTTCACAGCCAATCGGGTTTAGTACAAGAAATAAGCAAGCTGCGTAGTGTGATGACGTTTTGGAAAGTTGTCTTTGCTCAGGTGATAGGAATTTCGTATTTGTCTTTAAAAGCTTTATTGGTATCCATACAACGGCTGATCTCTGATTCGTTCAACCATTACTGATTTGAACTGGGTAAGGCCTTCCTGGCGAAGCCTCTGAAATCTTTAATGTTATACAGAAACAGGTGTAAAAGGACATTTTCTCGCAATTTATTTATGTACCTGCCGGTGCCTGGTCGTTGATGTGACCAATAATCCCAGATATTACACTTCATACTCTCCCTATTTTAGCACTGAGCGCGTGGTCGTTTTGGACAACGATTCACCTACAGTAAACTGTAGGTGAACAAATGTGATGGCTAGTTTCTACATCCTATTCTATTAATGTTCAGTTTCTGAAATAACTTATGGCTTTGGAAAACAGTGAAATTGTACTTCTTTCATTTATCACCATCTATCCCCACCTCCTTACGAGCCATGTTCGCAACGTTGGGCGATATCGTAACCCTTGTAGGCTACTTGTTTATCTGCTCCCACGCACATGGGCGTATCTGTGTAGGGGAGTGTTTGTATGACAGTGCCTCCTATGGGAACCGCCCACATCGATCGTCCACAGGTGTACATGTGTACAAACCCCCAGCTGTGTTCTTTACGGAGTGAATTGAGTTTTGTCCTAGTCTTACGGTGCATTGAAGCAACGGTGGCTAACTCGGGATCCACGTGAATTATTATCCTCGCTTGTGATTAGCGAACTGTTTGCCATTTGACTTCGTATTCTCATTTCTTTTTTTTCAATTTCCTCTGGTAGACGTTGGTGTTCTTGAAACTCCCACGAAAACCAACCGTAATTTATCCGCAGATTCCACTGTCCCTCGCTGCCTACTCGCTGGAGGAGTGGCACGTGGATGGACTCAAGAATCGATTGTCATATGCTGGCGTCGATTTCTCGGTCTTCTTGGCAACGTTACAGAAATTCAGGTTGTCTCCAATTTGGAGAAAGTCTACGTGTATTTTTCGGAACTGGTTGGCGTTCTCCTCAAAATTCAGCAAAATCAACCTTTAGATCCAGTTTCTAACGAATGTGTGCGACCGATTCCGGATTACAACGTTCCCATAGAGTATATTCTACCGTCCCTGTTTGAGGTAAATCATTTGGCTGAATTTTAGCTGTTTTGGACCGAGCTGTATAATCTGTACTAACGTCCTCTTCAATCTACTACCGGCATACACACATTCGGTTAGCCGTGTTTCACATTCAAACTCAAGTTCCACATCCACGCGCTCCCATTACACTGTTCATAACATTTCTGCTGCTAACAAAGGCCACGTGTTGGTCATTGATTTGGGAGTGCTGTGCTCGCTGGAGTATAAATCCAAAAAAGGATTCGTTTTGGCTTTCCAGCGCAATTTGAGTTAGTGTTTGTTTACGCCGAATATCCTAACGTGCGACTATCAACAAACGTTCGGGTGCGTTTGGTTGCATGGCTGATCCGATGTGTTACTGCGGTTACATGAAACTTACGAAGTTGAAATTTGGTAAGGCAACAACAGAAGAATTCAGCTGATTACAGTAAATAACAAATGTTTTC
This sequence comes from Paragonimus westermani, assembly GCA_008508345.1. NCBI lineage: Eukaryota > Metazoa > Platyhelminthes > Trematoda > Plagiorchiida > Troglotrematidae > Paragonimus > Paragonimus westermani. The sequence goes on along the minus strand of QNGE01000295.1, from coordinate 268,332 downwards.
ACTAGAACAGTAATCAGTGTCTGGCTTTCGGATGCTCACATTTAATGCAGGTTCAATTTATTGTCTTCGATTTGCTGGGGCAATTCAAACTAACCAAAATTTCACTTTTCATTTTTTGACTAACGACTTGACAGTCGGCTTGGATGCAGCTGACCTAGGGCTTCATGACTGCGAACATCAGTGTTCACATTTGTTGGTCTTCTGTGACATCAGGTGTGTGTGTGTGTTGTGTAATTCAGTAGACACCTTTGAGAGTGAGTTGTTGCTTGTAACCTTCCCCTGTGCACAGAAATGACTGTCAATACACATCAAACGACGGTGCATCCACGATGTGGGCTTACCTCGTCATCGCCGAAGAAGGTGCCCTATGATTTCTAAAATGAGCGGAGAGGGACCTATCAAATGAATGTGATATTTTTTCTCAAGTATACTCTAGACCGACGAGAGCGAATTTGAACATCTCAACGTTACACTTCGCTTAGTGCATCATTCCACCCATATACGAGCCAAAAACTCAATGACTCGTTTATTGAGGCTGCTTTTGTTTGGATAAATTCATATCCTTGTTTTTTTATCGGAGAGGCGGTAACAGGGGAAATGCATTTAGGATCTTACTCTTCCTCAATCTTATGAATCGATCCAGATTGGTGACGTTTTCAAGTACACGCATGTAACGAGTCACATGTTCCTGAGTACGGTTTCTTTCTCGCAGCTCCGTGTGCCACCGCATAGTTCACATCACAACTCTCACGAGTTTACATGGTCTTGCTTGAAGAAAAAAGCCTTCAGGAACAAGTTTCCAAGTCAAGCCACTTTCCGAAAACGGTGTCCCTGTGAAGGTTTATAATGAAGTTGATATTCACTTTTAGCGTAGTCTGTGCAAGAGTTGTCGAGTAGAAGAATAGTGTACGTCATCAAACCAAAAGGCGACACCATTCACCTTTTCATGACCCACTTCCAAATTCGAGTTACAAGTGCGCCGTATTTTCAAGCATCCGCAAACCCGGCGTTGTCTGTATATTTACACAAAAACATTCTGATAGTTCGATTAGGACCTTTTACTCTGTCGTGAAGCTGATTTTATTTGCCATCTTTCTATCAATTCTGAACTTCGTCGGTCTAGCACAACCGAGACCGACTGCATCAGACTGTTCACACGTGCAACCATATTTAATGTTTGTTGATTTTTACACATTGAAGGTCCTGATGCTCTTCAAGATGTTTTATTAGTGTAGAAGGCTTGAGACTTAGTGCGGTTTACGTATACTTGGTGATATTCCGATAGAAGTGGGTTCACAACCAGTGTTTTATCGATTGCCAGTCAAAGGATGTTCACTAAAAGTGACGTGTGGTGAGTAATAGTTGCAACGCCCAAAGCTTAATAGGTTTATAGCTACACTGCGCATTTCGAATGCTACTGCTACAAATTACAGCGTAAGTCGTATATTTTTCGCACTGTATTCCAACTAGTTCTTCGTAATGTGCAGGACTGTTGACACTCCCGATCCACTTCTGTTAGGTCTACTTTTATTGTGCTCGTGCTTTTTAATTGAAATTTCCAGGTTCAAGTGACAGGTGTTTTCGACAAAAATAGTAAACAGTACACCGATGACCGAACAACAGTGAACATAGTTCTAACATACAAATTATTGGTCTCACCTTTGTCGTGTGTTCAGTTTGCTGATTGTTGTCAACCGTGAATCTTGGGCTGGTGACCCAACAACCTGCTCAGTTGTGTGTAAGGCACATCCCTTTATTTTTCCTAGTCATTCTTCGCAGAGAACAACAAAATTCCTTCATAGATTGAAGCAGCTACGTGTTCCGAATGATGGCATATTTCGAGTGTTCCGACGAAAATTGGATATTGATTTTACAAGTGTGTGCTACATTACTTTCTTTGATCTTTCTGATTCTCTTAGTTGTTCCACTTGGCCTCTTAAAAAACCATTGGATGTAAGTTTCACTCTGTCTGAACGCATGGATGCAGTAATTCGCTCGTGCTTAATGTAAGGTCAGTAGTGCATTGGTCAACCCCTCTGCTTCAAGAGAACCTAGACCGTAGTTGAAATCCAGATCGTGTCAATGATATATGCCACTGATAACCTCTAACGAGAACGATAAATGCATCTTGTGCTTCTTTTCGGAAGCATCTCATCGAAGGGTTTTGGACTAGGAGGGATGCAACCGAGCATGATTAGTGTACGGTTTATTTCGACAAATCTCCCACCACTTGCGCCGGAAGGTAGGCATACTGTTCCGAATCGTTTCAAAAACTGTTTCTGGTTTACTGATGAATAGTCGGGGATTTGGTTTATTTTCAAGTTGACCATCACTCACATTTGATCGCAGCGTTCGCATTCAGATAGACTTTGCAGCCAGCCTCTTTTGAAAAGAAGCACTAGACTCGAGTTTCGCTCTCATTAGAGCTCGTCAGTAGTGCATATCCTTGCCACGGCCGGGATTTGAACTCCGGACATTCCAATCATGAGGCAACCGTGTTAACCACTGCGCCATTGACCTCACATTAGGCACGACCGAATCATCAAATCTGAACGCTCAACCACTCTCGCTTGTGAGCAATGATCAGGTTGCCCGATCGTCTCGAGAGGAGACACAGTTACTGCCTGTTAACTCCAATCGATAACCCCGCGATTAGGACTTCCGAGACAGGTCGAGATCACAGAACTCATTAAACCTGCAAGGCGATATTTTAGATTACTGATGAATAGTCGGGGATTTGGTTTATTTTCAAGTTGACCATCACGGGTCATCACTGGTTTACTGAAATCTGACTGTTGTTTTCGTTTCTTGCAAATGGAGTGATCGTAACTACCTGTAATGGTGGCTGGATATAATTAATGTGCTGACTGGAGCAGGTGACAAGTTCTGCATACCGTGCATACATAGACTATCTGTTATCGGAAACACTGCGATGGATGTATTGTCATAAGAGTTATTGGTTGGTTGGTATCAAAACTGAAGACTGAACTGTAAAACAGAATGAACTGTTCATCAGTCATAGTAGTCTGACTCTATTTTAAACCCTACGGATACGGTGACCCAATTCAGCGTTGTCTTTGTGTGCATTTCATTTGAAAGTTGGATGTCATTAAGCGTGTGATTCTTATGCCTCTGCTCTTCACACTCTGTCACAGTGTACATACAGATGCAGGTAACTGGGGGGACTCATATAATTTCAATCCCGAAGTAGATGGATTCAGTCTTAATCTTTCGTGGACACTGTACACAATGTATTTTCCCGGTGCCTACCTCCAAGGGCTCCTGTTTAATCCTGTTATCATATCCGTTTACTGCACGTTTGCATAATCTATCGGGTCCGTCGTCCATCCTTTCGAAATAGCTCCCATCTCCGCACGATAACCGCCTGTGACAGCTGGTCCTCTCTTTAGTAACACTTGATGATCACTTATTAGCTTCGATGGGTGGAAATGCGTAACTACGTTGGTTCCTTGCACTGCTGAAGTCGCCTAACTTGAGTGATGTTAGATATTTTCACTATTCCTGTAAACTGACGCAGACCTGTAAACGCGAACATTAAATCGTGATCAGCGCTTGCCGAAGTAGTCACGACATTTGGATTCCTCAGTAAGCCTACCGCACTTGACTATGTGAACATCGTTCTGTCTGCGATTATATGCCGTACACTTGGAGCAGTTGCATTTTTAGGGGATTGGTGAGTATGTTGATTCCATATGTAATTGCTTCTTCGTCACGCTCTTTTTCTGTTCATTTGTTAGGTCTATCATACATTAAGTGAGACTAATCGGGTTGTTGGCTGCTAACAGTTATTACATCTTTAGGTTGGTCCCTGCCATGCTCGAATTTGGTTGATGATATGTGATTCATATGAATACGCTTTTAGATTTTAGGCCACACGGACCGGGTGGATCTTGTCAAACTGTCCGCCCTTCGCACACTCACTGAAGCCATCATTCGTCCCCCAGATAGGCCAATCAATGAGGAGGTGATTGCTCAGTTTTACAACGTTCTACATCGGTACCTGGCCGGATCTGATCAGGTTAGTTTTCGTCTCAATGGCTTACAATATTTTTCTTGTTTCAGTTGCGCTACATGATTGGATTGTTTTATTTTCCGCACTCTTGGTTAGCAGCCATTGCTTATAGAAACCTCGCAACGTAGTTTGGATGGTTTTCTCTGTTTGTCGTCACTACTCAGTACCATTTGAACAGCTTCAAATGAAGATGTTGTAGCACTGCCCATTGACTTAATCACGATGAAAGCAAATAATCTTTTAACCGTGGATTTAAATCTGCATGCTATGTTGTTTGCTTCCGCAATAAACCTGTTCCTTAACTCATGTCTTTATCGAAGTTTGAGTTTTATGACCATTTTACCTTGGGCTTATTTTGCGTGTCCTCGTTAATTTTTTTTACTTTCAACGTACTACCCGTTTCGTTGGACTAAACTTGTCATTCTTTTTTGATGCAAGTTGAGGCTGTTTGGAAAAATTTTCGGCTTATCCCCATGTTCACTTTCAGCAATTTATTCACGAAGTTGTACGGTCCTGCGGCATGCGGTTCTTCTCGTCAGAACTGCCAGCATCACACATCCTGCTGTTGGATTTCCTCAAAGGGATTAGTGTAGTGCTTGGTGAAGATAGTTTTGGCAAAGATGTGAGTTTCACTTACTTGCACAGATAATTATGACGTTTTACCAGTATCCTTTTTACTAAAGCGGATGGGCATTGGTAGCGAGCTCTACAAAATGCTTTGTTGGACTCGTCTCTGGAGTTGAGTCTTTCGCGACTCATTGTGTCTGTGTTGTGTGAAAAAGTGACTAGTCGTGCTCAGTGGTGTGAATGTTTTTGTTGTTTGATGGGATTTTCAGTGAAATAAGTGCACTTAATGCCACAGGGTAGCTAAAGTTGAAAGGAAACCATCTGATAACCCTTTATCTTCACTTACAGCCCGCGTCTTTGTTTGTAACTTGTAGAAGACGTGTACTTTAAATACTTGCTTCTGGGCACAGGTGTTTTTAATGTTTCGATCCCGCCCTTCCCGTGTCTGTTGCTTTCTGACTAGGGCTTCTTTATTCCTTCATAATTATATGATAATCGAGTATCAGTGTGAGCCCCTGATTTATTGCTGTCTATGATGGCGATAAGGTGGTTGCACTGCCTACTTTTAGTCTGTTATAGCTGTCGTGTGCCGTTCATTGGTTAAAGTCAAGATGAGGTAAGCCACTTTCTCTTTCTGTTTTCTCCACGGTCGTAAGCTACAGATTTCAAACGAATTTCTTTTGTTTCCTAAGCTCCCGCACACAGAAGCACTTATGATGCTCACCTCTCTCCTGTGTTACCCGCGTCACTTCGGAACACTTGAATGTTTGGATGTGGATGCTGTAGATTCTATACAGCTGATAAAGTGTGATGAACTTCCGGTGAGTGATCTGTTGCTTACCGTTAGTGTTACTGTATTACCCGGTCATTGCATGAGTCATTATTTGTTGCTCTGCGTTTGTTGATCATTAAACAATTCCCCCTCTAGCTTACATTCTTCATATCTTGGTTTTCATAGCTTTTGGAACTCACGTTAATTCTGTGTTCTTGGTGACGTCTGCTGTTCCCGCGGTAACTAGTTCGACCACATTTTGTGCTCTTACTTTGGGTCTCATCAACTTGACAACGTTGAATCTCTGTACGGCCTGGCTTTGTGGTTTGAAATTTGCGAATTTGTTTTCATCGTCAGTGAACCAATGACTGCAGAGTGAATGTGCACACAGGAGGCTATCATACTTTAGATGTAGGTTATTTCAGTCAGCTGTGAGTAGGACATTGAGTCGGCTGGTTCCTTGGTCCGGCATACACAGCTTACAGCATGCCCACTCTGTTTATCTGAACTATGTTTGCAAGCTGCCGTGTCGAACTATACTGAGGTGAAATAGTCTGGTAGCATTCGCGATCGTTAATCAAAACAACTATAATCAACCAGGTTACGGAAACTGGGTATCTGAGTTGTCCCAGCGGAACATATGCGGATGGTACTTCAGTTAATTTATTTATAACACTCATCGACTGACCAAATTTTAACGATCTCATTTATGGGGTATGCGGCCACTTCTTAAGAATCAATATGAATTCCACAGGATTTATGATATTGAAATATCACCTCCCCAGCCCCTACGGTGACTAAATTTTCAATAGGCAACTCGCCTACGGCTACCACCACCGTAACAGTTTTCATCACACTCACTACTGTGTTTCATGTTTGTCTGCGCCGCAATTAGATATGTAAATCCTGATAGTCGCAGCCTCAATTTTTTGAGACATTTCATAGACGGGGTACATTCTAGTGATTTACATGCACTGGACGATTCAGCAAGCTTACTCTTATTAAGTGCACAGCCTCATCCAGATCTCGGATCGATAAAAGTTGTGATGGCTGATCACCTGGAACAACCCCTTCTCATTTATAAGGGACTACGAGGGGACCACAAATAAATATGACTTGATGTTTCGCTGGGGTTGAGTTGCACCAACATTATTTAAGGGTTTATCACAGACTTCAGAACTGGTTCCCACTGGACGTGAAATAGAAGAGGAGAACAGAGGTCTTTCTCTTGGGTAGTAACGTCGAGGTGGCGTGTCTAATAACCAGCTGCCAGAAGACCCGTAAAATCCACATACGAAGTTCTCTGGAGCAGAATGTAGGATAATTGCGCTTTTGGAATTCAGGCGTTCAAGATGGAAGCAAAATCTACAGTAAAAAGAGAACGACCCCTCAAATTCCGCGATTGAGGAAGATGTGGAGATGCTGTTAGCATTGACTGGGACTGATCCATTCCTGTTGAGGACGTCCGGAAGATGCTAACTGCGACGACGCTGAATTGTTTTTGGAGCAGTCCCAAAACAGCGCCTCATGCTGGATTTCGATAAGCACAGCAGTGACAGGTATTCTTAGGGTGTGAATGGGCTTCTCTCTTGATAGTCCTGAAATCTGAAAATACTCAAAAACGTTTTGAAGTACGCATCCAGCCGAAAGTTTAAGAAGCTAAGGCAGCTCAACAGTGAAATGACCATGAAGTAAGAGCGGCTTCTGCTAACGCCGTTACTTCGGCCTATTGTAGCGAGAAGGCGTCCAATAAAGCACAGTCTTTATTGTCTAATACGCTAGTCCTCATGTCACCGGCGTGCTCGCGTTTATTAGTCATCATTCCGGATCACAACACCCCCAGGTTTCCGCTCACGCATCGTGTGCACTTCTGCCCGGATTATGTGCGTGATCGGCACCGTCTATCGGGGTTTTCTGCCTGCCATTTTTCGTCCCTTGGTCCGATTTCGTTGAGCGATGGCTCGTCCGGTCGCTCTTGTTCTCCTCCATCTATCTCCACTGGTTTCTGAACGTAGTCCACGACCGCTTCGCGATATTCCTGCGAATGTTGGAATAATCGCGCTTCCGATCTCGTCGTCCCTTCTCTTTTCCCTGCCATGTCTCGCCCGTTGGTCCGATCCAGTCGAGCGATGACTCATTCGGTCGCCCCCGCCGTCCCCGATCCGATCCTTGTGGGGTTTTAGACGTGCCTCCCCCTCGCGTCGAGGTATTCCTCCGAGTGTTGGAATACCCACACCTCCGATCTGAGTATCCACCACACTGTCTTACTGCGAAATTGGAGTGCTGAATGAGTCCTCTCATCAGTTGTAAGATATCCGCATGTGACCTCTGTTCCTCTGTCAATGTCATTTCGATTACAACACTCCTGAGGAAAGCCATCCGAGGTGGTTGAAACGCAGAGTATTACTACTTGCTCGTAATGTTGTGTTATTCCCAATGTGTTTATTAGTCCTCTCATCACTTGAAAATTCTGGTTTCCGCGGAGATGCTGGATGAGATATAGGAAAGGGCAAGTTTCGCCTGCCAGCCTCTGCGTTGTTGTTCTTTCAGGTTCGTTTACTTGATGCCATCTCCTGGGTAGTGCCCCAATGGTTCAGTCTTGCTTTAAGAGGTTCGCGTTTCTCTCTTGACAGCCAGTGATCTGGATTGGAGATCACCTGATTTAAAAGGGTTTAATAATGCCGTTATCTGGTTGCTGCCGTCAACTGACCCCGCATATAATGAATACACAGCATTTGGTAGTTTAGTCTGTTTGCCCATCTCTCTCCGTTTGGGCATTCTTATCCCACTCATTGAAGACGCTAAAGAATACGGGGATGTAAAACCAAAGAGCAAGAAGAAGCTTCGAAATGTGGGGACATCACAATTCAAGAGGCACTCTAATATATACCTACACGTTGACATTTTTCATACTAGAAAGAAATTTTAACTTGTCGCAAAATGTTGCCCATCTTCCATGTGGTTTGGTTGCTTACCCCAAGGACGACGACCATGAAGCCACAAACACTCGGTGACGACACAGCATGAATGATTTGGGGTTACGGCTCATCGGCTGTTCCTGTGATGATTTACCACACCCTGACTGTTAGTATCCGGCCATTGTATTGTCCAAGTACTAGTCTTCATTTTTGCATTTAACCCCGTTAGCTCGGTGGATTTCTGTGTTACTTGGGTATGACCACTGTCAGATGAAGCGCTGTATACTACCTTGTCAAAATCCGTCAGGTGTGGAAGCAACAAGGAAATATTGTGTATGGTCTATATAGTGGCCAATCATCGACTGATATCCTCCGTCCCTTTGGACATGATGTTCAGCGTCTCCTACGTTCGACTAAACGGAAAGAACACTTCGTTATGTGCACTGTAATCACTGTTTTGAATAGTCCTTTGGTGAGCTGGGTTGTTGTAACCAGGCTAGTTTGGTACTAGCGTGAGTTATAGCGCGGAAACTCGATTTGTTGATTTTCCAAAAAATTTGTGTTCGAATGACTGTATGCCAGAGTCGATGTTGATCACAACCATCATGTTGTAAGCCTCATACTTTGTGACATAACATATCAAACACCAGACACTCCTCAATTCGAAGTTCACTCACGGGGTTGTTGTGCTGTGCTAAAATATAATTGCTTGTGAATTAGAGACGAGCGAGTGATTGCAGTTGCATTCGTCAGCACTACCGATTTTCAAATCGTTCGTAATTACTCTTTTGATAACTGTATTCCTTATCATGTGTGTTCAAAATTTACCGACTGTGTCCGCATTCTTCACTTTTACACCCCAAACATCAGCACTTTCTGTTGGGTGCATATGTGATGTCTGGGTGGTACTGACAGGAAAGACCGTGTCAAGTTCGAAACCGGTTACGGTCTACATGTTCACTTCGTATTCCCATTTCATTAAAAAATTATTTAATCAGATCAACAAGACAAAGTAAATTTCCAACCTGTCTTATGCAAATCGGTTCTATTTCCTGTTTCCGTTGCCAGTCGCGTCTATTGAATAGCCTTGTACAAACCACACTCGGTAATCCGAATGCCGAGACTCGATGTCTAGCCCTCGCTGCTCTTGCGATGCATTGTGTGATAGAGCTTCTTCACATGGAGAAATCACAAGATGCCACCAATTTCCCCATGGAAGCAATTTTGGTGTTAATGGGGATGATGCGATTTCAAGACCACTCAGTGGCTTTAGTTGCCGTGGAAATGGTTTACATGCTGGCACATTTTGGTAACCTTTTTCTGGACCGAATGCCCAAGTTACCTTTGCTTATTATTCGGGTGAGTGTGGTTTCTACAGTCATTCGGGAACACGATGAACGTCTTTTACATTGATCCAACCGTTGAATAATTTATTCTGGCTATTGTAGGTGCGTATATGCAGATGCTAAAATTGGGAGACTTCATTTTTTGCCCAACTGACTGACTAGAGTATTTCCCACAGTTTGCTCACTTTTGTGTGGTGATTCCCAGTGTACCACCATGTTGGGTCTTCCTACTGTATTACCTTTTGTAAAACGAGTTCCATACGTTCCATACCTCTTCGGAATACACAAAGAGTGTAACTATTTGGTTCCTGTGTTGATAGCATGTAGTGTTATTAGATTCCAACTGTTCTCGCGGGTAATCTCGATAGCTGTGTCTGACTGGAGCGTACAGCACACTTTAACAACTGAACTGTGATTATAATTTCAGAACATTTCAGTAGTCAGGTCCCTTCCCGTCCCCTTTTTTCCCTTCTCTCTTCCTATATAGGGTTTGCTTTTTCTTCATGGTTGTGTGGCAGTTAAGCATTAATGTGAGCCACTAATGAATTGCTGTCTATGCTGATGATGATTTCAGAACAACTTCTGAACAATCGGTAAATGATTATTGGTGGCGTTTTGCTTCTGACGTAAAAGCATCGTCGCCAGTAGAACAAATTACTGACTGTTCGCAAGATGTTCTGAAATTTTGAGTTTTCAGTCGGTGTCAACTATATCTAACTACTAGCTTGAACTGTAATTGGTTTGTCCTCGTATGATGTGTCTCACAACCTTGGATATAACATCATCGGTATGTGTACTTTAACCAGTCGAACGTGTGGTTCGATGGATAAAATATGGTATTGTGGTTAGTTCGTTGTGAGGTAGAACATGGCTGTGCTATACATGAAAGTCAACTCTTAACCTCTGACGAGATTCTTCATTTTCATTGGCTTAAGACAATCTGTTTCTTTTGTCGGTTTAGTCCCTGTCTTGTTAAAAGTTGATTGACGTGGCCCTTTAGCGTCTCGGAGATGTTACGAGACGCTCACGCAACGTGTTCACGGGTTATACAAGCACTAAACATCCAGTTCCACAAACGCAGGAACTGTCATTCGCCAGTTCTCGGATCGCCTGACTTTTCACATACCGCTAAACTTCACAGTATAGGCTATAGTCTTAAGTAATTGGTCCCGTTCCATGAATTTATCGTTCATTGTTTTTCTGTCGTTGCTGTCACTTCGTCTACAACTGTTTTACTGAACGGTATTTTAAAGACCAGTCATTGACGGATGTATTTGCGGGAGACCTTAATCTGCACTCTATTTGACCTAGTGTATGGCCATTAAACGAAGTAGTCGCTCTGAATTCCCGTTCTTTTTGCAGACTCAGTGTCCAACCACAAACACTGTCCTTCCTATTCTCGGTCATCTTGTCATCCTTCACTTTGTCTATAGGTTTTCGCATTCCCATAAACTTTATGCCTGATTCATTACAAAAAGGAGCACTGGCCTGTTAATTATAATCACTACTGATTGGATTGGAATCCTCTTCTCTCTTTGTGCTGGCCAAAAGTCTGCGCCATTTTTCTTAATTTATCATCAGGTGTTATTAATGTTCAACGTATTGTCATCCAAATTTCGGACTTGGCACCAGATTTCGTTGTCGTATGGGTAGTCGGTCACATATTGTCTTGGTACCGTCAGAGTTCCTAAACCTTGACAGGAGCATTAGCAATGTCGAGCAGCGAAAATGGCTGAAGTCCTGAAAGGCTAACTTCTTATTGCTGTCCATAAGCTGTATACTAGATTGATTAGACGCCTTAATGTTAGTGTGAGCCTTGCTCAACATGGTCAACAGCTTTCTCCCAACAATGTTGCAGTTTGATCAGGCCGTGACATGTCCAATGCTCCTAGTGCATATATATATATATATATATACGCATAAGTGTGGTTTACTGCATTTATTCGTTCATAACGCCCACGAGCCTAACCAGAAGGTACTGTTCCTCAGGCTGCATCCCACCAGAACACCGAATTGTAGTAGCCCAAAATAAGAATGAAGTACCAAAAAGAATGAGAATTGATGAAACAACATCAAACGTTAACAGTAGATATGAACGCGGGAACTCCACTGACCATAGTACACTGCCATCTTAGATGGAGTTTTTAGCCAGCGAATTAACTGATCATGGTGACGCCAGCCAAGTTACTCAATGGAACAACCAAGACCCCTATACTTCATGACCATGCCAATACTCGATCACCGTACGGTTTTTACCCACCTGCTGGTGTCCAAAGGGTACAGTGCCCTGTAGGGAAACACTCAGTTGGCACGCGTAGTACGCGACCCGATCATAACAGACTGTGCAACCCGACCAATTCACCAATCGCTCACGTACCTCGAGCTTTCTGGAATACGGGCTGGCTATCGACCGTCTTGCTCGTGCGATCATCCCGCTTGTTGTGGGCTAGTTGGTGGGCACAACCATGGCTAAACACAACAGTTTTGTTGATTTCTTCATCCTGAACGAACCATGTTCACGAACCGGTGAACGAAACTGAACACACAAGCATATACTTCTGATAAAAACAACCGAAAGTGGTTTTTACGCCACGGGTAATACAGACTGGAAAGGATTTGAGTACCTTTCCCAGCGTAACCTTTTGAGAGTTATATAAGCCAATCCGGCTTCGTAACTACGCACACGCAAACACATACCAAAACAGAAACTTCTAAAGCTGTTCTCGTTTACTTTCGCCGTTCCTGTTGTTAATCATCACTTTCTTCAAAGCAGTCGTAATCGGAAGTTCTATTTTTCAGACGTTGACATGGACCCTCGTAGTTGTTTGGACTTCGGTCAAGTTGGATAAAGTGCACCCATTGGATAGAAGAGTGAGTATAATTATCAAGACGTATATTCCCATCGAAGCAGTTTTTTGAATGTGGTTATTGCTCGTTCTTTTGCATGGTCAGTGGTGACCGATACTCTTTTTGGTGTCTGTGGTCCAGTGAGATCGTTTGACCCTTTTCTCTTGCACTCTTTCCGTGTTTTTATGTTTGAGTACAAACACTGATTATCACTTTCAATTAACCACAGAATTCACGTTCACGGACTTTTTGGACAGCTCATCTCGAAACGATATAGTACACTCAAATTCCTTTCTTTTCGAAACTCGTCATCATCATCATATATGCTTGCCACGGCCGAGATTTGAACCCTAACCAGACTTCCCTGACGCAACCCTGTTGGTCACCACTCCATTGGCTCCACGTTAATCGCGGCTGAACTGTCATATGCAAACTGTCAGCCGTATCAGTTTGTGAGCGATACCCAGAACTCAGTCACCAAACAGATCCCTTAGTATATCAGTTTCTGCCTACTTCTTGTTGCCGAGACTGTGTTGAACAAATCTCGTCTATTTATCTTAGAATTGTTGTTCTCATCCCCACAAATTGATGGGTACTAGTGAACTAGACATCTTCAGACTGCTCAAACTCACCAAAAGGTGTGTCACTTTGTAGTTAGCATTTGGAGGCTCATCGGTCTGTATATTCCGTATAGCAGATTTTATCACATGTAAGTGATTGATTAATTTCAAACGACGTTTGCTACTGTAACGTAAATAGCAAATATGCTGTACGCTTAGTTGATAGTGGACGAATGTAGTTACTACTAACTTGCATTTACATTTCTGGTATCAGAGTTGCACACTTCCCTTCTACTTCCATCCAGAAGCGCTTACTATAAAGGCGTGTTTTTTCCCTCGTCTCCATCATCATGCGCTGGCTGTCCCTCATCATCCACCTCTTACTGTGTTATTAGCCATGCACACTAGTCAAACATGAGAAAGAAAAATGTTTCCCGTTCACTGGGACTGGAATGGAGAGGTTTCCTGATTAAAGAAAGTTTAGCCGGCTTTCACGCTACAACGCAACCGTCCAGAAGCTGGAATCCAGCTTGTTAAAACCAGTGTTAACATTCAAAGAGTTTTCAGCATCGGCTAGACCTGATGAAAACGTCATCTGCAAAAATGTTGGCACTGGCTCTCCAATGATTGTTTGAGTTAAGCTGCTTATCCCGATAGAATTAAAATTATGGAGCTTACATCGGCTGTTGACCTGTCTGATAATGGTCAGGTAGACAACGGGTTTTTTTACTTTGACATAGATTACAAACTTGCGCTCTGTTGACTCGAAAAGCTCTTCTGACTAAATTCCCGTCTCTTTTAGGTAAAAGCGTTTCGGCCGGGCTAAAGCGGACTAGCCAGTCGAAAAGCAATTACTTGTTTTGAGATGCTCAACTAATGTGCCACAATCCTTTGTGAGCACAATCATCATCATCATCATAGACAGCAATACATCAGTGGTTCACACTAATGGTTAACTTCCACACAACCATGAGGAAATAGCAAAGCCTATATAGGAGGAGAGAAGGAAAAAGAAGGGGACGGGAAGGGACCTAACTACTGAAAATAATTACGTCTCTATTTAAACATTCAACATCAAGGTGCCTACACCTTGCAAACAAACTTCCGAGCTGCAAGTGAGAGTAAGGCGTCATCAGCGAGACAGCTTCCTTACGGCTTTCACTGCCCCGCGTCATTAAATGCACTCACTTCACAGACAGCTGGGCCAAACAACGACAACATTTACGCCACTGAGCTCGATTAGCCGCCATCTCACCTAGAGTCTCCAGCCACCGACTCTGTGAGTCGCGAGGGCCCCAGCCCGGGAGACGAACACGACCCACGG
>QNGE01000295.1:238428-251333 GCA_008508345.1 Paragonimus westermani | reverse complement strand
GAAATGGTACGTTTTTCAGGAAGAGATGCCAACCATCTTCCAACCCCCAACCTGGAGGACCAGGAGACTGTGGTTTGTCAGACCTCTACCTGTTGGCCTGCCTGGTATGAGTGACTCTGTCCAGTTTAGCCCAAAAGGTCATAGAGATGCGCAAGCCGTCACACCACGTCAAGGTCCAGTCTCATCGTGACGGTGTGAGCACAATAGAGCCATTTTTATGGTTGCGGCATTATCTTTTTCGTATAATGGAGGAGTAGAATAGGAGAATCAGTCATGCCCAGAGCTTAATCATCGCCGTTCGACCGACCGTGACCAGCGACCTATTGTTAGACAGACGAAAAACCCAGATTTACTCTCACAAGCTTGATACAACTTGTAAAATTCTGCCTCCGGGCTGTTAAGTTAATTAAATGCAATAGACATTAGACTGATGGATGTGTTGTTTTTAAATAGAATTCGGACCTTCATCTTGAAAACGGTGACAACTGTTGATAAGCGCTAATTACCAGAAAAGTGTGCAAAACATGTCAACACACAAACGTGCCACACACTGCTGACAACGGAAGCACAGACACATCGACCATGTGAAGTGGTGCTTGCGTTCAGTTTTTTCACGTAGCTTGTAACGGTTGTCTGTTGTTAAAAAAACGAACATCTCTCACTGGTCATAGCAATTTTTTATGACGTAACCATCAATACGAACTACTAGAGTGATGAAAACGAAGGTACCCCTACATCCAGCTGTCCCTCCCCGCACTCTTTTTGTGAGCCATACACCTCTTTTGCTTTGTCTTTAATCTACACGTTTGAACATGCAAAATTTAATCCTCGCCTCATTATACCTTCCAGTTTGTGAATTGTGGTTTTCTCACAGAAAAGACGGAACTTCTGTTTGAAAAAATGGTCAAATTTGTCGGTTTCGTGGTTTTTCTTACTTTGTTTCCTTAAGGTCTTTAGTCTACTGGATTTCTCTGTATATGTTTATTATCGTCTAACATGCTTCGTGTACACACACTTCTTCATTGTAGCTGCTTGTAACTTTCATGCTAGCCATCACCGAGTGGTCCTTGCGGTTACCTCTGGATTTATTACTCACTCCGTCTCAATCGCCCATTGAGGAGCCTTCGATCACTTCCGACACGGTGTGTAAGAGTGTTGTCTTCTCGGTGCTCAGTGCACTGTATACAGTGTTGTGTGGCACTTCGTTTCCGACAACCGTACCACCAACCACTGTGGCAGATGGATCCTCAATCTGTGAAAACAGAACGACCGACCATCGTGTTACCGATCCTCTAGCGAGCTTTTCTTTTGAGTGCAATATCCCGTTGAATTTCGAGGCGTTCTCGGTACGTTTCCATGGGTTACAGAGTTTTCTGCGATTTTCACAAGACAGTCATGAGATTTTTCGACTCATGGCTCAGGAAACACTAGATAATCCTATTTTTATGGTAGGGGTTTGCTGATTTATCTGACTTTATTCCCGTCCTGTTAGGCAGCTAAACGATTGCTATTATCGTGTTCGGCTAAGCAGCAGACTGCGATGTTTGTCTAATTGTTTCGATCTATAGGAAACCGTTGAATATAATACCTGCAGCATTAGCTGCTGCTGGTTGCAAAATCACGTTTGTCATGGCTAGCGAGCTTATAATGTGATTTCATTGGAACTGAGTACAATCCGCATGTTGCAAAGGTGCATACTTGTGCCCACTTAGTCTACTAGCTGTTATTTCTTCCACCCAGCGATCGTCACGTTTACACTGTATATATATATGTATATATATATATGTATATAATGAGATGGTCCGTTGTCGTTTTACGTAGTAAGGTAATACATGTTGTGTTTACTGAACAAAATTTACTGGAAAACACCGGTTTTTTCTGCGCTACTACTCGTCAGGTGTGCGCACCTGGTGAATGTCGATCACGCACCTTACCGCATAAACGGCGGATGCTGGTGCTTCAGTTTGTAACTCATTTGCTTGTCAACTTCACCGTTTGTCCCACACTCAATATTATGTTTCCTTCCATCAGGCCCCCAAAGGCCGCCTGGATACATCCTCGTTAACTATCCGGTCTTTCATCATGTCGAGTTACGGTCATCCATGGTCCGGTTATCAACAATTGGGCGAACCCGGGGCTCAACCTGTGCAATCCATTCGGTTGGCCGCGCGTGTCGCTCTATGTCATTTGCTGAACCATTTAAATCACTATCCCTTGGTACGTCGTTTCATGATTGTGGTCCGCCTTCATGCAGCTTTTTTAGGGTTTCTTTCTATGAGGCCCGCCGTAGCACGTGCGTTCTCACGTTAGTTTTTCAGATATTTATACACAGCTGACAGCAAAACATGTGCAGTTTATGGACCGTTGAATAGTCCACAATTTTTTCAAAATCGATCATAGTTTCCAAAGCTGTGTCATGCTCCGTTGGTTTTTCAAGGATTGAGTCCATGTTCCACGGCTATAACCCAAAGGTTGGCACACATGTATGCCTGCATCTGGTCGTGCATACAAAACAGACTTAGTGCTGTCCATAAAAAACGGTTTCACACGTATTCACTCATGCTGCTATCTATTTCCACCAGTCTTCCATATTCATTCATTTCAGGACAACCATGGCGCACAGCTGAATACACTTATCCAGGAGCATCATGATCAGGCCGGAGATCAGGGCGACCTGAATTCGACCGAGGTCGCTGAGCTCAGCCTGTCAACACTGAAAAACGGTAACTGTCAACTGTTCGCCCTGAATGGATCGGTCCTGCTCACCTGTTTGACCTTGCCCGCCCACGTGGGTACTTCCCCTTTCCTTTCCAACCCGAATGGCTTGCCACCTTTGCAGCGTTCGTTTGCCACTGACTTGTTCAATTTCAATCCATTTTCTTGCGCTCAAGGCTCCACAACAGAATCAGCTGCGCTACAGCAAGCGGTTTCAGGTGAGCCTTCGTGTTTTTTTGTAGTCGTATGTGCTAAAGGTTTGTGTACGTACACCTATCTTGACCATTGTTTTGATGTATGCCTTCGGTATCAATAAAGAGCCGCCCACTGGTGAGTAGTTCCATCCAATTGGATTTCCTCCACACGCTGAGCGACTCTGTCCTTGGAACAAGTTGAACACAGCTATTTGCATATATGTATTTGTATAAAGATCCGGCTTTTTGTCTTGGGTACAGTCAAACACCTTATCACGTCATACACACTACTTGTTTTAATGATCGTTCAATTACTCGACTTTGACCTGTGCCATAAAAACTTCGAGTAATCGACCTCTCGTTGCCGTTTTGGTCCACACTGAAAAGTGTACATTTCGGTAAAATGCTTTCGGTCAAACATCAGAATCACAAACGCGCTTGGTTTACATGAGGTAAAACTGTTTCCTTTTTTTGTCGGCTGACGTGTCTTTTTAACAACCTAACACTGTGCGTACCCGCTATCCACCTATCCTCATTAGTCTGTCTTCATTTGATTCGGGACAGAAAAAAAGGGGATTGGTTTGTTAATCGCTGGTGGTGCAACTGATTTTTTATCTGCACACTCAATTTGCTCAGTTCGTTTCTTCGGTCGCATAAACTCTCACATATTCCTTCTTTCATGTATTTGCAGCATATATGCATATTGTTTCAATCAGAATCTCTTGGGTCAGATCGCCTTGGGCTTGCGCTTCCCTCGCAAGTATGGAAGAAAATATTAGTCTCATCATAGTAAACAATTGTTACTATGGCAACTTGGCGCCCAGGTGGTAGCATGGTTGGTAGTTCGACCTTCATTTTTAATTGGTTGCTTGATTTCGCAGTCACCAGCAGTAACTTGACTGGTGCAATGTTGAGCGAACAAGATGACGAACCAAGAAAGATGTGGTTATGCAACTGTTTCCCCAATCTGGGGTATACATCTCATACCTGGACAAATCCCTCAACTTGGTGGGTAGCATTCACTGATTAGCCCAACGGAGCACTCACTTCAGTTTTTCCCAACGGCTAATTGTATGTGAGGATAACGCCCAATGCGATTAACGCTGAATTGGCGTTTAAGTATATCTGCTTAACCATTACGGACTCTGCAGTTCATCCTTTCACCAACTGATCACATCTTCAAAATTCTTGGGAATATACATCGACGAACTGCTTGAATCTCCTCATTTTGCTGGACACAGGTTAATTGATAAAGGTTATGTTGATCAAGCACCCCACATCCTTGTCGAGGCCAAGCCAGATTCCCTGGCCCTGGACCAGTTTAACTGCATGTAGGTATTATAACGTTTCCTTGTGACAACATACAAACGTCTTTGCCATTCCACGTCTATCAAAGGCTGACGATGACAACAGATTCAGTCGTTTTGGCTGTCTCTATCTCTCCAGCAGTGTTACATACTGACGAGAATTTGTTACCCTGTCTGCAATACAGACAGCGGACATTTCACGAAAACCAATCCAGTCGTTTAATTGACTCAGCATGGCCTATATGTCCTCGGCTGATGGACTAAGCAAAACAGTACCGTCCGCGTACTCCATATAGGTCAACTTACCTCTGGGCAAAAAATTTATACCGCACGGATTTGTTTAGACTAAGCAGCACTCACAATTGACTGCAGCCGTCGCATTCCCTCAGGCCTTGAAGTCGGCCTTTTTTTTGAAAAGAAACACTGCACTCGAGTTTCGGTCTTGTTGGAGCTCGCCATTAGTGCATATCCTTGCCACGGCCAGAACTAGAACTCCGGTCACACTTTCATGAGGCAACCGTGTTGACCACTGTGCCATTGACCTCATATTAGGCAAGACTGATTCGTCATAATTAAACGCCGAACCACTTTTTCTCGTGAATGCTCTGATTGGCCGATCTCCTCGAGAGAAGACATAATAACGTTTTCGTTAACTCTGATCGATAACCCCACTAGTTGGACTGCAAGTTGAAATCACAAGAATGTTTAACTTGTCGAAGGATGTTTTGTTTACTGATGAGTGGGGGATTTTGGTTTTCTGATTTCGACCTGTATTTCGAACATGCTGCCTATGCTAATCAGCAGAGCCGAATACCTATAACCGTTCGGCCTACCTGTAAAGTGAACGTATACCGATCTCGTAAGTTTTGTTTATACATCTTAGACTGTCCTAACATGGAGACAGCTCTAGGGAACATTACAAACAGCCTAGTCGGTGTTGAGGTTTGAACTACTGCGACCATTATTTTCCCATTAAAATATCAGTGTGCTAAGGACACCTGCAAAGCACAAGTGTAATCAACGCATCCCCGATGGGGTCAGAATTCTGCGTGTATTTCACGAGTTTGCCTCTCTCCGGGTTTAGTGAGCCGGTTTATCATCGGGTTAGTAAGCGCACTGTATGTGAGCGATGGAGACTAGTCCACTACCTCTTTTGATGTCACACAATCACGAGGTACATCTTTAGTTTACCAAAATGTCTGTAAGAAAATCAGACTTCATATCAAACCCTCATCAGTCTTTGAGGTGAGAACTTCGAGAAGGACCTAGTTCCCAGGTCTTGTCGTCTTTTGACTGTTTATGTCCTGAGGTCGTTTCAGCCTCCAAAATACAAATGCTGTATCGAACGCTGTAACTGAGCGTTCAAGTCCAGTCTTCCATATGGTCCCGCTTGGTTTAGCCAGCATGTTCAACTTACCTGTACAGTTGGTGCGACTGATTTATTGTGAATGAGCCGTCTGCTTCGCGTATGGTTTCGCAAATGCTGCATGGCCGACCATCACAGCTACGAATCAAAACAAACTGTACTGTGTTTTCTCCCAGACGACAACACTTGTTTAACTTCGTTTCATTGCTTTATCAAATGCGGCTTGTTGTCGTTGCGCAAGCTTTCGGTGAATTTGTGCTTTAGTTTTCAGTGCTCGTTACATTCGGGGCTAGTAGAAATCAAACGACGCTCGCTTAATGGACGCTATAAAAACCTTGATCCACCCTGTCTGCACGATTTCTTTGGGTCGTAATTCTTTCTAGGAGGCTTTCATTCGCAGTGTCATTTTTTGGGTGTCCTTAAGGTTCGCTCACCTGCTTTCATTGAGTATTTAGATTATCTTTCTCTGCGGTTTCCTCGCTCGATTATTAGTTGGTCATTTCGTATGTAGGAGTAAACAATAAGAGCGGAACGTTTACGTACAAGCCACCTCGGGTCCACACAGTCATTCCGAGGTACACAGCGGTCTTTAGTAACACACTTTAATCGATTATAATGTGGTCGATTCGTATTGCGGACTCGCTGAAAAATGTCATCACTATATGGCAATACATCTAGTGTTGAACTACGATGCCCGTGATATGCAGAAACTCAGCGCTTTCTCGCTGCCATCAGTGCGGCGTGTGCGATTATTAAACATACTATCTAGCCACTTTTCTTTTGAAACAAGCCACTCAAGCTCAGCATTCAAATTTCTTTTCAATACAACCGAGATTTGCTTATCGTGTCCTTTTGCGAGGTTCGTTGATTGTTTTTTTTTGAGCATGTGGACTGGTGTCAATCACAACGTATACTGTCATATTCAACAGTTTCTTTCTGGTTTATTTACTCACGTTTCACGTCTGGAACGTTATGCGGTTTATGCATTTGTATGCTACATCATCACATTGCTAACTCGCAAGATATCACTCCTACAGAAGTTGGACTTCCGCCTTTCTGTAAGGTCAACCTTTAGTGGTAATGCCGAAATGCTCGCTCAGTTGCTCAAGATTCAGCTGATTGAGAAAGTAGTTGATATATATCCCTCGTTACTGTTGAGTTAACATTATGATCAATGTTGGGATGTTTGTACTTACCATGACCGAATCCATTTGTATCTGGTTGCTTTCTTGTGTAAATGTCTACGGACTTTTAGCCAAGTAATCTAACTAACCATTAGCATCTGTTATTTCCCCCTTGTTCTCAAAGAACAATTATTTTATGTCATTTCTTCTACAGTTTATGTTTAGGTAATCAACAAGTTCAATCGGCTAACAAATGACTAACTTGCTCTCAACGGATTACTCGCATTTCACTATAATTTAGAAATTAAATTGTTAATCATCGGTTTGTTTTCACGATTGACAACACAGTGTTCATATGAATTGTTGAATTTTGTTCATTACTGTGCACGTTCGATCCACTACCCCTAAGCCTGCTGTTTTCATACTTTCGTTCCTGTGACACATTATCTGTTTTCTAATGTCCGCTTTTATTAACCTCCCTTCCTGTTTGTAAATTTTCTTAAACGGACGGAATCGCCTTCTCAGATTCTCAGTACACACGTATAATTGTTCGCGACTTCTCTGGCAAGTACATCTGGGATATGCCTTTTTTGCATGGTCTGTGGGATGGAAGTGTGCTTCCGTGCTCACGTGGTGTGTCTCCGAGCAACGAAACCTCTGCAAGCCAAACTGATGCGTGTTCCAATCTCCGCAACATGCCCCCTTGTCCTCCGCCGCGTATGAATCCACACCCACCACCCCTCAAGTATGGTGAACACGCTGGATTGATTCGAGCGGATGCTAACTCACCTATCGAAACCCAACCGGTCTCATCTGCTGACGCGACCTCCCTAAGCCCCGAAAGTCCACCAAGTTCTCGACTGGACGACACTCAGCACCAGCGGATATCATGTCCTGCAGATGCTCTTAGTCTTGTACGTTTCTATGTCCTCATTCAACGTGTTCATCATTAGACTTCATCCTACTCCCCGTGAAATTTCAGCTCTGCCACTGATTCTTTATTTGTTGTTTACTAACGTTGTAGCATTGACAGGTGTACAAATTACTTTTAACTTTCTGTATCTCAGTGTCTCCTTCCTACCGTTCATATCCGCAGATTATAGTATAAGGATTGAAGTTTATGATTTCCTTCGTTTTCCAAGACCTCCCTCGTGTATTCTGTAATAACTCAAATGTGACATCTCGTGATCACGTTACGTTATGTGCTTTAGCCGTCCAGGCAGGAAATTAGAGCCGGTTTAGACTAGCAGGTGGTGATAGTGTGAATGTAGTCAAAGTTTCCGTTTCCACTGACATCGCTGTTGGCAGTGGGTTGAAAGGTTACTTTCGTGAATATCGCTAAAGCCTAGTTGACCTTTACTAACATCCGGCACCGATGTGACCCCTATCCCTTGTTGAAGGCGGTGTGTATAACGCGACCGTGAGTGGGGTACTGCTATACGGCTGTGAAACTTGGCTGATTTACGTCGACGATTTTCACACGTAGTCGTTGTTTACGGAGCGACCCCAGATGACCGTGGATAGAGTACAACAACGAAGGCGGATGATCTCCACTTATGCAGATAATTTTACCTAATCGATTAAGGTGATCTGGGGATGCCGTACGCATGTCAAACGTATCGCGTCTTGCTTGTAGTCTCCATGTGTGACTGAACATCGGAACATGGCTAGCAGTGCTTGCCTTGATATACTGGTGTGAAGAAGTCAACATCTTGTTTATTTGTTAGCTATCCCTGCTTGAGATACAAAAGACCGTGCGGGTTGCTGTGTAGGAACACCGTCAGTAACGTGGGCTCTTTTGAACTAATATTATTTCTAGTACTGTTACACGCACTGTATGTTTAACTGACGAACGTTTTTCTTCAAGGTATCTCTGTATATCTAGCCCCACGTTTTGTCTCATATTTCTGTCTACCAGTTTTTTTAATCTTTGTTCGCTTATGGTCTCAGGTTGTTATTCAATGTGCATGAAGGCTTGTGTACTAATAACCCTGCAACCTCTTTTCCAAAACTGAAGTAATGTTGCCGCTTCGGAGAGGCCTTGTGCAAGAATGTCTAAAAAGAAGTCGTGTATACCGAAAATCCTTCCAAATTGTGATTTTGGTGAATATTTTGGGCAAGGGAATCAGTGCCACTTTGAGGTATGCCAATAGTTCAGCAAAACTTATTTTGCTCTCACAATCGTATTAGCTGCTCCTTCCTCCAATCATTTTTAGTTCTCCTGTTGCAAAAACAGTTACATCGGCATAATACAAAGTCCGCTTGAAGTCTGAGCCATAGAGCGTTTCCTAAACTGACTGAGAGATGCATTAGACCACCCGCTAATGAGTCGCATTCGGTTAGACGTAACAGTGTCTCATCCATTGCAAGACACTTATCTACCTCAAGTCATAATGGTGGTATTGCATCATCGTTTATGGTCCTGGTGAATGCTCACAAATTCTCAGATATACAACAGCCTTATTAGCCAGTCGTAGGCAGCCAGCTCTATGCGGTCAAAAGCAGCTTACCCTCAGTCTTCGCCCGCCTTGGGTTTGACTTTGACTGTCACTCACGATTCAGGTGGATCTGTCATTTCAGCCGTTTCATTTAAGTTTTGTTGCTTTTGTGCTAATCACCTTTCACGATTGACGAGAGCATGCAAAGTGAATACGCATCGTAATTTGTTTATTTCGACTGTTCTGACCAAATAGTTCGAGGTTTAAAATTATGGTAATGAATTTCGTCATACTTGTTCATAGTAGGATAAATTGCCAAACCTATTAACATCTGTTTAGTTCTGTTTGAATTTTGTGCTTTTTTATGTAAATTTCACCGTATTCCTTATTGTGTCGTGCATACCTCTTTACGACCTACTTGGCGTCATTCTAGCTGTTACAAGAACTGTCGATTAGCAGTCCTGAGTGCGTCACAGTACAATCGAATGATTCTGGCAAAACGTGCAGCAGTCAGCCGGATAACGCTTGTGCTAATATGGAAACACTGACTCTCGGCCAGATTACTGCACAATGTCAGTTGGACGAAGAAACACTGCGGCTTCATGAAAATGTAAAGTAAGTTTGTGTGCATGTTACTGACCACTGCTTGCACTTTCTGCACAATTTAATGCGGCGGGGCACTTGCCCAAAAGTCATGTTCATCTTCTGTCACGTTTATTCAACACAGTGCCGTTGATAATACACCAGCGCGATGACATTGAGAAATCTGTTACTTTGCACTCGTATTCACTTGCACGCACAAATTGTTCGCATATTTCGATGCACTCTGTATTATCTGTTCTCGCTATTTTTGTTCATTACTGCTTCTCGCCAGAAGAGCGGCTACCTCCTCATCTGTGGATCCGGAAGCTGCTGCTATCTCCAGACAGGATCGGTATAGTCCACGAACACCGCCTACTTCACCGACTCTGGTTTCTTCAAACTTACCTCAACCAAGCCTGGAGCAGTTTGCTTCTTGCAGACACCTGCTCAACCAGTTGGGATTTTTGTCCTTTGAACGACGGTGCACAATTGATTTGGTCCAAAAATCGGCTGGACTTGTTCGAGATTTGAAGCATTTGGATAAATTTGGAGTGTATGTGTCTATGAAGTTATGAGACTTAGTTTAGGCGATGCATGTGTTATCCTATTCCAGTTGCACAATAGTTTACTGGTTTCTGTTAACCTACACTATTCATTGATAAAAGTTAACCAGATTTCTTTACCACATCCGTTATTCTGTGGTCATCTTTACTCTCGTTTATTGTCAGTTTTTGTTCTGTTTAGTGAATTTTTCGGGGGTTTCCACTGTGAACGTTTACACTGAGCGGTTTTTCCACTTCTTTCACTAGCTGCATCACCCACACCTTTATTGTTTCATTCTCCAAGTGGTGAGATCCAGTTCTGTCTAGTCGTCTGCGTTGTAACCTAGATTGCAATGGTTGAACGTCGTCGATTTTTTGGTGGCACAGCGTTCTTTCACGTCAGATCAAAAGACCTAACCTCTGGTTCCGTTTTCTTCTAATCCATCAGACGTGAAACGCACAAAATCGCTGTCTTCTATGTCGGTTCGGGGCAAGAAGACAAACAATCCATATTGGCCAATCAAACCGCTAGTCTAGAATTTGAAAATTTTGTAGCTGGTCTGGGTTGGGAAGTTGATCTTCTCACTCATCGGGGATTCCGTGGCGGTTTGGAACAAAGTGGGCGTGCTGGCAGCTCTACACCATACTATGCGACTGCCACATTGGAAGTTATATTTCATGTTTCTACTCGAATGCCTTCTTCTACCCAAGAGGATTTGAAGGTTCGCGAAAAATAACTCTGTGTACTTGTAAATGTCTGTTTTCCTTAAGCACGGTGCAATCAAAACCTTCGTTTTTACTTTTAAACTTTTTGTTTGCAGTGCTCAATCGTTTGTCAGGTTTATAAGGTGTACGCCTGTTGTACGTTAAACTTCTAAAGGATTATCCGGGGGAATAAAAAGCTCGAGCGAGAATTGACGGATTCTATTCCACCGATGGCGTTAGAGGCTCTGCTTAGTGCATGAGTGTAGCACTTGTCTCGAAACGTACATTCTCCATCCGTTGCAATGTCATTGTTGAAATGCTTACAAGTCTTTTCGGATGGTCATCCTGTGTTTCTCGATCGTAACACACATCACTACAGACGAAAGAGCAATTACAGCTAGACAAAGAAATGTGGGTAATCTTTCCGGAAAATGTGTTTCTAATGTCGGGCAATTTTTGAATCATGGTTCTCCTTATTTTGTTCGATAGTCATTGATTGCCTCATTCCTACATGGTTAATAGAGATAAAGCATGTGCACTTTTTAGCTGTTCATTCAATGACATTTTTATTTCATTGTTTTGTTTTTTATTTTTTGAGGCCATCTCTCCTGACTGATAACGGATCCCAGATGTCATCACTATTTCCCATCAATCAAAACACATCAAGGTTGTGAATATTGATACCGTGACAAATTTTGTTAATCCCTAGTCTGGTCATGAAAGCCTACCGGAAACTGAGAATCTAGATGGTGAATCTCTTGTTAGATCAACTGTGTTTGTGTTATATGCCGCGTCTATTCCGAATCGAGTTTCGAAGATGCCAAGTCATACCGATTCATTGAGTTCCAACTTGATAGTTCTCATGTTTTCTATCCATAGCTAGGATGTACACATTTCTTTATTGAGCTTCCATCGAAGTTGATCTACACTCTTCTGCTTTGTCTTGTGAACACTAATTGTACTGGGGTTCCCACTGATTGGTCATTTACTTCAACTGATAGCATCTCTCATTATGTCGGCATTATTAGCTCTTCCGTATGAATTTCAACAGGTGATGAATTCTACCCATCATATTCTTTCTTCCGTCCTTCACTCGTTTCACTGTCCTATGTTTGTTTGCATATTTTTTAGTACAAGCACCTGGGTAATGATGAAGTGATGATCATTTGGACGGAAAATGTACGTACCTTCACTCGCAGTGTTCTCAGGACGCAGTTTGGAGACGTGCTTATTGTCATTTCGCCTCTGCCCAATGGGCTTTTTCGTGTGGAAGTTCGACGTGAATCGGTGGTAAGCGTAACCGTTTTCCTCACGCCTTTGGAATGTTGTCCCTCTCCTTACCTACTCATCTGAAGCCTAAAACGTGCACTTTCGTAAAACCGATCATCCAGTTAGTACCGTTTATTATCCGCTTCACTACTCGTCTGTACGTTTCACATCTCCGTGCATCCTGGTTTATAATGAGTTATTGGGGTTACTCGACCGCTTCGGACGTTTGGCCACGTACATGAAAATTATATGTATGTACATTAGTTGTTTAACTCAAGATGATCGGTTAGTCGTTGGTTCCTTGTGTGATCAGTCCTGTTTGCCTCAAGGACTGTACGATAACGCTCGCTTCTTTTTGACCGGGTCATCCCTGTTAGATATAATCTATTGTTTCACCTCCGTTCTTTCTTTGTTTACTCCACAGGTGGGTTTCTTCGGGCCGATCGTCCACGTAGCTGTATTGGACTCCATTTCACTGCCTAGTCTGGTCCGCGCTACGGCAATCAATGCAAGTCGCGCAATTCGGGCCATGAAGCCGGGTTATCGAGCCCAGTATCCTTTCCACTTCTCAGTGTTATACTGGTGGATTAGTGATGCACCTTGTTAAGGCGTGTTTTATTCCTGTCTTTTGTATCATCATCATCATCATCATCATCATCATCA
>QNGE01000295.1:204391-236192 GCA_008508345.1 Paragonimus westermani | reverse complement strand
AAAAATAGTTCTGCTGTATGCCCATAGGATCGTGCCTCACTGCCTAAGCACTCCTACGCGGTCAGCAGTGCGACATACAATCCTATGAGTGTAACTGCTTTTCGTCTGACTGCTCCCCTTTGGCCTGTCTGACAAGATTGCACCTGGAAGGACCGGAGTCCTAGTCAGCATGGCCCGCCGGATCAAAACAGTACACAAGCCCGACCACCACGTCAAGGTAGCAGTATAGGTCGGGGTCTTTTGTATAGGCTCGGACTGCCGGCCCACGTTGGTCATGTGCATTTTTCCGTACATTGACGGTATTTGGGAAATTGCTCGCATAAAGGTTAATATCTTCTAAGTTCCTCGTCCGTCTTTTGTCTAGTTGAATGTGTGGCCGAGGTTCATCAGTTACCTATAACAGGGCTGGCAACAGCCACGAAACGGATCCTTTGCTTCTCCGGAATTTGGACCTCCAAATACATAGTGTTTGTGTTCCCGTATTTTTGAAAGTGATGTTGGGACCTGTAATTAACTCGATCTAATGGTCAGCACACGCTGGCCCCAAAAACACACGAACCGGAGTACAAATTCCAATCTTGCCACACGCGCTAATTGTAAGATCTAATCAGCGGGCGAATCTCAGATGCAAGGCCTCTTTTTGAAGTGGTCTCCATTGAAAATTCATTCAAATTTGATAACTGCTGTCAAATATGCATAACGTTCAACATTGAACTATCATACTACTGATCGGTGGCTGTGATATTTATGCCGAAACCATACTTTTGATTGTTCTCCCTGGGTTGACGAAATTGTTTCCAACAAAACGTGGACTCGTAAGCGTTCGTTTTCAGACAACCTTTGTCACATGATGGAGCATCGTACTGCTACATGTTGTCATAGTTTCCACTGTTTTGTTCTCGCGTACTGACCGATAGTTGTTGCTTGTTGGGATAGCGCCCTGTATCCTGGTTGTTATGGTTCAACTATGAATGGTTTCCATGCAAGTTTCCTATTCGACTTATTGAATAGGCAGCTTTCATTTGGCAAGGTTTTATTTACTCATTTGTTTTGCCCAGTTTTCTACGTTTTGTTTCTCATTGTGCGGAAGGTTCGTTTGAATGTTTCAACTGGTTCCCTTATGAAGATAAGCGAAAGTTAAACGGAAATTCATGTTTAATTTTATCCCCCGAATTATCAGTAACGTGTTACACATCCTTGTTCTTTTGCCTGTGTTTGCTCGCAATTCCTGAACCGTTTATTGTAAAAGTTATGAAGAACGGGCTGCCAGTTTGAAACAGATCATCTCCAGATATGCCACTCCTAGCTGTTTTGAGGATTTTGCCCAATGTCTCGTCTTGCCGTCGATTCCGCTCGGTATGTCGCTTGTTCTGTGTTTTTGAAATTACATATGTTGATTTTACGATTTTTTTGCCCTCTACTAATTGGCGGATGTACTTAGGCTCATGTAACTAATTTAAAATAGCTTCATTCTACTTTGGTCTTGCCTTTTTCATAGGTTACCCTTTCAGTCTTGCATTTTATTTCCATATTGTCAAGTTTCCTTTCTCTCAGGCTAACTTCATCCGGTCATCTAGTAGCTCTTTGATGGTGTTTTCTAGTTTCTTATTTAAAATCTAGATACTCTTTTTGAATAAATGCTCAATATCTAACGAAAATGATCGTGATATTCTACCCGTTCACCCCTCCCCCAAGGTTTTAGTATGTGTACATTCTGCAAAAAGCGGCCAATTGTTGATCACTTCTTTGTTTGCTCCAACCCAAATAAGTGTATGGTTGCTTTGCTTCTGAGCTGCTGAACTAATTCATCGACTTCTGTCGTCGTGGGCGTGCGAACGTTTGGATGTCCTAGGGTCACGAAAACAGTAGCATAGTTAGTTGCAGTACACCTAGAAAAAAAGTCGTCCGTGTCACTTGGGCCGTGTACATAATGTTTTAAATGTGTTCTTCTTTCATCCACATCGATTTCTGTCCTTTTTGTTCGTAGTTGCTGGGCTCACTAAGTTGAACAAGGCCACTCATACTTTAGGTGTTCAGCAGGCCTAACTCCATCCCGGCTGGTTAATTTTTACATTGTGTATGCAGCGTTCGTCTCCTAATCACTTTGGAACGACTATTTCGGGGTTTTCATTGTGCTTTGAAAACCACCTCGTTTTACATGAGAATCAAAATTTCAACGTTTTCATGTACACTTTGTACCTCCGAAAATTTCACAGATTAACTCTCTTCCGTAGCCAGTTGTGCAGGATTACATTCCATACAACAGTTTAACAGGACGGTTGAGATTAGAATTACGGTCGACTTGTTCCAATCAATCCTACACACGTCTTCAATCGGAATCTGATCCCGTGAACGCCGACTGTAGGATTGCAGATAAATGTAACTTAGGAAGCCGATCTTTCGCACATGTGTGGCGTTGTATTATTCATTTGCGAAATTCTTTCCCATCTATTACTTATCGTCGGTAACAAACAAATCTGGGGCACGCGGATGTAAACATTACTGTTAACTGTTCCACTAAAGTTGGCCAGTTCACCTCTCTCACTTATCTACATTTAATGAGCTATTACTTGGAGCTAGAGGATCTCGTTGTTGACGTGCGTAGAAACGATTTTTCATCCACACGAATGCCGACAATGGTGTTATTCATAAAACATTTTTGATTTTTGGAGAGTAGTAGTGTATGTCGGTTTATATAAATTGAACGTCAATCACAAATGTTTGCAACTGTTGCATTGACATGAACTTTACAGTGAGCCTCTTCCGAAACGACACACCAGACTCGAGTTTTGCGCTTGTCAGAGCTTCTCTGCCCCATCGGTAATTGAATCCCAGACACACTTTCATTCGATAACCGTATCGGCCGGTACACCGGAGTTCTAGTCCCCCACGTGACAATCATATGGACTGCTGACGAGTTCTAACAAGAACAAAACTCTAGCATAGTGATTCTTCTTAAAAGGGGCTAACTGAGAAATATATGGGAATGCGACAGCTGTGATTAATGATGTTCAGTTTATATACTTGATTTGTTTGCGAGCATAAATGCAATCTTAAAGAAACAGTAAACCAGATTTTTCCTAGTGCTTTGGTCTGTTCAAACATACAGCATTGCGCCTCTAGTTTAACTTGTATCATCAAACTTATATTTGGAACTAATATCTTTTTTCTCTCACTGTCATAGTAACAACCATCAGGGTAGTTAGATTTTCAAATCTTTGGCTCCTCTGCTGCTTCTTTTTCTCATATAGCTTGTTCTCTGTCCGTTCGGGAATGTTATTGCTATTCTACCGTTGCTGCTCTGTTGTACTTTTTTTTCAGCATTTGTCTAGAAACAAAACTTACAGAACAGATGCATCAAGTCTATCTATCTTGTCTCCTCTCATGCTTAGTCCACAGCGTACAGTCTCGTATTTTTTTTGTTCGTGTTTTCCTGTCATGTGACAATACATGCTGTGTGAATTCCATTCGTTTAGTCCAAACTCGTAACCGTATACGCACCTCGGATGCCGCACAGTATATTACAACTTTTAGGCACAGAGAACCGCCGCGTTTTTATGGCCCATCTTTCGGGTGGTTCAACCGATCGATCGTTGCAGGTTGTTTGAGCGTGATCATCTTCCATTTGAGCTGTCTGATTGTACTCAAAATCGCGCATTTCGTTGTCCTCCCTGTTTTGATTGCTCATTTCGCTATTTTCCGTGTCCTTGATTGGATCAGAGTTTGTTTAGGCCGTGTTTGTTCAGACTGGGGTGGTCAAACGCCATTAAACACCACACTTTTTTACGCAAGTCTTTTTAGTTAATCTAGGTAAACATTAGATTTTACATTCCTCAGCATTACACCACTGTCTATTTGTTATTTTAACCTGTTGTTATTTTACTACTGCTCTGAAACACGCCAGTAACATCCCTCTCCCGGAGTTAATCGATTCATTATCGAGTAAAAAACGTCTGAAGGACGGTCAAATGGCAACCGTTATTTCATTGATGTGTAAAGAAAGCATGCAGGACGGACTGTGGGCCTATATTGCCAAATCGCTCTATACCGTTCACCTATACTGTTTCATTGCATACGGTGTGGTGGTCGGTTTTTGGTGTGCTATTCGAAACATATAATCTGGAGGGTCGGAAATATTTTCCAGTCCACAACGCCACTCATTTATTCTTACGAAAATTTTCGGCAACCAAACCGTCCTGTGAGACATTTGCGTACATCCGTACCGATCATCTTCCCACACATGAGTCTCCGTTGTTTAGACGTATCAAGTGAACAATAACATTGTTAAACTTCAGTTTAAATGCATTCCGTAGTTGTCGGGTTTGTTAGCTCCAATATGCCTTGCTTGTGCCACCCATCTTCTTAGCTTTCTTCTCAGTATCCACAGCGTTTAACACCAGATGGATGATGCAATAGTCAGCGATTCGACACTAGACTGTTGAACTACACCAGTTCTTAACTGTGCTACCTCAATCCCTCATTTCATCACTGTTGAAGACCATCCATAACGATGGCTAGTGTAATTTTGACGCAGATCGAGAGCCCGTTATGTTCTAACAGTGTTTTCTTTCTTTTCTTGGTCAATATTCTTTTCGTTTTTTCCTGTTCTCAAGCCTTCTGAGTCGCGTGCCGATGTGTTCATTACTTGTTAGTTTGTCAATGCTCAAACTTTCGTAACCGTTCTTCATCGCTCTTTATACCTCCGTTCCCGAATCGTTATTCGTTACCATACCGCTTTTCTTACACGACAGTTGTCGAGATATCCGCGTAAATTTGAAAAACAGTACAACCACAGTTTTAACTTACAACTTACATTGACTCTTAATACCAACTTGTCGTTTTGTAGGTATGTGCAAAGTATTTCTAACATCGATTTGAATCCAGTCACATGGTTTAACTGGTTGCTGCATTTCAGTGTGACCATGTGCTGCATTACTGTTCGCACTAACGAAGTACTTTTACAGTTTTACCAATCACTTTCCACGTCAGGCAGTGTGCTGCTAATCATTTGATCTACTCCCATCATTATTCACTGATCGAGTGAAACGACTTGATTTTACCTAACCTGAATTTGTTTATCCGGCCATTTTATCCCCATATTGTCTACAACTTTCTTAAATGTGTTCATTTTTTTCATCAAAGAATCCACACTCGATTTCACGGCTTCGCGACGATGCAGGGTTTGATTTCGTCATATCTGAAGTGTTATCTTTGAGTATCATTATGAAACCGTGCTCCTTCCTCTCAGATATCACGGATTTCTGTTGATTTAACTTCCTCGGTAGAGATGACTTGGCGGTAAACTATTACATGTGTTTCGTAAATAAACGGCATTCATTTTGTTAAACAGAACTGTTCAGTTCACATATTGAGTATTTCTTCTGTTGTAACTGGATCTACGGTCTACGACCGCGTAAACAGATAGCAGAATAATGGTTAATAAAACGGTGGTTAACGGACTACGGGTATACACGACTAGTTCGTAACTTCCCGGCCAACCCAACCACTCGAGGCTAACGAACGAACACAGAAAATAGAATGGCCTCTGGACAGGGCTGTTCTCATGTCACTTATCCGAAGACATCATGGTCACAACCTCGTTCATTTTAGAGGGTTTGCTGCTAGTAACAAGCAAAGGTCAACGAATGGACCAGACAAAGGTTCAAACAGTACGGGATAGGCGTGTAGTCGGGATAACAACGATAGTTGTCACGACGGTTGAGGGTGCTCATGAAGACCGGAAAAGTACGTGACCGTGGCAACGGTGAGAGGTCACTGACAAGTGTACAGCACAATCTTTCCGCATGACTGGCGACTTTTCCGACACCTTCATTGAGCTACTGTTTTGGAAGCGAAGCTCTTTATACCCGTAAGATTCAAGTCTTCATATAGTTTAGTTGGTATCGTAGGTGTGACCATTGTAGCCTGCCAACGAGAAGTTTTGTTGTATGCGAAACCTACGTGCAGCACACAACTGTTCCCGATCACGTGATGCTTATAAAGGTTGTCCTGTTTGTTCATTCATCTTTCCGCAATCCGGTGGCCTCGGACTGCTTGTAATTGTGCTGTGAGCGACACGCTCTCCGCCTAAATAGATGTGCCTTGTTCGAACATGATGGACAGTTGAAACTGTCATTGCTCAATTTCTTCTCTATCAGCAGATATTTCAAGCGAACTAATGTGTCCGCATGACCATGCTTTTCCTTCTTCATTCCGTGAGGCATTTTCAGTGGTGAACTTATTTATGGTTGATGTTATAAAGTAAACCACACGTTGCCATGGTTACGGTGTGAGCTGATTGAGTCCTCATGTCAGGGGTTGGCTACAGGCACACTTCACATCCGATAGAAGCCTACAGTAACACGCTGTCAGCACGTCTCGAACAGATAAATCAAGAAAGAAGTTCACTGAATTTGCAAACGCCACACATACTGCAGACGTAACATTTGAAATGCGAAGTGGGCGAAATAAAGTGCAAGAATCAACCGACGTTTACGCGGATTATTTAATGCATACTTCTGTACCAAATTGTGCATACACCTTACAGGCTGATTTCTTTAGAACAGCGTTCCGCAATCGAAATGACTTGTTTTGTGTGTATGTTGTGTAGATGGTAATGTTTTACAGATTGGGCCACTTTCAACATTGCAGTCGGCTTGTCATTCAACGTGACTCTCGAGTTTTAGTTACATGTGATTGATCCCAAACACCAGACGTGTCTCATGATCGACAGTTTTCCAAATGTATGGCTAACTATGTTGTAAATTACAGATGTTTGATGTATCGTTCAGAACCGTGTATGTAGTCTTTCTGGACAAAACTATGATCGAAATGACAGCTTGTAAGGTGTGGAATGAACATCGGCTGTGACACACGTCGGCCACGCTTCAGTTATAAGGAAACACTTTTCGATGGCGGTATGTAGTTTGTATTCTCAGTTGACTGAGTTTGGTTTTCGTATGGTCACGTGTGGCGTGTACTTGGGTGACACGTCAAAAACGCATATGAACAAGAGTTCCAACGGTAGAAATCAATCTCTGTATATAGGAACAGGAATACCCTTTTTCACAGAAAAACGATACTGTTTACCTTACAGAAACCCACTAAGAATGCGACTGTGTTCTAATTGATTAGTTATTTGTTGTACACAGCGACCTTGTTTCACCCACTTCGACCGCTGAAATCCAACACACACACTGATTCTTCTCACACCCTCATTTGTGCTAGGTCATCATGAATGTAATATATTACAGAGGAAGTGCACATCCTTTTTATTTCTGTTCGTCTCTCATTATAACTATATGATTACCCAGGTTTCATAACAAACTTTGCGTTTCTCCTACCATTAGAGATCATTCTAGTATTACATTGTCTGATAAAGAATATCATCGAAATAACCATTCGGTGTATATTCTTCTGGAATAAATTAATGGGGAATCTGCCTCCTCCGTCTTGTTTTACAACCTCAAAGACTTCCTATTCGATCGAAGGTAATAGAGTTGGACTCTAATCATTCTATTTTCGTTGTAAGATACCCTCTAACTCTACTGTGGATCTTTTGTTTACTTCTCAGTCAGTAAATCCCAGACAATCGTAATCTGACTTAGATAAGAAATTCTGACTGCCAGCCTAACACATTTTGCAAAGAGGTACCACATTCTTTTGATGTGAGCCGCATGTATTGCGTAGTATAACATTCATTTCTGAGATGAACTGCTAACCGTCAAACAAGACGATATGAAAGTTTGACTAGCCGAAATCCTCAATTGTGAGGGCGCCATTTTCCTCTTGCGATCGTACTTTGTAATCTTCAGTACTTGTTCGAAGTACTCTGATTATGTTTCCTCCGGATTTTTATCGATGGCAATTAGTTACGGACAGAAGCATACAGTACTGAAGCTCGTAGTGACAAACATAACCGCGTTAACAATTGTCTGTGGTTGTTTAGATCCTGTAGACATCCCTAGTCTTTCGGTGATATTCTTCAGAATTTATCTGGTATGCACGACATTGGTGCCGCGAATGGTGTTGTATGTCATGTGACCTCTATTAACCCTGCCTTCCATTTTGCAGTCATGATATTGTTTTGGCGAAGCGCTCTGTTCTGCACGTTCTCTGCACATTCTCGTCGTGCTCATACCACCTGAACTACCCATCAGTCACCTGATCTTTTACATTATTTATATTGTTCTGAGAAGGTCGTTGGTAGTTTTTATCATCGATTTTCAACCGTTCATTGGAAACTCGTGGCACCGAAGTATGAAGCTTTTGTCCTTGTCTGCTTTTGTCTTCCCCTCTTTTGTTTGCCGTGCCTTCTAGTATGTTTTGGCTGTTCATTTTATCCGACATTGCTGGTAATACTTTCCAAACGAATGTATTGAAAAAAATGGAATTGTCTACGTACCGAGGCCTTCACAAACTACAGCAACGTGGTATATGTTATTGTATGATGAAAACAACGGCGTTTAATGTAACGAAAAACAGTTCGTCGTCATCCTTCGACCTTTTTTATTTATGTGTTTACCAAGTGTTTTAACCGTCACCTTCTTCATACTAATCCCTCTACGCTATACTTCTGTTGCATCAAACTGATGTTATCCATTACTTTCCGACTGTTTATGGAAGCTGAAAAACTACTCTTATCCAATATCTCTAAAGTTCCACTCGACATATGCAGATAGCCTACCACTTTAGTTTTCTGGTCGACATGATTGTGCGCCTGCAGTTGATCATTAGACTGATGATCCTTTCATTTCGTAGTAGTCACGGTTACATGGTTGAATCTGAGGCCTCAGGTATCACAGTGTAAGGAGTGCACAAAAGAAAAGGCTGAAAAACACGAATTGGATACTGCGGAAAACGTGGCAAAGAGAAATCGTCCTGTTCGCACACAAAACAGGTGTTTGCAATCCTGATTTGAAAACAACAGGCGCGGACTAGCCACATCCCCAACTCATATACCGCACTGACGTAGTTTTGGACATCCCTTACAATAATGTACGTGGGACTCAATTGCGAAATAAACGGGCTTTGGTTGGACTAGACCTAGCGACAGTAACGTACGCTGAAACGCGGTATATTGATATCATGCTTAAGAAAAGAAGTAGACCGTGAGAGTATAAATTTCCGGGAACGTTTACCCTGACTCCCGCCTTCTATTTTTCTGAAACTTTTATCACTGACCCTCTCTGGATTGTTTGATAATTAACTGAATCTCGCAACCTTTGTTCTTTTTCACTTTCTCAGCCTTAACGTGCCACTCAACAGTTTAGATTGTCACTGAACGTGACACTGACTTAATAGTTCCTGCCTTCTATTTTAATCTTTCCTTCAAATTTATGCTCCTCGTCTATCAGAGTTTGCTTCTAACCCTTGATATAGCTTTTGATGAATGTGATTTCTGAATTTTCCTTTTGTTTTTCCTATCTCATTCGGACTTGAGACAAGCAACCGTGGTGTCTTTACTTGGCTCTCACTCCAGGCAATTTCTGTATGTTATTTTATTGTTTCGTTCCTGCTAGACCGTATTGTATGTAACTCAGCTGCCCAGCAAGGTTCGAATTTACTGGAACCGGCGGGAGCTAGTGTACGTATTCGAGAATCTGTGTTCGAGCTTCAACAACAGTCCAGCATTACCAGCATAGCTTCGCCCATGATGTTTATCAATTCGAGCATAACACAGCCCATTGTGCCTGGAGTACGCCCAGGTGTTATGAACAAAGGTAAGCTGTTATTATTTGTCTGCTTGATCGCAACTGGTATTCCGTACATAGTGGAACTTTCGTGGTTTGAGATCGAATCGTCGATTTCAGCCTTCGATAGAATGGCGACGCATAACCTGCCTAGGTAGCAACTATACCGAAAGTCGGTGTGTACGAGTTCCTATTATGGGTGTGTTTTGACTTCTTATCTAATCATTAATAACTGTATGGATACACTTTAGCCGTTTGTGTGTCTTTTCAGTGTGATATTTTATTCAGTTTCTTCTCAGTGCTTATATTGTTCAGCGTCTTACCCCTCAAAATTCGTAAATACTACGGAGAAGAAAGTCTCGAAAGCCAATTATTCATTTACATCGACTTCTAAACAGTTGCTGGAAAATTGTCTCGAACTGTTTCCCATCGCCAACTGTCGTAAATTAACTTCGCGTAATTTTGTATGCACGATTTTCTCCACCTCGTGCTTATCTAATAGATGCGTGCTCACATGAAGCTGACTTCTCACACACGTGATAGAAATTCGGTTGATGTTATTTTTCCATAGCTGTTCCAACTACTTCTCAACTGTGTTCAATGTTTACTGACCTCAAGATCTCTAGTTTAGCTGGGGATAGCACGGTAGTAATGCCACCTACTACCATTCATGCGGTCATTCATTATCCCTCCGGTTGGGTCGACTGTTCATGTCATTAGGCTTGAAGGTCTTGGCCGATATGGTCGTATGACCTCAGTGGCACATCATACTTTTTGGTGCACTGCATTCAGCTGATCTTTTTGGAGAACTGGCGATGGTTTGATACAACTCCACTTACCAGTAACCACAGTTGTTCCCGTCTGGGTTGTAATTGTTTCCCGTTTATCTCTAACCAGTAAGTCTCACGACAACAACCATTTTTCACTGTACTGGCTGAAAACAAACAAACCTCTTTAAATTTGTCATTAGTGTATGTCAGGTAATCTATATCAAAGTCAACTACAATTGACCTGTATTCTCCATCGGATACGTTCACGCACGTGCGCGTCAAATTTCAGATGAGCTCAATTTGATTTTGTAATATGTGTAACTTGATTGTTTGTCGCGCGTTTTTCCTTTCATTCTACTGTCGGTTTATCTTGCCATCTCTCAGTGGGCTCCTCATGAAATTTGGTTAGTTGTTTCCGATTAGCGCATGCTCCTTCTCAGCTGACTTCTATACTGAATCGATTGTTGTTTCTGTTATACGTTTTTGCTTACATACAAATCATGTACGCCTTTCCTCTGATTCGAGTTGTAATCGGTTTCACAGCGTTTGGATCGGTTGCATCAATTGAGCAAGCATTTACTCGAATGCATGCAGAATTGAAGCGGTAGATTGTAGTCTCCGAGTGAGTAATGCTTTCCTTTTCAGTTTTTGTTGATGTCGTCGTCATCGATGTGGTTTTTGTTGCATTCCTGAATCGTTGTGCTTTTTTGTGTGTGCACCCTTGTAGTCTCTGTTCGCACGGAATGTGGTTATTTTTTCAACTGGCATTTCAGTTCCCATTTCACATCCGCATCATTCTGTTCTACGTTTTCTCTGCGGTCTGCCAAGCTTCTGCATTGTGTTAGCTGTTTTGATCGGTACTCATCCTCATTTGGGCATGTCGATTGCTTCATTCAGCGGTTATCAATGCTATTGGCTTCTTGTTCGCTTTCTCTCCCACCTAATGTTTTCATTTCATGATCGCTTTGTTCCACCCAAGCACATTGCGCCGATTTTCACGGCGCCTAGAAAATTTTCTTTCGCTTTTTTTGAATGTTGTATGGCCATCTTGACAGTCCATACGCTAATTTCGTAACCGTTACCCACAATTTGATAACGGCCGAGGGTTGTCACTTTTATTGCCCCTCGATTGCATGTATATTCCGGTGGCTTAAATCGACTTTTTCATGTTATCTGGAGGAATTCTGTTGGTTCTTGTTAGTATTTTTGTTCATCGTTGTGTGTGCTTGGTAATTTCGGACGCTTGATAGATGTTCCACTGATATCCAAAATGACTTTTCGCTTTATAGACCTTCGGTGGTCTTGGGATCCATCCAACTTGTCCGACTTGAGTGAGCCTCATCCTGCCACACTTGTGCACAGGGAAGGTCTGCGACCCTTTGTCAATTTCTCCCCGTCGGTCGGACCCAACTACGCCAGCGATACGCGGACCGAATACGTAAGACCACATGGGACACAACGTCGCAAACACCAATCACACTCACGAGTTAACCCCGAATACAAACGGCATGTGACCAACAACCAACGGATAATTCCCACTGATCATCCTAACAGTACCCAGCTAATTAGCGCTAGTTCCGCACACCATACACCGCATCTGCGCAACTTGTTTCCCGCGAGATCTCGCCGTTAGTCGGGGAGATGACACTCAGCTAGGTCCGATAGAATGACTTCCTTTGCCGCTTCATCGTGATCCCAACGCCTATCATATCAGTTCAGAATAGATTCAGTTTTGTTGTTATTTATTTTTT
This sequence comes from Paragonimus westermani, assembly GCA_008508345.1. Classification (NCBI taxonomy): domain Eukaryota; kingdom Metazoa; phylum Platyhelminthes; class Trematoda; order Plagiorchiida; family Troglotrematidae; genus Paragonimus; species Paragonimus westermani. The sequence goes on along the minus strand of QNGE01000295.1, from coordinate 223,979 downwards.
TTACGCACTAATTTCACGCCAAGACAAACAGGCTCGATGTTTTGCACCTCAACACTGCTCGTTTTCTTTGCTCCACTCTTACCACTGTTGACCGGATTCATGCATTCGTAATTTTTCAACAAACAGTCTTGGCGTAACTGATTTTCTCGTGAATGCCAGCTCATTTGTTTATATCTAGGTGCCACATCATTCCTTACACGTAACTGGTCTTGTATGTACAGATCGTTTTTATCGAGTTTCTTATTCATTTATTATGTTGTTATTCACTCTTTTCATTTCCCAATGGTCGTTTGCGACTCATGCTCTTCTCCGAGGATCATTCTGTCCACAGTCGAGATGCTGTTTAGTTGCATCTGGCTTAGTTCAGCATTTAAACTCACCCAACCCTATAACTATGACCCCTGGAAAGTCTCAGGGCTGCTTATTCAGTCTAGCTTGGCTTAATCAGGGATTTGTCTGTACTCGTTTGATTGAATTCGTACATTCTACTCTCGAAGGTACACGAGTCACACATGGTCGACGATTGGCCGCACCTTTCGTAGTTATTCACGAATCTGGTTTTGAATTGTGAATCCAAGTCATGTTGTGTTCGCATTGATTGTTCTGAATGTACGATGCATCAACAGCTAGGAAATACTCTCAAGATCAATGCGTTCACTGTCTCCCATCAAGTAAAATACACTACATCTCGTGTATTTACGCTTCCAACACTTGACTTCTCTTTAGCCCTTAAACAACAACAAAAGTGTACCTCGACTAAAGATGGCATCCTACATTAACATCGACTTTTACGTGTCGTCATTGATAGATCTGTAGAGAGCACAGAGCCTATCACCAAAATTTTGGTCCTCAGTAAATCATGTGCGTTGAAGTCGTCGGCCCGATGGCAGATTTGTGTGGTGGTAGTGATTAGTCTTCACAGGCAAATATATTTCTCATTCTCGATAGTTCTCCAATCTGAATGCATATTCTGTCTCGTGACAGGTCATCGCCGGGAATTGTGTGTTTGGGAATAATTAGAACTGGAATAGTTCCATTCCAGGATCCTATTGTAACTCATCTAAAACCCTCTGCTTTATAAATCGAGTAATTTCTTTTGCTTGTCCTGTTTTTCATTTCCATTTGTTAAGCTAACAACTTTTCTATTCACCAGTGTCCCTGACCTTATCGTTTGGAATCTATTCATCTTCCAAGACTCCACCCCACGATCAAACCATTTACGCTAACTATAAGCTTCGGAATTCACTCCCTTCGCTTTACCGAGTTACCAGTTCGCCATTTTAATTTCTTTTTGTTCGTGTGTAGGCGTAGTTACGTTATGATATCCTTAGACGTAGTTCTTAGGGCGCTTACTTCTCGTATCTCTGTCCAATGATTTGTTGTCTGCTCCTATGTGAAACTGTTGGTCTAACAGTTGTAACTGCTACTTTTCCAGCTTCAAGTATGTCGTACGACACTCCTCCCATGTACACTATTTCGTTCCGAGTGGTGTCAAGATCCTTTTGATGCATTCAGTGGCTCCTTGTTGCTTAAAAGTTGCAACTTCCCTGAACATGGAAGATTTTACTGGCTTGCTATAGCGTTCGTATCAGCTGTTGCTCACATTTATTTAATCAGGTCGTTGAGCTCCGTCGTTCCATTCGAATTTCTTGTTCTATCGTAGTAAAGTTTTCGTTACAACGAGACTGGACCTTGACACGGTGCTTGCTCATCTCGATGACTTGTTGGGCTAAACTGGCCGATGTGGCAATCGCACTGACAGAATCACTCATGCCAAGCAGGTCGCTAAGTAGTGGTCTGACGAACCGCCACCTCTTTATCCTGCATGTGGGGGGCTGAAAGCATGCAGGCACCTTTTTCCAGGAAAAGTATTAGCTTTAATGAGCTGCCACCCATCCAGTGGCTTGCGGTACACGCTATTTTCGAGTACCGTAATCATATTCTTGTCTGGATTTGGGCCTCCTGGCAGTATTTCAGCTCACAACAACACCAGTAATTCCATGCTGTATCGACAGACTCGCAGTATGAACCGGCTCGCCCTATCTGCCGCACGCAGCAGGATGAATAAGCAATAACGTGCTACTGCTACCCGTCTGCCGTCCGCCGATTCCTCAGGTCCCACAAGAGTAGTAGTAAAACTGTCAGTTTCATCTCCAACCACTTTACCTCGGGTCTCCCTCGTCTTTTCCCTGGGTCTAGAATACGAATCAATATAGGTGTTTCCACCGTCCGCACTCTGAAACAGATAGGCCAACAGGCCGCTCTCGCGCAGACGCTAACTTCGTTGATTGACGAGACTAGATCCTAGGACAGTAGCCAACGTATCGAACTGACAACACCTACTCTACTCGATACTGCTTCCACAATCCCGGTGATACTACGGTCGGCACTACCGGTCAAATCAGCACGGCGGTTGCAGCCACACTGGCAGATTGGATTCCAGTTAGCAGTAGGTTCTGTGCTACCCGATTGGCAGCTTTCATTAAGGTCAGCTGTAGACGCCAAAATTCTAGAAATCGTTTCATTATGTCTGCTTATGCTCCAGCTAACTATAGTAGCCTCTATATCAAGGACGCCTTTTACTTGGATCTGGTCGCTTTCTTCGATCCGACATATCATCCTGATGTAGTCACTTTGGTCAGAGATGTGAACGCCCGGTTCTGCTGCTGTGGTGAGACCGAGTCTTGTTTTGGTGACATGTTTGAGATAGCACCCAGTTGCTTGGATAAGGGCGGGTGTCTGCCGTAACTGTGCGCTGACCATATACTACTTTTAGCCGGTACTAGTTTTAAACGTCATCCGCGTCATTATCGTATTCAGTGCCCATCTTCACCGAATCAGGTAGTCTCGTTGTCGTGGCATAAGGAAATAGTGTTATAATTTCTGGACATGTGGAACTCGGGAAGCTCGGTGAAACGGTTACCCGAATCGTTGAGACTGCTTAAACATAAGGTACCGATGTGAACGTCTATGCAGTTTTGGAATGAATGACGTTCGGTGTTCAACACTTGGATTACAGGTTTTTCAGGCGGACTTCGCACTGGTAAATACCAATTCATCCACACTGAAAAGTGTAATTTATTGACGCCGATACTGTGCGTTCACTGTGCTGATCAGTTTATCACGTTTCTTGAACACCGCTAACTCGACCGAGCGAAGCAGTTTCAACGTATATTTGGACAGCTTATTGTAATTTGGCAGGTCTGGCAAAATTCTTCAGGGTACCTAGAACAACCGCACTAAGATAATCAATGCGGTTTGTAGTTATGGGGTATGGCAAGCGGCTAGCTGGCAACCGATGCATATTTGAAACCGTCGCGAGGATAGGGGGCGCGGGCACTTCCATAATTCAAAGCTACGATGTTTCCACTCATTTACATCTGGTCACCTGTAAAAAGCGAGCTAGTCTCCTTTGTTCGCACTGTTAGTGGCTAAGGCTACGAGGACTCATTACGGACATATCCCCCCCAATATTGTTAGGCTTGAGCGGCCAGATATTACAAAGGGATCAGACTCCGGCACACCTTTTCAAACTTGTTCGTAGACGCAAATCCCCTCACATTACTGTTAGTTTACTTTGGTGTGTTCAGTCTGCTGGCCCGGACCCCATTGAACACCTTGAGGATTGCGTTAATCGAACGATTCCCAGGAGTGTGAAACGGCATGCTTTTGCAGCTGAGGTTGACGTGGTGTCAAATAAGATAGCAGCACCTTGCGAGGCTTATCTACCCTAGGTATAGTGGTCAAGATTGTAGGAAAACATGTATTGGTGAATGCAAGCATTTTATTGATTTTCCTGAGTCGACCACATAAAACATTCAGTTATACAGGTTTGGCGTGCGGTAGACAGTTTCAGTGCTACATCGCATTGCCGCAACTGCAGGTGAACTGGTAAGTGACATGCGAGAGAGTTTTTTTAGTGAGGAGGGATGATGGCATTGGGGATTAATCCTGATGGTCGAAGGTTATAAACGCAATTGCAGCACGGGGTAAGTGTGATCAATAGCGAATTCCAACTGTCGACCTACATTGTGTTTACCCATGCAAGGGAAATGAATGTAGTAATCGTCAGCAAAAGTGTACTAACTCTGTATTAATGAACGAGAACGAAAGTGTTGTCGTTTTCATAGAAGCTCACACGGATCGGGCCTGTTGTCCGATGATGCATTATCCACGGAATTTAGTGGTCAACCAAAGAGAAACTCTGGGGGCTAATGGGATGAGCAGTAATTGGGCGAAATACTTGAGCTTGACAGACATTACCTAGTCATGCTAGAAGCGGGGCATATGTGCCTCCACGTTAGTTCCTAACAAGCGGACGAATGCTAACCACTTTCCCCCTTTTTGTTTCCACATGAGTTTAGGTGACCAGGCTTTTTTATAACCGCAGATGAGTTCATGGAATGGGATCTAAAGCTGCGTACGCGATTTTGTTTTCGTCTACAGAAAGTAGAATTTTTGTTCGTTTAGGAACTGCTGATTTCACTGATCACTTAGCGACGAATATGGCCATATTTCTTCAAGTTCCACTCGAGTTGTTCCAACCCCTTGTCAGTTTCTATTGAACAGTAAATGATTTCACGGAAAGGCAAACTCTGTATGAGATATAAATGAGTTAAATGCGATGGGTAGCAGAGAGTTGCTGGTTAACTGTTTAGAATTTCGAAGATTATGGATAGTTGAAAGGAGAAAGGAATTTCACAATCTGGCTATATTAGAGAAAAAAGAGAACGAGTAAAGCTAACTTCGACAAACTTAGCAAGGTAGCCTGAGTGTATTATCGTGTAGATTAATCAAAAGAAATGGGGAGGGTGCACGTGTAAAAAGAGCACTCAGTACTGGGAGAGAAAGAAATACCATTAATATCGCTACAGTTGGGAAAATTAAGAGTCAGTATATGGTGAGTGGTTGAGGGAGCATGCAGTCCCGTCCCGAACATCTTTCGGAGGGAAATGTTGACAGACTTATTTTGAATTGTTGATGAAGGTCCCAATTTTCTCAAACCTAATCGCGTCCAAACAGGAAACACCATTTTCTAAACAATTTGATTCTAAGACTTATACATGAACTCAAATGCGTGATTATTTTAGAGGGTCATTTTCGCCACAAAACTCGCTGGGGTTGGGTCTCTAGATGTGCAAACTTATCCATGAAGTGCTTCCCGTTTATTTTCAGTTCGGCCTGTTTCTTGAAGGAAGGAAGAGTGGAGTGCTTTCAGAAATTTACCAGATTGTGTTTTAGATCGATTGGGGATCTGGTCTGAAGAAGCTTCTGTGTCAGAAGTAAAATGTCACCAATGAACCAAATTACCGATTTTACACGAGTTCTTCTAAAATAGCATTTAGCAGTGTTTACATAACCAGAGGTGTAGTGGACAAAAAGGGAACTGAAAGAGCTTGACAGTACAGTATGAACTGCAGTACGTCATTTTGAATAACTGGATCAGTGTTATCTTTCCAAGTTCACGTGGCCCCCCAGAACTACATCGTGTATTTCGGTAGTCATTCTAGTCAACGTTTCAAAAAATTGCTTGCGGTTCATCTGCGGCATTTTCAAACGAGCTTAGCCAACTTGAAATTGTCTAGACTATCATAGACGTTTATCACGTAGTTGGTGACATCTGTTTTCTGATCAGAACCAATAGGAAATACGTCACTGCAATCGGCTTGCCAGACACCACTTGCCATTTTTTGTCTTATACATCCACATGTAGTGTAAACCCGGAAGAATGAGAAAGGAAATTATGTGATTGGAGACCTTTCAATTTAAGTCGATTAACGCTGGTTAGCCAACTAACCGACTAATGTGAAATTGAAACCCTTATCTCATGGACTTGTAAAAACAAGGGAATTTTAATGAGTACATTTTACATGGGGCGTGAACTGGAGTTACTGTGTATGGCCGAATTCGAACGCGGACTATATTCTTATAACATTTACTGGCATAGGCTTTCTTTAAATGTTTTCAGTAGTACGTTACGCGAAGTGAACGTTCACCTGCTTAATTGCGCATATCGGCGAATGAAGGACGCTTATCTAAGCGAGCTTTAGTCCTGCAATATTGATAATAATATAAGGATATAATAATAATAATATAATAGTAATCATCATCATCACGAACCTCATGGAAAATTGGTAGGTGGTCCCAATTGGTCTTAGTTCAAAAGAACTACTAATTCAGCTTCATTGTTATCGCAAGAACTAAGCAGGTTTTCACAGGAATCTGACGATAAATAGGACTATAGCCGAGGAAAAAGGGTGGGACTGGGTACGTGCAAATAAGCGCTTGTATCGGAAACTGGCGGAAAGTGTTTACATTTAGCAGGATCTTGATGAAGAATATAAGTTGCGTCTGATAGTATTTTTGTAGATTGAGGAAGAACACTCAACTCAACGAGTTGTCCACAAAGTTCGCTATCACAATTTGACAGATAATTTTTTAAGGATCTAGCAAAAAGTACAGAATCTTTGGTCAACAAACTAGGAAAAAAAAATAACCATCAATACATCCAGTATGGTTGCATACATATTCATATCTCGACTGACGGAGAAATGTCGAGTGTAGAGACATTAAAGGTCGAATAAAATAAGGGTTTCTTGGCGTTCCAAAAATATCGGTAGCATGGAGTGACGACGGAATTTTGGTATCGGGCCAACGGAATTCAGTTGAAAATTCCTTGACATTTCCCCTTCCATAGCAGGAACAAAAGAGCAACGTGCTTGGTGATGACAGATGACAACTGCCTCCGATCAAGCAACCCGATCATTGATCAATGCTCACATACTAAAGCGATTGGGCTTTCAGACATGATAATTCAGTCATACCTGATGTGAAGTCAATGACAATGGACGCGTTCACTTTGTGGAAGTATGGCCGGAATTATCATCCCGGCCGCAGCAAGGATATGCACTACTCACGCGCTCAGACAACAGCGAAACTCGGGTCTACTGCTTTTTCCCAAAAAATAGCTGGCTGAAAATTCATGCAAGTGCAAAGTCAGCGATCAAATTTGAGTCATATTCAACTCGAGATATTGCGATGTGTTATTAGGGAGACTGGGGTACTGTGATCTAGTTGATAGTTCAGAGGAACTTCCCAGCAGGGAGAAAAGGAAAGCCAGCATAGTTTTTGCTACTTCACATCACATCTGCCTATTTGATTACGAAATTGTGATCGTTAAGTGACGTGGAAGCGTAAATCAGAGCCAACAGTGGGTGGCCGTGAGGTTTGACCAGTTGACTGTGTAAATCAACTTCGATTCGTAAGATGTTCAAGTGATACACAGACAGCTAATTCCTGAATACCACATTGGTTGAGGATTGGGGATGATGTGATCCTATCATTGCTTCTGAACGTATGGCCGTGATCTAAGAAATATGAGAACGTATCTAGATCCTCCATAAACCCAGAATGGACTGTACCAGACAATCAAGAGAGTGAAGTTTTGGGCATAAGTGGCGATAAGCGAATTACTCGAATTTGCATTTGAACGAGAACTTTCTTTTTGAACGTCTCAACGTTATATACGTGCGTAAAATCGAAAGAAATTTTTGTCGTTTCTTTTTGAGGAGTTAATGGGGTGCCTGAATTCCTTCAACAGCCAGCAACTTCGCACCGTGTGAGCCGCAAGTTGAGTGACCCACCAGCATACTCCATAGAAACGTACGATGTTCAGCCTTCAGATAGGACTTTTTGGATGATGGCAACCAGATAACTTCTTCACAAATATCCGGGTCTTCAAAGAAAGTAAACGGAAGAAACGCTGGAAGTTTAATAGAAATTTCTCAACGTTGCGCTGAGAATACTGTCGACTTCCTGGCCATCAACAACCGAATTCCCGACTGCTTATCAATAACTGTAGAAGAATTTAGTCTATTCGGTCTTTTTATGACACACCATATCTCGCGATAGCGTTTACCACGCTGAAATGTTTAAATGCATACAGAATCCCAACGAATTATAGTACATTCAATAAACCTTAAAGTATGACCTATTGGATCGACCCCTTCTGTTACGCGCATAGTCGTTTGAACCGAAACCGAGAAGAGATGCGAAAGCACCGTTTATTGGTGAAACAAGTTAGATTTAGGTCGTGAGACCCTAAATTTAGACGGTAAAACTATTTTCATACATGGCCGACAAGATGCAAACTAAATCCAATGAGACGATCATATATAGCAGTAAGGCGCTGATAGAACGTCAGAATGAATCACATTGCAGGAACATGACAAAACAAAGGTGAGAAAACAGTCCAAATGGCGTACAGGCGTTCGACTTCATGTGTGCAGTCTGATTAGCTGAGTAGAACCACACCGCCACCTGCGACCATACAATCCGAACTGGGTCGATCGACTGATACTATGTGATGCGTCCTGACTGTTCGGTTATGAGATGCACCTCTTAACAGCCAACTGGTGATTAACCTATTGTATTGCAAGTTTCTATTGCTTTCGATAGAAGGGACAAAACCTGTCCGTAAGAGTTATGACTTGCACGAAAGCTTCAAAAATCGAAGTGAAAACTGAGTCGCTTAGTGTAATGTCCATAGCAGCCAGACGGGTCGACGTGAATAAATATGTTCAAATTGGCAAAGATTTAACTTGCCCAAGCCTAATGCGACTATAGTAAAAAGCTTACTAATGCCTAATTGCGCGAATTCCATAATGAAAGGAGAGCCGGTAGTGTGTCTTACTGCAAGCCGTGGAAGACAACAGCATGGTAGTAGTCCGACTTACCAAGTGGGAGGCACGTGTAAACAGCAAGCAGTTAGCATGGTTAATGAAGACCATGTGGATATGAGTTCAGAAACAGTACAAAGGTCACACTGTTGTGCAGACCGAGAGTGGTAAAGAAGGTGGCAACAAGTCTGCTGAAACAACCACATATATTACATAAACAAATGCCAGAAATTCCAAAAAGTTCCATACGAATATACTATCCCGTATAAGTCATATTACTTCGCCTGATTTTGAATACCAGCTTCCCAAGGATTAGTTTGTGCTACTTTCCAGGGCATCAGCGTTCTTCCCAGTTTTCTCCTAGGTGGAGTTTGCTGAGTTGGTAACTTCTGTAGAGACAACCCTTGAAATATTGTAATTTTTTGTAGCGTTAGCAGTCTGTGCTCAGCTTTGTGTGGCTGCCGTGATCACGGTACTTGTGCTTTTCATTTGGACTGGTGGGGGACAACCGCGCATACAGGACCATGAAATTTTCCAGGTAACAACTGTTCTATTAGAACTACACCTTATTTGAGACCGTAGAAGCCTTGATATTCTGTCGTAACTGTTTAAGTAGCTGTTTCATCGTTTTGATCAAATTGAGTGTAAATACTTTTGTATCCTGAGAGAACAGAAGACCACAAGAAACAACTTGACGCTTGAACTGGTCGTCGATCATGCAGCGTAACTTAAAGCATTTACAATCCTTATTCACAAGCACTGCGTAGGTTAGTGGCACCACTGTTCGTCAATTTCAGATACTGGCATCGTACTCCGAACAATGTGTGCTGTTTGCCAAACGTGTGGATCAAGAATTGCATGATCTTTTCTAGCCGTGGATTTCCAAGTGTTTTGACTGAAATGAAAATACTGGACTTTCCGTGTTCTCCTGCACCAAATTTCCATAGCATCACTGCAGTGTTCTCGGCATCATACGACTTGGTAAAGCCAGTTCGATAGATTTTCTCACGCCTTCGAACCAAGTCTCAGATATCAAGCGCAGTGGTGGATTGTGGGTGAATGTCTTTGCGCATCTCCCGATTCTGCAAGAGACCCCTTTAGCAGGTTCATTTTTGTTAAAACCCACATTGTGGACTCTCAAGTTGTGTTGCGGTGCTTCAGTGAGCACCCGTTGAGAGACTTCATACCTATTTGTTAGTTGCAGCTTCAACTGTCGAAGTTGTTCAGACGTTATTATTACTGTGGATCCATTCCGTCTGCTTCAATTCTGTTCTGGTCAAAACTGTGAATAAGACATGGCCTCTCAATGAGTCTTAATGAATGGCTTAATTCAGTGCATAATGAGTCCCATTTACTGCCTGTTTTATAAGCGAAAATTCTAAAAACTAACTGGGCGATTTGGAAAACTAAAAGTGAATTGTTCATCCGGGGTTTTGTGAGCAATTGTCACAGGACACAAGCGAGCTATCCTGTATGAACAAGACACCTCAAGTGCAGAAAAATAAATTTGTTGTAAGGTCCAGCCGCGGAAAGTGGAACGCTAGTATTATTTGAGTACTGACGTCACGTGGGGACTCGTTTACGTGTCAGGTAGCTATTGTCTTTAACGTTAGGTATAATTTTGAACACTGAACCGGATTTGAGCGTCAGTCGTCTCCAGGTTGTCTTTCATCGTCTCAAGATGATTGCTGTAGATAAAATTGCTGCTGAAAACATGCTTAACAGAACGTTCCTAGCCTAGGCAAGTATGCGTTCCAAACGCTGTACCCATATTGAAATATTCTATTCAAGTTGATTGTGCTAATCATAAAATGAGATGTGTACTGTTGAATATGTCCAGCGATAGCTACCAAATTGACCATCGGTTTGAAACATGTTCTGTATGGGCCTCTAAATGATAATCTTGACCTGTTTCTGCTCATATTTCTAAGATTCCATGGTAATTTCATAATTTTGAGAGATTCCTTCGCTGTTGGACTAGCAAAACTGTCCATCATCGCACAGATTGGCAATAGGCAACGGGACCATAAAAGAAAACTTAGCGAGCCCCGACCTTCTGGTCTTCATCGGGCAACAGTCTTTTTTGATTTCTTAATCGCTAAAAAGGTGGTTACAATAATTTGTTCAGTCGTGTTCAGATGATTTGTTTTCAAACGCTACCAAGCAACTCTTGTGCAGCACTTGATTCCACTATTCTGTTTTTCGTTCATTCCTTGGTATTGGTAGAAAGCCTGTAGAGCGGTCCCTCATCTTTGCTTCAGCAAACTTCTTGGATGTAACTTGACCAGATCCTGACGAGTTGTACCTCAAGCCCCTAACCAGTATGCTATTTTCCGGAAATCGACTTAAATCTATCCAAAACCTACCGTCACTACCAGGATGGCTGGCCCATTAACAGAACAGAATTTAGTTAATACTGCCGACTGGGCGAAAGTCATAAACCGGAATGGGTGGTGGATCAATCAGTAGACAAGGCGTACTCGTTACGATATCGTCGGCTCACTGAAAACGAAAGTTTGGTACATTCCAGTGCGTCCAGTCAAAAACTGTTGCAGCTGTCTTAACTTTAACCAGGGACCATATAATGGACCTTTACATTTTGAAAGATTTCAGCATGTAATGCACACCACATAAAACTGAGGGCCACATTCCTTATTGTTAGATTTGGTGGCTGTTTACAGGTGACATCAAAAACGGGAGAAAAGCAACGCGTTTTTTCACACCTATTTAGCAACAAGTGCAAACGTTTTTGAAGTATTCACCATTTTGCCTTCGTTTATGTAATACTGAATCATTTACGGGCAGTTAATCTTGAATTCAGTTAGGCAAACCCCGTTCACAACTGGTTGAAACAGGCTTATTTTGTAACCTTAGACCTAGGTGGATCAATGTGATTTCTGTAGTCAGACTTACACACAGCTTCAATGTTGACTGGTTGATGCAACTATTAAGTTTAATGTAAAAACAAACTTACCACGACTACCCAATTATATCTCCCATTCCGTGAACTATTAACATATAACTAATCTGTAACAGAACAACATACATACGACGGCAATTCTGCACACACGTCTTCAAAGTCATTCGCAGAGCATTTTTAAGAGGTAACAACGCCAAAGAATGAGCCAAATGAGGCTACCTTTCTGACATAAACTTCATGTTAAAAGAATTAGTAAAAATGTGAGGGTTGCGAACATTACGATTTTTCTTTAATTTTCCCTAATTTAACTGTCATAAGCGTGGCGGGGTTAGCCACATCTAACTGGTGAGTTAGAGTGCATGTATCAGAGTGACCATGTTCTCTCTTTAAGTCTCATGATAAGCGCCATATTACTCCCATCATACTGCGTTCGTCGTCGTCTTGATGTTCCTTCTGGTCCTGACCCTTTCTGCTACCTTGACGTGGTGGTCGGGCGTGTGTGATGTTTGGATCTGGCAGGCTATGCTGACTGGGACTTCGGTCCTTACAGGTTCAATATAGTCAGATTGGCCAAAGGGGAACAGCCAGAAGGCAGATGCGTTCGTTGTGGTTGATGACCGTGTGTTGTGTTTTGGTCCGGCTTGATTTCTCTTTATTCCTGGTCTGGTTTGTTAGTATGTGTGATAGATATTGTAGCGAAAACGCGTCCAATAAAGCACAATCTTTATTGTCCAAACCGCTAGTCACATGCAACGCGCGCTCTCTTGTTTATAAGTCGCAATTCCAACCCGCAGCACCCCCCGGTTTCCGTTCACACGTCGTGTGCACTTCTAACCGGTTTACGTGCGTGACCGGTGCCTTCTATCGGAGGGTTTTTCGCTTGCCATTCCTCGTCTGTTTGTCCGATTCCGTTGCGCGTTGGCTCGTCCGGCTGCTCGTGCTGTCCGCCATCCACCCAGTGCTGGCCTTGACCGTATCCCAACATCGTGTCGAGATGTTCCTCTGAATGTTGGAAAAACCACGCCTCCGATCTGGCCGTCTGTCGTATTTCGCCTGCCCTGCCTCGCCCGTTGGTCCGATCTAGTCGAGCGATGACTCATCCGGTCGCGCACGTTGTCCTTGATCCGATCGCGGCAGGTTTTCGAACGTACCTCCCCCCCACGTTGAGGTATTCGGCCGAGCGTTCGAAAACTCGCACCCCCGACCTGGCAATCCACCACAATATGTCTGTGCAATATTGCTGGTTCTCTGTGAGTGTGCCGAATCTCTTGGGATGTGACTGCCTCACCTGCTTTAAGTGGTTGATGCTGTTGTAATCGTGTGTATGTGCGTCATCTGCTGCCTCGCGGTACAGGTTTTTGAGCCAAAGGCTTTGGCTGAGAACCCTTACCGCCCTCGTGTCTAGGTCTGAGCATCCTGACAGTATCGTTAGCTAACGTATACCATGATGTCACACCGCAGACCGAATACCGTACTGTATCGGCTGTCGCGCAGGATAAACCGGGTCGCCCTATCAGATGCACATAGCAAGGTGGATGGGCAAAAATATGTTACTGCCAGACACGCATCGTCATAGTGCCCCTCTACCCTGAATCCTCGAGCAGATAATGTTCACTCATGTCTCAGTGCCCCGAAGGCCAACCTGAGACAGGTCCGGGGACCAAAGACACTTTCCACCGGGACTTGGAACGTGCCGACGCTGCTGGATCAATGCAGCGCCACAGGACGGCCTCAATAGTAACTGCGTTGGTCGCGATGGAACTGTGCCGCTGTAGAATCGACGTAGCAGCCCTGACTGAAACAAGGCTTGTAGATCAATGTAAGTTGCGGGAATCAGGTGCCGGGTACACCCTCTAGTGGATAGGTTACCCAGTTGACGACACTCAGGAGCATGATGTCTGTTTCACAGTCGCTGATTATACCAATGCTTCGCTGATAGGCAAACCGCACGACATCAGCACTCGAATCCTGTCCACACACCTGCGACTCGGTCGAGGTAAGTGTACTACATTCGCTAGTGTTTATGTTCCAACTATGTGTCACCCAGATCAGTTCGGCACCGATGAGTGACCAACTGTTTCTTTTGGGTAACTTGAACGCTGGATTCGGGCGAGACCCGGTAGCATGGCTGGGACTCCTCAGACCCTAGTGCATCTGTTCAGTCAACGAAAACAGTGGTCGTCTGCTCCACCTGTATGCTGATCACGAGCTGGCTATCACAAACACCCGATTCTAGCTGGATGTGAACGACATCATGACGTGGCCTCATCCACGAAGCGGTTATCACCATTCTCTTGATTGCGTGATTGTGCGGCAGCGTGACATTCGTGAAGGCGTATCACGCGGGTGATGCGTGGCGCTAAATGTAGCACATATCGTAGACCGCTCAGGACCAAATTTTTACCCATTTCTGAAAGTCCATTTATTGTACATCTTCCCTACAACGGCAAAAGTTGGATATCGAACGACTGGAGAACTGTGAGACAAGGGCCAATTTTTGGCATGCAGTTGCTGCTTGTCTGCACGACGCGCCCGTATGCGGCAACAATTCAATGAACAGATCAAGGTAGCAGCCACCAGAATGGTTGCTGTGGTGTGTAAGAAAAGCGCGGAATGGTTCGACGATGACAACATGACTATCTCCAGCTTGGTACGAGAGAAGAATTCCACGTTCACCACATTCAAGATGGACCTAGACAATTAAGCGGAGAAAGCCATGTTTCGGAGTATCCACCGTCAACTGACTGAGCGTGTTGACGAAATTAAGGACAACTGGTAGAGGAAGCAGGGTGAGCAGGTGCAGGGCCAAGCCGATCGCCGACAGCACAGTGAGTTCTACGATCCGCTTAAGTCACTTTTCTGTCCATCCATTCAGTCTTTTAAAACATTGATAGACATGTACACCGGCTGTTTTTGCACTCAGCCAGAGGACTTCGTGAAAGTGTGGCGCAAACACTTTGTTAGCTTACTAAACCGCCCTAATATCGTTGATTGGGTGACTGTGAACAGCCTGCCGCAACAGGCCATCAAACCTTCACTTGCTGTCCCCCCCGGAGTTGCTAGAGTTGCAGAGAGCGATTGGTCAGTTGCGAAACGGGAAGTCTGCAGACGAGGATAGTTTGCAAGTGAGATCCTTAAGAATGGCGGACCGGCGTTGGAGCGCGCTTTGCTCCAACTGGTTAACTCCATCTGGAAGCACGAGGCAATGCTTCAAGAATACAAGGATGCACTCATCGTACACTTGTTCAGAGGCAAGGGTAGCAAGCAATGCACTGACAGCTATCGGGGCACAAATCTGCTGAGCTGCACAATCAAGGTGCTTGCCAGGACTCTTCTGAACCAGCTGAATACGGCAGTCTTCGAGGCTAATATAGGTGAAAAGCAGTGTGGGTTCCGGGTGAGTCGGAGTACGATCGATCTGGTGTTTGGTGTTCGACACCCCCAGCAGAAATGTCAGGAACGAAACCAGCCTCTGCATTCCGTCTTCGTGGACTTCACCGAGGCCTCTGATTCCGTGAGCCGCAAGGTGTGGACGTGTTGTGGAAGGGGCTTGATAAGTTTGGATTTCGAAATAAGTTCATCAGTTTGATTTGAATGTTGCAGGTGAGAATGAAGGCGAAGATGCAATCGTGTAGACCTACCTCCGATGATTTTGACATTGTCACTGGCGTGAAGCACGAATGTGTTCTATCCCCGGCCCCATTTAATTTATATTCGGCTGTCATGGTAACAATTGCTTCTCAGGACTCTGGGGAGGATGATGTTGGTGTGGAATACCGGATGGATGGCCACCTGTTGAATCTTCGATTTTTCGGTGCTCCAACTCAATTACATACCTCGACGATGCACAGGCTTCTGTTCGCAGATGTCAGCGCGCTATTCGCACACAAGGAAGAAGAACTGCAACGACTGGTCACGGCCTTCGCATCCGCGGCATCTAATTTTGGACTGGGTATCAACATAAGGAAGACCTTTCCTTCCTTTCAGGCTTTTCCTTGTGGAGGTGCAGAAACAGCACCTTCACCCCAAATTTGCGTCAATGGAGACATTGTCGATAATTACGCGAAATTCTGCTGCTTGGGTAGCACTTTATTGACGTATCTGTCATTGGCCAACGAGTTGCGAGCTCGTGTGGCAAAGGATAGTGCTGCTTTCCGACGTCTTGAAAGACGTGTCTGGCAGAACCACAGCCTGAACGCGAGCACTAAGCTCAGTGATGCTGTTTTTGCCGGTGTACGACAGCAAAACATGGACGTTGTGTAAACAGAACGTGCACTATCTGAACCGCCTCTATCTGCGATGTCTAAGGCGCATCTTGGACGTCCGGTGGTCGGACATGGTTCCGAACACTGAAGTACTAGGCGATCGGACATGAACGGGATGGAAGCCCTGCTGATTCTGAATCAGCTCCGTTGGCTAGGTAACTTACAGTGAATGAGCGATGACCGTATTCCGAAGCAGCTGCTGTATGGACAAGTAAAATCAGGTAAGCAAAATCCTGGTGGTCTAAAGTGGAGATACCAGGATGTTGTCCAGGTAGGTCCTTCACGTTGTGCTGTTGATTTTGGACGTAGGAAAGACTTAGCGTTGAAGAATACTATTCGGAGAGTTATTCGAACAGTTATTGTGAGGCCTAAAACGATAGCGCGCGGCACGAAAGGGACCCATCTGTCCCATAGGTCATGTTGACATGACTATATGGTTCTGTGATGTGTGTGGCCGCGAATGCGCTAGCAGGTTGGGATAATTGGGTCACCAACGTACTCATAATATACGGTCGACGAAGAAACGACGAGTACGCTACGCTCGGGTAGGTCATCTCATTGTGTCCATTCTATTTCTGATAATGATTCCATCGGCCATGTCCATGGCCGTATGACAGCTAATCCACTCTCTTTTTGAAAACTCGGGTAGTTGCGGTCTTCTATCCATTCTTTTGTTCAGATTTGCTGGCGTATTGTATGATGAATGGTTTGTGTATTCTTCTCGGACTTCAATCTCAATTTTGTTTTTCATCCTTATCATCTTAAGAATGCACTAGCATGCAATCCTATAATTAAATGCCTTTTGTATTACATTTTACATAACTTTCTTCTTAGTTTGGATCTTGTCACTGCATTCTCCGAAAAATTAGGGTTTCCTTTTCGTGCTAAGCAACCAGTTAGCTAACCAGCATCGGTCGGGTGGACACAAAGGCCTCACACACACACTTACCGGTCTTATTCCTTCAGGTTTACAGAGGATATGTGGTGTGTCAGTGGAACCGCAAGTGGTTTGGCGCAAGCCATTTGTGATTATAGTTAAACACAGGCGTCCTTTGGCTTCGGTCACTGTGACAGGCTAATCCGAATCGGATGTCGCCAACCGTACCCCTTAGTATGCACCTAAGCTACAGTAGTTCATTGCAGCTAATCGACCGTCCTGTAAGCAGTGTTGACAAACAAACTAAGTCTCTAATAAAAATCAAAACAGGATATTCCGTTCAACAACTGGTCTTAGATTATGACCGTGTAAAGTATAGCATATTCTACAATGCTTTGCTTACACTGTTCAATCTCACATTGAACTTTGAGTTTTGCTAGTTCGGCGCTGTCTGTGCTCGGAGAGCATGTCGGTCGGACTTATGTGACTGATTGTAAACAACTCTTCGAGTCTTAAAAGCACCTTTCTGCTTGGATTGCATAAATCTCTAGGTAAAACTCTACGTTAGTTAATTCCCAGTTATACTTTGGTCTAATTCTGTTGTTGGACGTTTGTAATGAGTCCAGTAAAACGCTATGACAAAACCAAAACATTTGTAGTGGATATCCAGTTGACCATAAAAGTTCTCATCACATCTAAGCCGTGTTGCAGTTAAGCCAAAGGATATAATGCATCGAGTAAACTGAGCCTTTCTTCAAATTCGTACTAAAGTTGTAAATCTTCAGATGTCATTTGTGCTTATTACAGAAAACACTTTGATAGGATTTACTTGTCATGAGTCTATTATTTACTTAATACGTGTATACTGCATGAGTCGAAGATTCCATGAATTTTATTACGTAAATGGAAAATCAGTTAAATCTGTTCGCAGCTGTCGCATCCCCATAGGTTTTCTAGTCGGCCCCTTTCGAAAAGAAGCCGAAAAACAATTCGCACAAACCCTCCACCATCTCGGCAAATCATTCCACATCCACTTGAAATTCAAACAGGCATGAACGGCTTGACACTGACGAACACTTCTCATGACAAGCCCGTGTAATACTAACACGTTTACCAACACTTCTACTCTCTTCCAATGCACTGCGCTCCGTAACACTGCTATGGTTACTAATACTCTAATTGGCA
Organism: Paragonimus westermani; assembly: GCA_008508345.1. NCBI lineage: Eukaryota > Metazoa > Platyhelminthes > Trematoda > Plagiorchiida > Troglotrematidae > Paragonimus > Paragonimus westermani. The sequence continues at coordinate 206,054 of QNGE01000295.1, read as the reverse complement.
GTGACACCGCACTAGGCACGATTGAATCATCTTGTATGAGGGCTCAACCACATCCAACTTATATTGGAAAAAATAGACCCCTACTACTCATTAGCGTTCAAAATGTCACCCGATAATCTGATGCTTTCTGTAATTTCAAATTGTGGTGAAATCCTAATCATGAAGTCATCATTAAAGATGATAGGGAGGTTACTGTTCGCTCTCGACCAATTCGGACATTACACATGAGCAAAAATGGTTCAACGTTCACTCACGATGACTCAGTCGTGCCCAATTCGTCATCAATGGCACTAGTCAACGTGGCCGCCTCATGAAAGTGTGGCCGGAGTCCCAGTTCAGGTCATAGCAAGAATATGCACTACGGACGAGCTTGGACGACAGCGAAGCCACAGTCTAGTGCTTCATGAACTAGACCGACTGGAAAGTTTATGGGAATGTCACAGCTGAGAGTAATGTTCAGTTTGTATAAAACCAACATCCCTGACTATTCACCAGTGCTTACAGTATGGTTGACGTAGAAGCTTCTGCCTCATTTGTGTCCACTAAACCTGTTCACAACAAGCCAGTGTGTGCTCTTTTAGGACGATTTTTCGCACACAGTGTTACGGTAAACCCTTCAAAACATATCTTGGTACTCCCAAATTCTCCTGTAATGTTTATTAAATTTGTTAGAATTTTTCCCATATTTATTCAAACCATAACCGAATAAACAGTGTTCATTATGAGATTACTTGAATTAGGACGATTCTGCGTTTCATGGAACGTCAAAATATTTAGAGGCCGTTATTATTCGGTTTGTGTTTAGGTTAACAAAGTTGATCAGTATAACCATCTCTTTATTGAACTTAAAACCCTTTATAACCGGACGACTACGATGTGTATTACAATGTTGGACGCTTCATAAATGTCACTGTGGGATAATCAAATTCGATGAGAAGACTCTGCTGAACATTCTACTGCCTAACATGTTAGTCTAGACTGTCACTGCTATTAAAGTGTTGACGTATTTACACAATCTCCGTTGATCTCTTTTAAAAAGTAAATTGTACCCGGTTCACTGATCAAGTGTTACACGAACAACACGCTAATATCACTTTATAACAAACGGAATACGGCCTTCTACATAATATTGTTGTGTAACAGGTGGCCTCGTTTGTGAGTAGTATAGTGCATACACCCGGAAATTAAAGGGTAGATCTCAACGCCAGGAAGACGATGGACCAGAAGCGACTATTGGAATAGTGTGCAAGCACCATGAGGGACATGTCACCAGGGCGAATAACAATGTGTGTGAATCCACGTTAGCCGCGCAAATGAGTGTGTGCGTCCGTGATCATATGTTTTAACAGTTGGACATCAACACAGGTAAGACGTTTTCGTTCTTTCAGCATTCTCCTGGTGGAGGTGCTTCTTGTGTACCTCCACTCAAAATTCGCAGCGCTGGAGACACTGTGAATGGCTCCGGGGATTTTTGCTACTTGGGTAGCAACTTGTCGACAGATCTGTCCGTGGACCGCGAGTTGAGAGCGCGTGTGGCAAACGCTAGTGCTGCTTTCGGACGTCTTGAAAGGCGTGTCTGGAAGAATCACAGCCTGAAGATGGCCACCAAGTTGTGTGTCTACCGCTCAATGGTGCTGTCTATCCTGCTGTACGGCAGTGAGAC
>QNGE01000295.1:166934-194565 GCA_008508345.1 Paragonimus westermani | reverse complement strand
ACAAAAAGTGAACAACCAGAATTCAGACCAGTAGGTCAACCCACTCTGCTGTATAAGAGCAGGCATCGATCCAAATTCACCAAACGCCACATTCAAAATTATACGCCGAAACACTCACGCACTGATGATGTCACCTCGCTTGGTGATGAAACGTTTGCAACCTAAATGCCAAGCTCGGCGAACATATCAATACCACAAGGCTTCCATTGGAAAGGACAATTGCGAACATGTACGAAGCGTCATACCGGTCCATCTAACACATTCCGACTGTCCTGGGTTCAGAGGTCGAATTGATTCAACCGGCCTGCAGCGTCAGACAAGGCAACCGAATGGAAAAATGGATCTATCCACATTTGAAAAATCAGACGCTCACAGCGTATAAGATTGCCTTCTACCTGCTGCAGGCTTACAAGTTTTCCGTAATTTCTTGGTTAAAAATACGAGTTAACACCACCGGCCAGGCGGTCGGTTGATCAGAGAGGAAACTAATAGAGTTCTTTGAATTACACTGAGATAAAAATCAATGAGCAGGATTCTTTCTGGTCTGCAGAACCGTACTAGATTCAGTGATGCATTGTCCAAAATAACAAGGGTTGCACTAATTGAACAACAGAACCGCTACAACAAAATCCGCGACATGAAATAACTCGCTGTAACCGCCACATTTCCAAACTTCTCAGTTGCAGGAGAAATACAAGGTACCGTAGTGCGGTCTGCAACAAAAATTACTGTTCTGAAGGAAAATGTCCAGCCGCCAGTGTATAATTCCATACCGGAATTACTCACAGTGGTACGTTTGCTGGCCACTCTATCTGTTTTACGGAAGCTGACCATGAAACTTGGGACAGAAAAGAGCGCTTTTTCTGATGTGGCATTTCATTTACGTCGTAGATCCATCTGATGGTTGATGTGGACCAGGCTTGAATGGAGTTCGCACGTGATAGACAGCAAACATGTGTGGTAACAATGCCCTAGTTTAAAACATTGGCCGCTGGAATGCTGCATTGGAAATACCACGCAACTTCGTCTATAGCTGACTTCTCGTTACGTTTATACCGGAAAGAGACAAATTGGAAGGATGACAACCGACGATTACTTATTTTTATTTCCTCAGTCGTCGCTTACTCTTTTTTATTACGGAGTTTGGGTTCATTCGCAAATTAGTGTCATACGTACAGTTATAGATAACTTTCGACTCCAGTGAACTGACAATGTGTATATCCGGCTGTGTCATTCTGAGAAAACCCATGTAATTGATTTACTCTTCTCGTGGTATAATTTTTGTTGTCGCATTCATGTCAGTCTATGTAGATGAAAATCAAATCGAGATTGATACACCGAACTTTTCTCGTTTCATCTCCTGAAGACGGTGTAAAACGTTTGTGAAAGCTCTGCGCGCGTACGTGGCATGAGGCACTGCAGCTTGCTACATCAGCTGTCATGTGGCGCATCCTCTGTTAACTGTTGAGATTTTGAAGCACGTTATCGATCAAATGTGGACATTCATATGAGCATCGTCCGACAGGTGTGTCGTTGGTCATTAAACAATAACGCGGTTATTCATTGTACCTAAAATACAGTGTTTCTGTCCACGTTATTATATCCTTGATGATAACACCTATTTTATATCACCCGGTTCAAGGAAATTCGAACAGCCCGTTTTCCATTTCAGAAAGTGTACCGGAACAATGGGGACACGAGAACAAAAGATATTCATGTGCGATTCACACGCCTTACCTCCTGGTTTGTAAGCTAAACAGACCGGACCGTTGTGAAGAGGAAAGAAATTGACTAAAGTCTTCTCGCACTCAAATAAATGATAGCTGTGTTTGCAATGTTTACGCCTGTGGATCTTTCAATAGCTGTGAAGGTACCACATATGAAGTGTCGTTGAGTATTGAAGACGGGCATCTCCGTCGAACCTGACAACTGTTGGCAACGAGATCTTCTCTAGAACTTCGACTAAGGGTAGGAGTTTGGCCTCCAAACAGCATGTTCCGCTGTCCAATATACTGCACCACGAGCAGTTTCAAATGGTGAGAGTAAAAAACTGGAAGCAACCTGTCCTTTGTTCATGGCATGTAACAAGGTTGAAGTTAAAGGTTTACTGCGTCTTCCACGTTTGTTGTCCGTTGTTCTGTTAGGATTTTAAGACTAACTAGGATCATCAGCAAATAGGCCAGACCAGATAATTCAAAACATCACAAATGCTCTTGTGATATAGCAAAATACCTAAGTAGTTTCTCTCGAAAAAACAGGGATAAATTTGTGATGGTTTTTCAGCGAATGTCGCAAACAAATATCACCCAGTGCGAACGTGGATCTAATGACATTGTGAAAAGAAATAACTCCCGTTACTTCAGTGGTTGAAGAAATAACTTGAAACCAAGGGTTCCTGATAGGTGGCTCTGCATATCACTCAAACATGTAAAATATTAGACCGCGAGGAGATAAAATTGTTGGCATGTATGCTTTCGTGAAGGTCAGTGTTGCCTTATTTCCGTGTAATTCCAACGCATACAAAACTAGGTGAGAAGTTATAACACAATCCCACACATAAAATCGGACTATAACAACTTGATGCATTACAAGACGTCAGCGACCAAAAAGTATGGTCGGCAGCTATTTTTGTGTTTACTGGTCCAGAGGAGCAGACCATAGCACATGATGAACTTATCTAAGGATTTTCATTCAACTACTGGTCTATCATTAGTAGTAAGAGCGAAAGATCATGCACATACTGTGGAGACGCAGCACGCAGTCTGCTTGATGGTTGACGTAAATGAACGCACAATTTTTGACATGGAACATTCAATACCAACATGGTCGGGTTTTCATAGTCCATCTGCTTAATGTCGTTCAAGATAACTTGAACAATGATTCCAAGTATCGATCACACTATTTATTTTTGGATATTCCTGTTTGATCACACGTGTGACAAACTACCCGCTAAGTGCAACGGGCAAACGAGCCCTCAATCTAATCTGTCACTACCAACAAACATTTCCTTCTCTGTCCTCACTCTGTTTCTCACCTCGCCCCGTCTCTACTTCACGGCAATCGGCATATACAACACCATTTTCTCCATCATATTTCTAACCATATACATATCATCTGATGAATTCCCAAGTTCCCCTCCCCACTAGCCACCAATTGACCATGCTCTTCCACATTGCGTTGATTAACGGGGTGAACATCTTTTGCTGAACACCACCATCTCTACCGCAACCATCTCCTCGAAGTAACACACACTTGCTTCACTCTCATTTTGTACCAGGCGTGCATGTGTGCCTGTGACAAACCACCATGTATTCTTCATGCTATTTTGCCGCTTTTCCATCCGCGAACTGGTCCGACTCAGGCTTCTACAAATCACATCCACTGATGATGTAACGCGTGACACGAACCAGCAGGTATGCACGGAATGAAGTTGAACTGGTTCTCCATACACGGCCACTCTGGTCACCTCTCATACCGTTACCTCAACGTCGCGCACGTAGATCCTGGGTCAACCGACAGTCAAACGAGCAAGCAGGACAACTGCACTCAAACGTAACTCTAGAATGCCCCTGTACCCTTATCCTTCTCGGTTATTCTAGCACTGTTGCGTAATATACTTTTGCATACGATTTCGGTCTGCTTTTCTGATTGCATGTTACAAAGACTTGTTCATGAGACTACGATTATTTGCCGTTGAATATACATTCACACGGTTGTCACGCGTCACAACTAACTCCACGATTTTGTGGCACCCAATCCAACTTATTGAATGAACCTCAGCTCATCCAGCTCACACTAAAACCGTTGAGTCAAACGTCAAATTGTCTACATCCTCATTCGGCGGCTTGTTTAATGCAACACTGCCGATGAACACAACAGACAATCGTCCTCCGTTCTTCTGAAATCTGTCCGCCCTATTCCGTTCAAATGTAACGGTCCACCTCTATACAAAGCAAACCAATCTCAGATTGTAAGCGAACATGAGAACCAATCAATTCTGCCAGTCCCTAGACTCGTCGCCCTACTACCAACTATCTACATCGATTGAGAAGAATAGTTTTCGCTCCGAAATCGTCCCCCACTGATCATATCTCATTTATCTATCTACCTATCAAACAGAATCCGATTTCCAGACAAATCAACGTACAGTAGCACAACACACTCGGCGCCAGTCAGTTCAATCGCGTACTAAACTCATGGGAATTCCTGTGAACGTGTACACCATCATATCGTTCTGCTGAGGACTGATCCATCGTGATACACCACAAATCAGCGCGAAATATGTTGGTATACCCGTGAAAAAAAATAAGGGGTACTGTCAATCTTCACCTGTTTTTGTTTTTGTCCGATTTAGATTAATACGTTTTCGAACACTGCTACCCGAACTCATTACTGAACAGAATAGCCAAAATATCGGTAAAAGGTGTTCTACGGAACTACTCGTAATAACAAGCAAACCGTCAGGATATGCCTTCAATGGCCTGATACGGTCTCTACCCAGTTACAAACTAATAAACTGTCGTTCATTCGATAGTCTATGTGTGGGATTAATTTAAATGTAGGGATTAATAAATGAGTTTTTATCATCATTAAGGGAGGACGCATGGGTTGCTGGAAGTGATGAGTGACCAACTGAAAAAGCAACTTTCGAATGGTTAATTCCCACGTTTACGTAAATTGTGACCACAAGACCGTATTATGCAAATCAATAGTAGGGGTTATTGGTAAACAGATTGGGAATAACACAACGTTACAAGCTAGTAATACTCTACGTTTCAACCACCTCGGATGGCCTTCCTCAGGAGTATTGTAATCGAAATAGTACACGCTTTAATCTAAATTGCGACCAGTTCGCGCATCAATGCGAAACAGTAAGTTTACCTGGAGCATACTTTTCTTCAACTAGTCCGTTACAACAAGAGAATACCAACAGTTTGACACATCAAATTATGAGCCCATAAAGTGGTCAGTAAATACAGTTGTATATAATTCCCAACGTCACATTCATTTGGGATACATCAAAAATATGTTCGTGCGCTTTCCACGTACGAAGATGCATAGCACAAGATCGAAAAGATTATTGATCAATGTACACTAAAGGCTTGTGAAAAACAACACTTAATCGGACAAAAATCAAGCTAGAAAATTATCCCTTGTCACGGCAAATTAAGAGTTCGATGTAGACAACCTCCCATCCAAACCAAACTGGAGCAAAAACCACAACCAAGCGCGATTTCATTTGAAAAAAATCGTGTCGCGGTTAGCTATGGTTTTTTTAATAGTCGGGTCCACGAGAGACAACTTCCTTGCACGTGGGCCTCAACAAGATTGTATGTTCCCACTGAGCTGTGTAGCAGCCACGTTGGTCACATAGAGGAGGATATGCATCTACAATCCCAACATCACACAGATTACGCAGAGCCATAAGATATTTTGTTTCACCCAATCGATCAAGCCACCTGCGACAGAAAGCCAGTGTACCAAAGTTGCGTTCAATAACATTCAGTAGTTGTTTGGATCGTGATAACCTAAAATGGTGTAGAAAAGCACAACAAATTGTCAGACAGTGTAAGAAAACATACACACAGCGTAAGTGAAATTGGTGAATGTGTATATCACATAAAATACTTCCAAACCAGTACACTGAGTTTAGATAGCACAGCGCTTCAAAAGTAACCTTACAATCTATCAACCAGTGCATGAGTTGGATCAATGAAGACTCGAAAACACTCCTGAGAACAAAAGTGGTGGGCCTCAAGCGACTTATCACACAAGAACAACAAAAAACAACAATCTATTCTGCCAGCATTCTAACTGAGCCGAAGATGCATGGTTTGACCTTCTAGTAGGCGCACGCCAAATGAACTGTGGAACGAGATATTTGATGACGAGAACGTTCAGCTGAATCATCACCAGTCAGCGGCTACGACATCCTATAAATTAACACCATATAAAGGGCAGTTGTAAGAGCAACAGGGGCAATCAAACGGAATACGAATGGTCTAACGCGACCACTTTAAACGTTCACGTACAAGTTTGGCCAGTATAGTTCCATTTGGTCAACACTGGAAAGTTCTGAAAGCTGAACAATTCACCCACAGTATGTGCAGGGTAATTACCCCCAGAAAGAAACCAAGTGTAGAGGAGAGTAGAGCCACACAGGATGTGTTCTCTCACTGGTAAAGCTACTTAAACCGGAGCACGACCATAATTCAGCTGAAACCGAGGCAATCAATCAATTATAGACAAGATATGTAAGCGTCTCAGCAACGTTCATTTCAAGAGGCAGAATAATAGGCACACTTTTACACTCACCTTAAGGGGACATGTCCCACATTAAAGTTCTTCATATAATGAGACACCTCATCTCCATCGTTTACGTAGCCCCTCCCAGTACTGCCAAACGTTTCGATAGCATAGTACTCGTTCTCCTTTAAAAAAAGGCAATGAACAGTCGTACGTTTACACATCCATGAATGAAGATCAAACGGTTGTGGAAATGAACTGTCAAAGCTGTGAGGCTGCGCTGAATTTCCGCACAATGCGTCACGTATGCGGAAAGTTTAGAAAGTTTAATATCATGATTTGCCCCACCAAGGGCACGTTACACTGTTTTTTCAGCAATCGATTGTATCCTCATCGACTATCGCGGCCGTTTCAGCTTTTTTATAGCAAGGTTTAGGTTGTACTATGATGCTGCATACAAGACAGCTAGCACCTCCTCGGTATAACTGCCAACGTTTGATGTCACGATCGACATGGATTTCCAACAATTTCCACATGTGTTTAAACGGATACAAACTAAATGAGCGTCCAAATCACGGCAGAGCTTTGGAATGAAGTGAATAAACTAATCGACAAAGAATGTAGTGGGGTTATCTATGAAATCGCCGTACTGAAGGTCTGCGGCACGTTTAGCAAGTTTTGCTTGCTGACTGTGCCACTGAAGATGATTATTTTACTAAGTTCATCTAATGTAATATATGGAAGCAAATTCTGTTTATACGAACTGCTGTAACAATCACTAGTCTTTCCGCAAAGACAAGCCCAATACCTTAATGCTTGTATTACCGAAATATAAACCCAGCTGCCCACATTATTCGATCCCATACACTCACAGCCGTCTGTATTGCTCGAGTACTAGCGAAACTTTATGCGAGTTCCTCTGGGTCTAAGCAGAACTCATGAAATCCTCGTAAATCTGTTGTAGTTAGGGTTCACCGAATTTGTTAGAGTAGACGGTTTGTTCCGCTTCATCTCATTCCCTATTCTTCACACTATTCGGTGACCACCTTTTTCAAAAGATTGTCCAGCCCCAACACCCATGATGACCAGCTTTTCAGTTGTTTTTCGTCTGTGCTTTCCGAAATTTGCTGCTTAAAATTCACTGCCTAGCTCAGGGCGCGCCAAGTTTGACAGTCAAGTTTCACGATGAATGAGGGGCATCACGCAGACCAACTGAAGTAGTCAAGTTTTTAAAATGGAAGAGGTTGGTAGCATCAGTTGTCTAATGTCGTCCTATCGGGCGCGTTTGATCCGACAGCGACGGAGAAAGCTAAACCTCAATCAAACCATCCTGTGAACGTACACGAAAGTCCACCATGCTGAACAAAGTGGATGACCGGGTTGGTCTGCATGGAATGCGCTTCGCACCTTCGAGTGTAAAGTGCTGCTTACGCTCCTTAATGCTTCAGAATGTAGGAAGTTTCAATTTCAACTAGTCGTCAGTGTGTAACACTGCTGATGAGATGTCAGCGAGGATAACAATGCATGAGTTGGTTTTGTCAGCGTGTATCACCTGTCGATCGAAAGGAAAGATAGATACCTGTGTATGTTCTGTTTAAAAGAAAGTCAGTAGTCAAATAGTTACGTCTATATTTGTGATCCATTACTCTATACACTCACTGAAGCAACCTACACAGAGGAGAGGTGTGCACAGGCCATACTTAATGGTATAAAAGCCAGTAGCTTCAGCTCTACAGGAGTACAGAATGTGGAAGCGAACAGGACTACCTGCATTGTCTAGAAATCAGTTTTAAACGAACGTGATAGCTCAAACGGCGTTTCAGCTGTGTGATGCGTATGAAACCCAAGACAGTAAACTGTGGCTACCCTGAAGGCAAGAGCGAACAGAAATGAGAGAAATAATTAGACAGGAGAAAAGTAGGCAACAAAAACACACGCAATTGACAGTACCGACATACACGACTCAACGTAGCACAAGCGTGAAGAGTCTAACCCAACGATTAACATGTACCGGATTGATAGGGGATAACCAATTCACGATATAAGTTCCACGTTACATTTGAAGTTATACTTCTGCAGATCACTTGGGTAACCCAGCTCCTTTGGTTTATCACGCGATAGCTCCGGGAAGCACGGGCCAACACCACTTCCGAAAATTTACACTGACGACCTGAACTTTTCGTGAGCACTGTAACAACCTCGAATGAATCGTGCAGTAACGTGTAGAAAACAGATCAGATCCTCATCTCTAGGCTAAATGGCTACAAGTAACTCAATGCAAACCCAAAACGGAGCAACAAAAATTCGCAGGAAACAAAGATCAGATAGAAGCGGTAGTCTGACGGTTTCACGTCTTGTTTCAAATCCAACATAGTTTCGAAATGGGGCCAGAATTCGCGTTCATTGTAGATCGAAATAAAATGAACAAAGACATGCAGGGTAGGAGAATCTACATATGCAAAACCCGACTGACGAAGTTCAACAGCAGTAACAAAAGGAGAAACAACCGATAACAATCTACTTTGCTCTTAAAATTACACCATGAATAAACGGAGTAAAAATGGTGGCACTAACATTAGGCAAGCACGAGACTGTCCAGACCAAGACGGGAAGATCCTCATCACCATCATTATCATTGTCACACACAGCAATACATCAGTGGTTCGCACTGACGCTTAAATGCCACATAACCATTAAGAAAGAAGCATACAGTGTATGGGAAGAGAGAAGGGGAAAAAAGGGGACGGGAAGAGACCTGACTACTATAAAAAGAAACCACGTCCGTATTCAAACGTTCAACATCAAGGTGTACACACTTTACAGACAAACAAACGACCGAGCTGTGGGTGAAAGTAAGGCGTCAACAGCATGACAGCCTCCTTACGGCTTTCATTGCTTCGCACCATCAAATGCACTCAATTCACAGAATATCCGGCCAAACAGCGATAACCTTCACATCACTGAGCTGGGTTAGGCGCAATCCCACCTAAAGTCTCCAGCCACCGACCCCGGGAGTCACGAGATTCCCAGCCTGGGAGGCGAACCCGACCTATAGTGAACAACCAGATCATCATCTGTCCACCTCAAACATCACACCAGTCGGGCGCAGCTTCGGCAAAAAGTGCTCGGTGTGGCAGACGACTAGCTGGCATCCTTAGTACATGACCTGACCATCTAAATTTGTGCAGATGTAATGAGTGAACAAAAGAACTCGTTCGACAATCAGTGCCCAACACCCGCCTGCTAACCTGCTCGCTGCTTACTCGCTGGCGCCACCCGATAGGAGCGATTAGACGCAAACCTGGGTGGTTCAAATCCCTGGAGACGGTTCATGTCTTCTCATCATCATCATCATAGACAGCAATACATCAGTGGTTCACACCAATGCTTAACTGCCACACAACCACGAAGAAACAGCAAACCCTATATAGAAAAAAAGAAGGAAAAAGAATGGGACGGGAAGGGACCTAACTACTGAAAATGACTACGTCCATATTCAAACATTCAGCATCAAGGTGCCTACACCTTGCAAACAAACAACCGAGCTGCAAGTGAGAGTAAGGCGTCATCAGCGAGACAGCTTCCTTACGGCTTTCACTGCCCCGCGTCATTAAATGCACTCACTCAGTGGATGGATCCAAATTTACCGACCAGGACACTACACTACAAGTTTGAGGTGGCAACACAATAGAAAGAAGTAGGAAGTCAACTAAACTGACCCTTAGTCTTTCGCTTAGCGTTCTGAACTCCTCGATTTATTACAGATGAATGTGCCATGTGCCTCGCTGATAGCTTCACTAACAGACGGTCGTCTGGGACCAGTGGCGCGCATAAGCTGGAACAATCTGCCGACATTTCCTGAAGCAAAAGCGGTCTCCATTTCCCTTACTTTTACTACTAAGCCTCATGATGAGACTTTACGATATTCTTCACATTCCTACGGATATCTCTCCTAAATGAACCACATGAACTGCCGTGAGGAATGTTCCGTCTGTCTTCTAACATCTACAGGGATTTCCCCGAAATACAACGTTCGTTCAACCCGAAAGCCACCATGCCACATGCTAAAGTACCTGCTTCCCGAATCACCTGTGAGACTTGAGTTCAGCAGCTATTAGGATCTTCGGAGTTAGAACTACTAAGGGAGCTTTCTAAGCTCGTTTGGTACTTATACTTTACCGACGATAAAGCCAAGGTCTTAACAACAATTCGTTGCTGTCGGCTGGGTCTTTGCCCATCAAAAGTAAGAATGAATTGGCAACGTATCAACGCATGGCTCGAATCCAAGTTCGTGCTCCAGTCCCGAATCGAACCACATCACCTATAACTAACAGCCATTATCCGAGCGGTGTGATGCCATCCCAAACCTGCCATCCAAACGAGGCTCGACCTCAGCAAAGCGGACAACCTAGGCGTCCATATCTCCGCCCAAAATAACTAGATCAGAACCATGTGTCGATCGGAGGAGGGCGGCCAGATCCCAGTAAAAGGCGTCCTTGACACCGATGTCACCGTAGTCAGTTGGAGCATAAACAGATGTAATAAAAAGATTTCCGAAAGTTTTGCGCCCAGAGTTGATCTTAATTGAACCTGCCAATCGGACCGCACAAAGTCCACTGCTAGCAGGAATACAATCTACCAATGCCGCTGCGGTCGCCGTGCCGAGGACTATGCCGACTCCAGCCTGACCCGAAGTGCGTAACCAGTGTCGGGTAGACACTGCAGGTAGTGTTAGTTTCATACGCTGACTACTTTCCTGGTTTCTGGTCTCTGAAATGCAGCAGACATCGACATTCGAACGGTCTTACTTTCCTATGAGAGTCGCCTGTTGACCTATCCGTTTCCGAGGGCGAACGTTGCAAACACCTATATAAACTTGCATTCTGGGTCTAAGCAAGGGATGAAGGAGGTCTGAGGCGGAATGGTATGAGATGGGACTTACCGGCACCGTGCTACTACGGTTAGTCATATTTATTGTGGGACCTGTAGAGTAAGTATCAGAAATGGGGGCTAAATGAGGGCTAAATTTGATAGGACGGTGGGGGAGGGGTCAGCAGTAGCATGTTTTGCCCACCCACCCTGTTGTATGCAGCAGATAGGGCGATCCGGTTTACACTACGAAACGGCCGATGCAGCGTGGGAGTATTGGTGTTGTGAGTACTCCTGTTTGCACATGGGTTGAGGGGTTGCCTGAACACCCAAACCTAGACAGGAGAACGATTAGGGTTCTCAACCGAGACATTTGGCTCAAAAGCCTGTACCGCAAAACAGCAGGGGAGTGGCAGTGTTCCTGAACTTGTACTTTTTCCGGAAAAAAATGCCAGCCTTTTCCCAGCCCCCAGCCTAGAGGACCAGGAGACCGTGGTTTATGAGACCTCTATCTATTCTCCTGCTTGGCATGAGTGACTCCCTCGGCGTGGTCGCCACGCCGTCCAGTTTAGCCCAATGGGTCATCGAGCTGCGCAAGCAGTCACACCGCGCCAAAATCCAGTTTTGTTGTGACGGCCAAGACAGGACCAGAGCCAAGTAACCATCGTAGTTGAACACACACATGAGCGGTTTTAATCAACATGCTCGCCTCAAAGCCATCGGATGCAAAGTGAACCTGTTAGTCCGGGCCACTGAGGGGCTCTAGTAGTAACGGAACCTGTTGTTTATGCTTATGTTCGAGACGATCTAGGAGAAAGGAGGAGCAGCAAGCGAAGGTTGTTACTCAAAGCGGAGAGTGTTCATAGTTTACCCGAAGACGGCAGCATGTGATATCGTTAACATTTTAATGCATAACCACAAGATCAGAGACCACCGCCTACAGCAATATATGTGTGTATATATGTAATACCTAAATAAAAAGGTTGCGAGGGAATTCCGGAAAACTACCAGTTAAAATAAAATTGATAGATATGTACACTCACTTCCATTCGGGTTTGTTCACCGCCCCTCACGATTGGAACAGTTTTGCCCGCGTGTATCTGATATGGGCCCAGAGAGTGTCCGTTCAAATTACGGATAGGTTTAACTAAAACCCATGAGCAGAGAAAGCGATCAGGAATAAGTCAGGATAACAGGGTGATGGTGAAAGAAAAAAGTAAACATAAGCACAGTCTGTATAGGACGGAGTATAAACAAGGCAACTCAAAACATATCATCAATGAAGTGAAAATAATATTAGCTAAACCGGGTGGCCAAACCTAAATTAGGGAAATGAACGGATTGTATAAACAGGCCTTCGGCTACAGGCATTTACTCAACGTTAGCTGACTGCAGTAGCTGGTTATCATTAAAAGTAAGAAGGTATGGCATTCAATATATAGCGACCGTAAAACGCACACAGTCTCTCAAGTCTCTCAGCTTACAGTGCGTGTCAGAAATGGAAGCAAAACCGAATGCCTCAATAAGTAGATAATGCAACATGAACTCAGTGTGAAAGTCGCCCAGCAAAATGAGTTCCTCCAGGTTGAAGTCCGTATCACGAAACATATTTCTATTAATGGACGAGCTGCTATCCGGTGAAATAAATGTCGATATAATGGAAACAAATTTACAAACTGCGTCCACAGAAGCTAACCGAGGTATTTGGAGTGCAGACGACTACTTAATGGGATCGATTTCGAGAGCATAGGTATGCTTTAACACATTAGGAATCCTCTTGTCACTCTGAACACAACGTTCAACTTCAGCGTAGCCGGAGACCTCAAAAGAACAGACCGTGGATCAAAGGTAATCTAGAGATCAATTAAATTGGACAACAGTGCTCCAATCGTTACTCCGTGTCCAAGAGACAAAGAACAAACTATATGTTGTTCCCCTGAGCAGCCTGCTAAATTATCTACCAGAGAATTCAGATATTCTGGTGCTTCCAAGGTAGCAATCAGAAGGCGAAACATGAAATTAGCAGTGGTCAAACAATGTCAACACTAAGAACAGATGATTACCATGCGACAAAAGTCGTTCCATGTCTCAAGTTTTGGAAGCGTGGCAAAGCTCCTGGACCAGATCTCTCCAAATCCCTCTTTAAGGATAGTGAACAGAAGCTGATTTCATAAATAAAAAATTCACCCAGGTGTTTTGGGGAGCCGGAAAAGTACCTAATGAGTGGCGCTTATCAAAAAACGTTCCAGTCACTAAGAAGAGGGCCCGTAGATTGTGACAAGCGTGAGGTGTCGATCTAGGGTCTATCGCGTCCAAGCTACTCACTGGCCTGAAGTTAGGTCGGCTTACTAAATCCAGAAGTCAGATACGTGAAGAACGGGGGGATTCTAATCCACTCGATATGACGTCGACAACATATTTTATCTTGCGACGGGCCTTGGGGGATCAAAACATTTAAAAGTGGTGGGGGTTGTGCTCTTTTTAGGCACAAGAACTGTCTTTGATTCTAGAGCTGTCACATTCGCAGAGTTCCACAGCGATGTTTATTAAGGATGTCGGATATCTTCCTTCCTGTTCACTCTTGTCATCTTCAGCGTGCCAAAAGGTGCGTTTGAGGAATTCAGTGAGTCTAATGTTGAGTTTCTTCACAACACTAAATTGACCAACAGATCCGAGATTGTGCTGACGACAAATTGCCGTTGTTTGACTATTTCCAAGCAGCAAAGACAATGCTAGACGCTATTTCGTCCTCAGCTAAATATTTCGGAATGTTCTTTACAGCCTTAAGGTGCAACGTTCTTCCGCAAGACTGCTGCGAGTGCATAGGGATAATGAGGAAGTGATGAGGTTGTAGAGATTGTTGCCGGTTGTTACAGCAACATTGGAGGTGTACGGAATGAAACAGAGGATCGTATCTCTAATACTAGGGCGTTATTTCCAACTTAGAGCACTTCTAAGGTGACAGAATCACATATGAGTGGCTTAAAGGTTACGTATAAATATCGATTGTGAAGGCTGTGCTAATTTACAGTTGCGAAACCTGATTATTCAGGGCAGAAATCGCAAACCCTCTTCAGATACTTCACCATCCATAAATGTGTCTCATCGCTCGTACTGGCAGGCAAGCAACAAAGGGGTTACGGAACGAATACTTAGTGGTGAGTGCCAAACGAGTTCCTTTATGCAACTTCTAAGTTTGCATAGATATGAATAGTTAGGTCATGTAATAAGGACATCAGCTAGTCGTCTGCAACACCTGACACTCTTTTCCGATGCTGCGGCAGATAAGCGTGGAGTGTGAGGTGAATAAATGATCACTTGGCGTAAAGAAATGAAGTCGTTCACTGAGATGGTAGCCACTGTAAATCGGTTCGTCCCTCGCGATTTACAGAATCGCCGGCTGGAGAGGGTGGGTGGGGTGGCGGTTACTCGACCTCAGTGACATGAATATTGTCGTCGTTTGAACGAGTTGTCTGTGAAGTGAGTACACTTAATGACGCGAGGCAGTGAAAGCCATAAGTAAGTTGTCCTGCTGATGACCCCTAACTTACACCCACACCTTGTTTGTTTGCAAAATCTGGGCATCTTTATGTTGAATGTCTTGAGTGTATTAATAGTCGTCTTTAGCAACAAGGTCCCCACCACTCCTCTACTTTTTCCTTGACAAGGATGTTTTGCATGGTTGTATGGCAATTGATCAATACAGCGAACCACTGGTGTACTGCCGTATTTGACGATGATGGTGAGTATGCGGGTGACTGCCACGCTCAGTCCGTCTGCCGAAGACAAGTAGACCGAAGTGGTTTGTATGGAATGTACTTCACACCTTCAGAGTGCAAAGTGTTGCTTCAAAACTAGAGCATTCCCATTCCCACTTACTGTATTGCGGGCAATCCGTTTTATACTGTGAACCGGTTCAACACATGTAACGTTGTAATGCTACGGTGTTGCTGATTAAATATCAACGAGGATAGCGAAGACAAATGCTGCGTCATCGGTGACGTCCAAAGGACATCCGGTCGTCCGGTTAGCTCTGTGACTCAAAAATGCGGTCTGTCACTAACGAAGATATCAAAAGACTTGCTGTGTTTAACCATCTTCGTCTCTGCTAACTAGCTTAAATCAAGTGGAATGATCGCGTGAACAATGGGTTGCGTACATCAGAACGTTCGGGATACGCAATCAACCGTTCAACCACACACGTCGCACGGCTTGTGACGGGTTGGGTTGCGTGGTCCGCATACCAGCTGAGTATTTACCACGCATCGTGTGTTGCATACTGAGATCGCCAACAGTTGGGTGAAACCGCAAATTGATCAAACAACGATATGATGATAGATGATAGTGCCGACCGCGCTGTTGGACAGGGTGGGTAGCTGGTGCCTACTCAGCGCGCGGATCGTTGACTGGAAACGTTATCCGGAACGGCAGCGTACTGTAGCCCATAAAGTGCTTGCATAATCTAGTCTATTCGCACAGCCTTATTTTGTTCATTTTATCCTTTGGGGGTGACTTTTCTACTTAAAAGCCACTCCAATTCAGTGCTGCAGCAAGCGGTGGCCCGAGTCACTGTACTTTCTGGTCACACTCAGGATCACCGTGAATGAATGAATACTTCTCGGCTGTGTATCTCAGTGGGTATCTTTGTTAACACGTTTGCAGGACAACAGAATAGTAAGCCGATTGAGTCTGTCCAGTCTCACCAACACGCGGCTGATCACTAGTGTTCTCAATTCTATAGCCGTAGTGAAATGAATTCAAACGAAACAGAGAACACCTGAGGATGGCAAATCAGTATATCCATAGTGGATTTTTGCTTAGTAGGATCGAGTGTGACTAATAATTACAGAACGTCACTCGCAGACTCTTTATGACGTTTTCCTGAAAACCATCGGGTCAACCGTGAAAGGGAAATCGATTGGGTAAGCAGACCACGGTGAAGAGAAAGTCGATTCAGTAAACACACGCAACGTGATGTATAGCTGGGATAATAAACTGCATAAAAACGAGTTTTCTTGGGGCCCTCTGGAGAAAGCGTCGAAAACAAACCGGTACTTCGCACGGGACGGTGTTCATCACCTTCGGAGTTGTCATGTTGCCAAAGGTTAGACCTTCAAAAGAAAACCGATTAGTTGGAAGTGAAAGATGCCATTGCGATCACATAAACCTACCCGTGCAGTTGGATTCACCCAAACAATGGCTACCTATGAAACACACTGTTTCTGTTTGGAATATTTGACGCAGAACGTTCCTCTATTTTCGACTTTGATTACACGTGCGTGTCTCTAGGATTATGTAGAACGTCGACGGCTTCCATCGGTAGTAAACTACTCAGTGCAACCACGGAGTAGTCACGATAAGAATTGCGAAAATATTACAGTACGGGGAGGAGCCGCTCTATCTCACTAGCCCGCTGGACAGAACTGTTGCCAATAGTAAAGAGATGCTTCACAGTGATCGAACAGAGTGATTATCAATATCCGGCTTTCAACAACAACCATAGGAAGTGTCTGGTGATTTCCTGTTCCCTGATCCAGAGTGTCCGTCTGTATTCTATGAGAACTGTGAAATTAATGTCTTCGAAGCACACGTAACTGTGTTAGCAGCGAACAACTCTCACTGTACATCGCAAAAAAATTTTACTCCGATAAAATCGATGGAAAAGCGACAGATCAGTGAGAACTGAAGATTTCGGGTTATGTGAACGATGGACGTGTGAAAGCCGAAAAGGTTCGAACTAGTTGGGACGACAGTTTCTATCACAAACGCATATACGTATGCAACTGAAAGAAACAAAGGAAAGGCAGCAAGCCTGAAAATCCAGCATACACGCAATAATAAACTACCTTGATACGTGTTTCCATTCAGCTCAACTTCATAAGACTCCATTGTTTCTTGAATAGCTTCACCCACATCACATAATCGCACATCGATACCGGCAGCCTATAAATAAGAGGGTAAACCGAAATGATAAATAATTAGATTAACTTAACTAACATAGACATACACACGTGTGAAAACGCATGTTGTCATGTAAGATCCAAAACCAAAAGGAAATCTAACCTAATGAGATGAGCTTGAGATAACTTGATGAAGGCAACATCGGTTGCGGTTTTGAACCCCGACAGCTTCCAACATCATACTTATCAAATTTTGAGCGGCCATACGACACTGGATCCACATGCGATCTTGTATGATGTGCACACAGTGGTGTGTGCCAGATGATGTGTAAGCGTTAGACACTTTTGATTCGCAGTGTCATGAATATGCAAGATAAAAATATGGGTTCCCAATGGTCTACCTAGTCGACGTCATCATCATCATAACAGCCATGAGCCTGACCAAAGGTACTGTGGCTCGGGCCGCAGCTCATATCAACAGTGAAGTGGAATATCCTAGAAGGAAACGTTACTAAGAAGGTCAACAAATACTAAAGACTAGGCGGAAGAACTAGAAATGATACGGATACAGGTACGCCACTGACTGCGACACATCTCGGATAGCGTATCTAACCAGAGGTTTGAGTGGGCACGAGGACCCCAGCCAGGCAGGCGATGCCTGCCCACTTTGCTCAGTGGAAGTCAAGGTCCTCATATTTCGTGGCCACGTTGTTGCTTGACCACCACGACGTTTTACCCAACTGTTGGTGGCCTCAGTATATAATGCCCGGTACGGTAAACGCTCAGCTGGCATACGGAGCACGTGACTCAACCATCGCAAGCTGTGCAACGTAACTAGTTGACCAATCGATCGCGCATCCCGAACGTTCCGGAACACGCGCCGGCGAACTGCCACGTTGCTCACGTGATCAGCCCACTTAATGTGGACCAATTGGCGGAGAAAACGACGGTCAAACACAGCAAGCCTGTTAATATCTTGCTTGCGAACAGGCCACGTTTCCACCCAGTCAATGTACGTTTCAAACTTATGCAAATATGTTTTCATCGTACCGTAACAAACAGCACACGCTCACGTATTTCGGGAGTTAATTGCATCAAGTGATGTAACTACAAGTGGATAGATCAAGCGACTTATGAGGAATTAGAACGCCAGTGATTTGCAGGCACAAAGTATTGGATGAGACAGAGGTGAAAAGAGTGGAAGTAGTAAGTAATTGTGTCCGTGAGCACCAACACCTCGAAACAGACCAGATGTGCGAAACCCTAAACGAATACGTCCGAACACGAACAACGATAATTAACGAGGATACAAGGAAGATAACAGTTTAATTACATAGGGCACAAATAGATGCGACCAGACAAGCTCGGCGAAAATACTGCCTTTCTCATATATATATATATATATATATATCAACGATAATGTCTGCAGCTCAGGTAGCATGTTTAAATTAATCAAAAAAGAGGGTAGACAGGCGGACACGGTGAGCGGTAGAACAACCTCACTCCGACACATTTATTTGTTTGATAACGGATCCTAGTGTGGATTTGAAACGTCACAATAAATCGTTCACCACTCAGTGTCTACCCTCTTTTTTGATTAATTTAAATATATATATATATGGGTATAGATAATATGCAGTTGATGGCAAAATGTCAGTTAACTACTGTTAAGGTACATATTTGAACGAGACTTCTTTGTTAGGACAGCTCGTTAAAGATAGACCAGTTTATACATATGCACAAATATATATGTAAACGTGTATGTACGTGTAAAAACTTGGTTAACTTCAACGTGTTGAACGGAACCAGAAGCCTCATCCACATGTGCACCTGAGTTACAACAGACTGGTAGTTTGCTCCTGACTGCATCCGATCTACACCCATTAGATGAGAAATTAATCAAGCTATGGTACACAAGTACAGCGGAGGCGAAAAAAGGAAGCAATGAGTTGGGCATCTATGAAAGTGATATCTTGAGATGTTTCAATCATTCGGTCCTGCTTCAGCAAGTCACGTTTATTAATCTGAACAGAAAGTGACAACGGCAAAGGATCAATCCAGCCAGTGACAGTGGTATAGCCTCGGCAGAACCGTTAATCGAGTACCCTCTTTAAGAATACACTAATTTTGGTAATTTGACCCGTCTGATCATTTCTCCCCGCTCAGATGCCGATATACCTTGCAATCAAGGCACCGAGAGAAAAGAAGGAAAAAATCAACTAGGGAGATGAGGCTTCAGTAGACAGGGGCATTTCAGTCCCAGAATCACTTCAGTTGCCGAATGAGCTGATATCATTCGCACTGAAGACTTGTTATCATAAGTCGCGTACTAAGGAAAGACAACGATTAAGAAACAATGAGTTGATTAAATGATAAAAACGAAGTGATGTGGCAGCAAAATACTTTATAGCAGCTCAACAGATCCTCCAATTATAGAATACACGAGATAACCGCATGCAGTCGGGACGTGAAACTACTAGCACTCACTGAGGCAATGCTGCTTTAGAAGCGCCGTCCGACTCTCCATGTTCCGAATGTACTAACACAACCCGTGTTATTTCCATGGCGCTGTTTGCCGTTTAAAGCGCCATCTTCTTCACATGGACAATTCAAAATGAGAAACTCACCGCAGTTTTGTACCTACTCCGTTAATCATGTGTAACCATGTTTCATGTACGTGACCGGCAAGAATAAAACGAGATGTTAACAAGAAACGGCTGACTACATGATGCAGTCAGAGTAACAGTTGGAACACAGGATGTATCGACAAGTGCACTATGACTCAAGTGACTGACAAGTGAGCGTGAAAAAAAAAACAGATAAATAAGAAGCAGAAGCGCAAAATCGATGAAGTGCAATTGAACGCAGTGTCCAAGGCGACCTAAAGACTGAGAACAATTAATGCTAACACATACGACCGGCCTTCGTCGGTTGGCGGCGACAGCAATAGTTAATTAAAGGAAGGAAAGAGGCGACGAACATATAAAAAGTTAGATTGAAGAATACAGATGAGATATTGTAAACCGAACACCACCGATACGTGATCACAGCCTTCGCATTCGGATAAGCCTTCCGGTTGGACGCATTCTATTAAACAGATGAAATACTTTGTAACTATGTAATGCTATATAAGAGGTAATGATCGATGAAGTAGGTTTGATCAATCGGGTTATCGTCAGTGAAGCGGAATATCGACGAAAATCCGCAGACCATAGTCTGGGTGCAATCATCAATTTTCCAGTCCAATAACTCACCACGCACCACGTAGGACACAGACACTGCAACGTCGGCTGGAAACTTGAAAGTTTAAGAAGGCAGGCCAGGTGGTGACGGGGGTGATTCAGGTGCTCAGCAATCTCATAGTGCTTGCCGAACAAACATCTAGCGCCTGTTGCAGCTTTGTGCTGACAATGGTTTATATCTGGCGAGTGCTAATTCTCAATGGTCTAGATTTCGATGTACCACATAACGATCGTCAACGCCGACTCAAGCGTAGGTACGCGTTGATCAAGCCGTCAACTATCGGATACCAATTCTAAATATCCGCTGACATGTACAAGTTCACCGTGCACTTCGGTGGGAGGCCATTTACCGTCAAATGCAAAGCGAAGGAATTAAAATATTACAGCCACAGGTAATCCATGGTAACCACAGCGCAGTAGTCCTTAGCCAATAATCTCACTTATCAGACGATAGTGAGGTGCACTGGATTCAGCCGCCAAACGTTGGGACTGCGTGCGACCCCTCAAACTTTCCAAAGATCGCTGGAACATTCCACCAGGCAGCGGGTGTATTTCAGCTCGCGAAGTTATCCGTTCAGCATTCAGGATGCACCTAAGAGAGTCCCACCGGTACTGATTAATACAACACATTATCGAGATGGAACAGGCTTTTGCTACAAGGAAGTCTCGAAAGCTTTCCCATTTGATTTGAAATGCAGGTAGCAAGAATTCAACCGTGAGCGACGCGATCCACGATGAACTTACAAACAAGCATCAACCTCCAAGGTAGGGGGCAGAGCACTTCTAACAGCAAATCCACTGATCACCCTCGACCTTGATCATGTATTTGTGCATCTCCTGTGATCAGTTATCTATTAACGTTACTCCCTCCGCAGAAAGTCTCATTTGTGATCAAGTTCTTCAGACCTGACAAGGAATTCGGTCGAAACGAACTCACTCTTACTCATTTTATGGGAGAGGGTCTAACTCCGGCCACAAAACTGACGGCTCTGTTCCCAAAGCACTTCGTTAGTCATTTCAAATGACAGGTTTGATTAACATTACTCCCATTTGCGAAAAAGGCCCGCGAACATGTGCAAACTATGCAGGGATTAAACTGAGTCCCCTTGAATCAAACTATCAGCAGACACTGTGCGTGACACAAGTCAAACACGTACACAACAAACGAGTGAGAATTAAGCCGGGTTTCACTCTGGACACGCTGACATTCATCACATCTCCATATTCAGTCAGGCGCTTGAATGCCACCATTCAAATATCAGGCTTGCAGCTGTTGTATTGCCAGACATCAGATGAGTTTTTTTATTCAGTTGGAAGAGCTGCGCTCTGAGACTGTTTATTAAGAAAGGGTGCACTCGAAAAGTACATCGACAACATGAAAACTGTCAGATCTCGGGTCGGGTTGGAGCTTATGACAGGGTATCATCCACTTCCAGCAACTCAAGTGCATATGACTAGGTTGTTCAGCCTCCCTATTCTTAGCCAACTTTGAAGTAAACAAAAATTGTACGATCCACGATGGCTCACGGGAAGCATAGAACATCTTAGAAAGACTAGAGACCCAGAGCTAACCAGGTTGATATGATCGTCTCATTTTTAGGTGCAAAGCAATTTTCCAAAACTAGGAGGGTGAGATATTAGGAATAATCAAGAAGTTCACGCACTCTGAGAACCACACCAGCGTCAGTGGAAAGTCAGATGAAATCAACAATCTTAATCAAAGACCGGATGGTGTTGGTCAATCTAGACCATCTGTAACGCCAGCATCAGCTGTGGTCAGCAATACGAAAATCACCTACGGATTTATATGGCAGACTGATATTGTTGGCCACTCAGCATAGCAACCTCATATCACAAGATTCGTCGGCCTGGATATGTTTTACGAATGGCAACGCATTGCCAACAAATTCAAGTCTTGTTTGCGAATGGTAGGCTGAGTTGAACAGGATCTGCACGCTAGTCAGTTCGAAATCCATGATTCTCTCGAACTCTTTAACGTCTTGTTTTATTAGGTTCATAAACCCACCGCAGCAACTATTCAAACCACAGGCAAAAATATTAGCAGATATACACATTCCAACGCTTTACATACATGAAAATGCGCAACAGCTCTTTTATGATTCCACGGTCACCAACTGAGGATTTTTTTTAGGCAGACACCTAGTTGAGCGACAACAACCTGGCGGTCAGTATGAGACTTGGCTATGAGTGATAAGAGCTCTGACATCGAAGCTTGCTTCAGCGTGGGGTGTGGTCGATTTCATGAAGGGTTGAATAACTGAACATTTCCGGTTAAGCCGATGACGCTTAAGTTGCGAACTTCCATGAGCTCCGATTTGATTTCTTTCTTCGTTCTACCTATAACTTCGCCCTTCCCATTCTACATAATTCACAACTTTTCCTAGTTCATTGACATGTGTGTCACTCTATGCAGCCAATCATCGTGAACACAGCAAAATGGAGCAGTGAGTGTAGTTCTACCATCTTACTTTCACTAACACGTCGGGTAACTTGTAAGTTGTGAGCAGTTTGATTATGAGTGCGTGAGCTCGCATAACGATGTTTTACAAATTAAGTCACATTCTGCTTGTTTTTAGATTGACTTCTTTTTTATGGTTGTGTGGTGGTTCAGTATCAGCGTCAACCACTAAGGCGTTGTTGAGTAGGATGACAATGAAGAAAAATAGTTGACTTGTTACATTACAGCTAGAAGTAACACTGTACACAGAAGCAAATAAAATGAGATAATGCCTGCGCCCTCGGGATCAAAAGGACGTAATTCGACCTGTAGGTGAAATGGTTGGATGTAACGAGAAGGAGCAAACGGATGAATACTCAAGGTGGAAATACCTTTATTCCTGTGTTAGTTGCATCTTTGACGGCCTCGACCAAAGTGTCAAACTTCGGATCGAAGTGTACCGTGAAGGCACAATCAATTATATGACCTGCATGAACAGAAACAAACGCAAAAAATGTTACGGAAACCGGCTAATTCTCCGCTGTGGTTAGCAATTCAGACAATTGCATACCGTATACTAATCTTCACAATGCATTGAAGTAACCATAGTGGAAGTCAAAAACCTCTGGTAAAAAAGCGTACAAGCCTAATTTAGCCGTACTCAACGTTAGTTTACGTACCATCCTGATTGTCACCCTCACAACAACCATAGACCTAGGTGCTGAAGCAAGAGGACAAATAAAGCAGAATGCTAACGGTTCGTTTATTCTCGTCAGTTGCATATACAATATACCGACCTACGAAGTCAAGATGGACTAAACAAAAACTTAAGATCAATCAGAGAACTTATGGTGCCCGGTTAGTGTTCATAATGATCATACTGCAGGTCTGACAATAACAATTTGGTAGAGAAACGGCCGGCAACTGATTTCCAAATCCCAGTATAAATCACCTAAGTTCTAGAAAAACGGTCAAAACTAAATTCCACCACGAATTAAAGGTGCCCGAAAAATATACGACAGTGTTCAGTAAGGAACCATTCTTCAAGTGATCAATCCAACGCACAATAAACTCTCCGGGTGATCACTCGGCACCTTCAATTCAATTCGTAGCATTATCATACCTAGCCGCCTAAAAGATCGCTTCAAACCGGCACAGACTGTAGAAGGTATGAGTTCATAGAAAGTATACTCAGTTGACAATGACTTCACCGTGAGGTAGTAGAACGTTTGCGTAATTTCACTTCCACCAGAAATTCGTCCTATGTGACCCAGTTGAATGCCTCAGTGGGCCAGGTTTTGTGAACAGATTACGGTCCAAACAATTTTCCAGGATCTGCCAGCAAACGAGCACATGACGCAGCAGTGGGTAGTCGATGGAGTCCTACATTTGCGTCCACTTTTTAGAGATGACAAGCAAAAAATCGAACTATGTCGGTTGTACTGATTTTTATCAACGCAACGTAGACGGCAATGATCTGCACAAATGACGAACACTTTAATGTCTTACATTCTTCTGAAATCATTGCACCCTAATCTTTCCGTTACTTACCAAAAGTAGATTTACAAAAGAATGACATTTTTAGACATTGCTCACTGAACTTTGGTGTGGCAGTTAAGCATCAGTGTGAATCATGGATGTAGTCCTGTCTGATGGTGTTGATGATGACAATGAATGAACGTTGAGACAGTACAACACAACGTTCTACCGATCCTAAGGCTACAATAAGCAATCGACGCTCGCAATTCCCTTCAGTTGCACACAGGTCGAATAGACACGGTCTGATATGAATGATGTAAAACGGGTGCAAATGGATATGCACCATCGAACCTGTCTTGCTGATGACGTCTTACTCTCACTTGCAGCTCGGAAGTTTGTTTGCAAGGTGTAGGCACCTTGATGTTGAATGTTTGAATATAGCCGTAGTTATTTTCAGTAGTTAGGTCCCTTCCCGTCTCCTTCTTTTCCCTTCTCTCTTCCTATATAGGCTTTTTTTTCTTCATGGTTGTGTGGCAGTTAACCATTAGTGTGAACCACTGATGTATTGTTATCTATGTTGATGATGATGAATGAATGAATGAATGAATGAATGAATGAATGAATGAACGTTGAGACAGTACAATACAATGTTCTACCGATCCTAAGGCTACAATAAGCAATCGACACTTGCAATTCCCTTCGGTTGCACACAGGTCAAATAAGCACGGTCTGATATGAATGATGTAGAACAGGTGCAGATGGATATGTACCATCGAACCTGCAACGTGAAATGGCCCTTGGTGAAAACCCTTCCGGCCAATGGTAATACCGAAAAACTCGCCACCATTCACAGACGGCTGCGAGGGTACAGAGATTCCCCAACATGTTTTAACGACAATCACTTTACTACCGATGCAAATCGGAAGTTATTTCAAACGCAGTCATCCCACGACTTAAATGCGCCCATCAGCCTCCATTCAAGTGACACTTTTCTATGGTCTTGATTGCAGTTTACTGGACTATTACGCTCCTCACTGAACCCGCCAGTTCACGCGCAGTTACGATGACCAGTACACTGAGTGGACGGAACGGAGCCTACGATGACGCACAACCAAGAGTGGTTAGTCAAAATAATGACGTAACAAACATTAACACGTCTCAGAGAGGTCGCCTGAATGACACTATACCGTGCAGTCTTGTTACACAGCCGAAACTCGAGGTTACCAAAGGTTAGAGAGACAACCTTTGATCAAAAAGCCCGGTCCGGCTCTGCGTCTAGAGGACGCTGTTGCAAACCGCGTGTCCCTCAAAAGCCATCTTTACACATACAACTCGGTCCGCGAACGTCCATGTTGTTCCACTGCTGAGCGCCGACCACACACACTGCACTGTTT
Source organism: Paragonimus westermani (assembly GCA_008508345.1). NCBI lineage: Eukaryota > Metazoa > Platyhelminthes > Trematoda > Plagiorchiida > Troglotrematidae > Paragonimus > Paragonimus westermani. The sequence continues at coordinate 168,977 of QNGE01000295.1, read as the reverse complement.
TATGTGTGCGGTCGACGAGGATAGATCAAATTTTAACATTTTGTTTTGTCCTAGTACTGTGTAGGCTAACTTGGTAAAAGGTTTGCACTGAACTCCTAAAGACAAGTTCAGTGAATTGACGAACAAAATCTTTTTTCCCCTAAGAATGAAATGCTGGTTAAGTCGCATTGACCACACTGCACATCAGATATTGAGTCAGTACAAAGACACCAAACCGTCATCTCGTTGCCAGAAAATGACGGATTATCGACAGAGACAGGCGACTGAAAAACCGCCAACTATTTCCATGAGCAGTTTAATGAGCATAGTCGTGATGATAAATCAAGAGATTGTAAACCAGGCTCACCGCATAATATTGTTACTGTTCTACAATACGGTTGTAAGAAACAGACAATTCACGGGAAACATATCCACCAACATTTGAACATAATGAGAATGAACTTTAGGCCTAGACTGAGTTCTAATTACCAGTTCACGTTTAGGCGGCAAATTAAGAAACATTTTTCCTCACAGACAACCATATGCAAGCTTCAGACAATCGATTTCAATTCTTTGAAAAAAACTGACGATCAAACGTATACGATCACCGAAAAAAATTCTAATGAAAAAATTATCTTAAGGAAGTGCTGAACAGGTCATAATAACCAACACCCCACCATTTACGTGGACACCGAAGTCGATCTTGCAAACATCGCCATAGCTAAGCACGGTGGTGTCACCAGCATTCGGAGTGTAGTGTGCCGCGCAATGATTCAAAGAACACCCGGTTGGGAACGCTAGACCAGCCTTGAGATCACGTTCTTTGATGAGCGCTCGACTGGTACGTTCCAGTTCTTCACATAGTTCTATCATGGTTACGCCAGGGCGCAACCATTTCTTGATATGCTCACGTGTTTGACGGTGAACTTCTGCTCCTTCTCGAAAATCTTGATAAGTTTCCAAATGAGCCATATCACGAGCCTTGCACTCTTCAGACATTGTACGGTTCACTGCTGTCCGACTACGAAATCGTCGTTTGGAAAAAAGGATAAATAGGTTCAGTCACAAGGTTCGAATACGTTCAAATCTAACAGCTACAAGAGAGCAAGTATAACTTACCTAATACAATTTGTTGAACGTTCTGATAAAATATGTCGAGCACTGGTCACAGACTGTTACAACAATAATCTATTGAGTTTTGGGAACTAAGATAACGAAATAATAAACATTTATTAGCTAGAAAATTGAACAAGTAAATCAGCACACCACTTTTGCAAGTTGGCGGTACTTTGTATGCTCATGACAGTGAAACACAAGAGTGAAAGGGAATATGTAAGTTCATATGTGCCAGCCTGGCAGTGATCAAAACTGACAAAGGGATATTTAAGCTGAACAGCCTTAAGACATAGCTGATTAGATAAACGCAATCGGTACGCTGTACCCCTTCCCACTGACGGGGCCGTGGTGTATCAACACTCGCAGAATATTCGTCAGAAAGATCACGTAGCCAGTTTACAGTGGGTGCTTGGCGGTCGAGGAAGCCAAACGGCATACAGTACGATATCGGACCACATCACAGAGTAAACTATATATATATAGCTCTATTTCAAAAAGTAAGAACTGATCAGGCATGACAGTATAGATACTACAACAGCAGCAGGTAGAGCAGTGAACGCCACTGACAAGTCTGCACCCGCCTAAGAAAGAGTATGTGTTACTGACTTGGAGCGACTGAGCACCAACAATGTGATTCTATCATACATCCATCGAATAATGATAATAACAATCAGAGACAGGAATCTATCGGTGTGAACCACTGCTGCTTAACTGCCACACAACCACGAAGAAAAAACGCAAAGCCTGTGTAGAAAGACAAAAGAAAAAAGAGAAGAGAAGGCAACTTACCAACTAAAAACCGAATCAATTCAAACATTCGACGTCAAGATCATCATCATCATCACAGACAGCAACACATCAGTGGTTCACACTAATGGTTAGCTGCCACACAACCATGAGGAAAAAGCAAAGCCTATGTAGGAGCAGAGAAGGAAAAAGAAGGAGACG
>QNGE01000295.1:137167-165234 GCA_008508345.1 Paragonimus westermani | reverse complement strand
GGACAGACAATGACCTGGCGTAGGGAAATGAAGTCGTTCACCAAAGGGTTGGCCACTGTAGATCGAGTTCGTCTGCCAGGCTGGGGCCCTCGCGACTCACAGAGTCGGTGGCTGGAGACCTTAGGTGAGATGGCGGCTAATCGAGCTCAGTGGCGTGAATGTTGTCGTTGTTTGGCCGAGTTGTCTGTGAAGTGAGTGCATTTAATGACGCGGGGGAGCGAAAGCCGTACGGAAGCTGTCTCGCTGATGACGCCTTACTCTCACTTGCAGCTCGGAAGTTTGTTTGCAAGGTGTAGGCACCTTGATGTTGAATGTTTAAATAAAGACGTAATTATTTTCAGTAGTTAGGTCCCTTCCCGTCTCCTTCTTTTTCCTTCTCTGCTCCTACATAGGCTTTGCTTTTTCCTCATGGTTGTGTGGCAGCTAACCATTAGTGTGAACCACTGATGTACTGCTATCTATCATGATGATTATTTCGATCTTAATCGAAAAACAAACCCTTCCCTGTGACTTCCAAATTACCAGGAACGAAACATATTCGGCTCCTGTCAGTTGCGCCATTAAGATCAGTTTGAAATCACTACTAAATAGACATAAATACAAGTTGGCAAGCTGTGAAGTAAGCTGCGTTCTTTGTACCTCCTGTAAATCGCGAGAATACAGATAAACCATTTTCAGTAATTGTTCTACAGAATAAGCGTCAAGGGGACAGACGAAATAACACAGTCACTTAGTGTTTTAGCTGGATTCTAACTGCAAGCCTCTGCAAAAAAATAGACACTTTTCGCGTAACGATTACAGTCAACAACACTTTTCATGGTAGAATACCACGTTTCTGACACTAAGTCACGATTTACTTCTGCTTCAGTAAGACTGTCGACATGAGTTTCGTTACGGTGCAGAAGCAACCAGTTCTGCGTCCTGTCAGCTTGGTTTGACTCTAGGTGGTCCAGTTTTCAGGATACAATACTGCAGACGGTAAAAGTGCTGGGAATCAGTCGTTCGTGCTTCGGTAATTGAGGAAACTTAACAAAACTGACTCACCCATCAGCAGTCACAGGATAATCAAGTATTTCTCCAGCTGGATAATCACGATTGGGGTAGAGGTCACAAATTGGAATGGACGGTGGATCTGTCTGATTCGAAACAGTCTTCGTAGAAATATCATTGCTTTGCAGGTTGGTTTTCTTTTTCGGCCTCTTCGTACTAGCAGCAGTGCTTACGCTACAATTAGCAGTTTCGACGGGAACTACCTCGTCGATATCTAAGGAAGGTGATATTCCAGACGTTTGTCCCATGACTTAAAAATTGTGGATAGAAAAAAATAAAACGAAACCCTCTAACCTACCTTTCTTTTTCTTCTTCTTCTTCTTCGCCGAACCTGCCGCGCCATTGGCAGTTGAACTTTCATTTTGCTTTTCCAAAACAAGTTTGGCCTCAAGGTGCTCACTTAAGTCACCTTTGCCCACACGAGACACCTCCTTCGTCAGCGCGCCGCTCATCCCCACTAATTACACAGCAGTGCCCTTGAAATGACCTGTCAAATTTCAAATCGTGGACAATGGTGAAGGTCTGCGCCTATGGATGTCCTGATGCTTGACTGCTATGATCCGGAGATTGACCAGACTGCGTTTTCTGTTGATGCGAATACTTTCAGTGATGGTCTGAGGGTAGGGATAAAAGAAAGGAAATAACAACTCCTGGTTGCCCTAAACAGCAGAACAAATCATACTTCAATTTTGAAAACTGGGTTAAAGGTTTTTCCGACATTTGTCTGGCTCTCTTTTGAATACCTGTACGCTCGAGGCTCCAACAAACTTTGCAGGCAATATGCTCCTCGAATCGACTACTCAGTTTGTAAGAAAGTTAAATCGAACAGCCAGCCGTGAGCATGTTTATTTGATTGTGAACCTATGAACTCCTAAGTCTCTCTTCTGATGCATCAAGAACAAACATGTTAGAGGACTTGTGCCGGTGTTGTGCGCAATTTCATACACTTCAATAAAGTCTATTTTTACCCGTCGGCGTTCGAGTGAGAATAAATTCAACAAACCCAAGTGGTCTTGGTAGCTTAGACCCTTCATACCTCATACCGTAAGTGTGGTGAGCTTTTGTGTCTTTGCGAGGACGGTCATGTTCTTTTTAAGATACGATGGCCAATCTGGTGCAGAATATTCCAAGTGGGGGGGCGAACTATAGCCGAGTGCAGTGGAATAAACACTAATGGGCAAGGGTTGGCGACTGCGGATTTCGGTCAATATGACGCCTCCGCACTTTTGTCACGGCTGCGGTACATTGAGTAAATGGGGGGAACGTGCTAGTGACCGAGGTACACAAGTCTCTCATTTGAGGTTTAATCGTTTGTTCTACTGTCTGCCCAAGTGCATCTATTAAATACCTGTGGGTTGACCGGAGAGCGTTAGCGAGGATGTGACTTTTGGGAACATTCAGCGGTAAATTTCCCTTCAAGTTTCATTCCCAGATATTCAGGATGTCCTCCTGGAGGGCTTCTGAGTCCGACGAACTACGATCATCTTTATATCGTTACATACACACAACGTGTACAAACTGGATCATTGGCCAGGACAGGTCATTTATGCATACAATGAAGAGCAGAGGGGCGAGAATTGACCCATGAGGTACTCAACTTACCGGAGAACCTTTGACCGACAATACTTCTCTAACTCTCACTCTACACGACCTTTTAACTAGAAACGTCTGGACCCAATGTGATACTCTGAATTAGGGACTTTGAATTGCCCTAGAAATCGTACCTGAATTGAAATCTCTCACTCAAGTAATAAGAAGACATGGTGCTGGTGGCAATAGGCAATTGTTATTCATGAATTGAGACGCCGAATTTATTGATGTACAACAGTATCAGAGAAATCACAGCCTGTCATTGGCCTATCTCATTTGCACATGCAACATCATAAACTGTATGTTAATTGGTGGCGAGTAACGGAAAGCACGAACCTGAGACCGTTCGTTCAATCATGATGTTGTATCTTTACCGCGATATTTGGATTGGCCGTTTGTCAGATCCTCTGTTGTTTCGGGTTTCAGATAATCGATGAATCGAGGTTCCCACTACATCCACCCACAAATATTAAGGGAGATTCTAGCTTATTGCGGCTTTCATCTCTGAAGCCTGTGGTTGATAGAATCGAAGAAGTTCTGGGATTATAGACAGCACTCTTCGACCACTTCCTTTCTACCCAGCTTCTCCGTGTCATTGTCCAAATACGTCAGCAGATTGGTGAGACAAGATCTCTTCCTCAGGAATCCATGTTGAGGAGCTCTGAAGAATTTCTGTACGCAGTGGAATTCGCAGATACTCTTTCGTAATATCAGCTCGAAAATTTTGCTGAGGACAATAGTCAAGTTCACCAATCTTTAATTTTCTACCTCTGGTCCGTTTCCACCTATGAAGACGAAAATTGTGGTGGCTTTCTTCAAGTCTCCCACAACTACCCCTGGTCCTGATTTAAGACTGGACAGTTGGGCAGATGACGACGCCAACAATTTGGCCAGAGATTTTTTGGGACTTCGCCCACTCAACGTTGCGGGGCGTGGTGTCCCTATTCACCATGCGCACGCCCACGACATTAGGCCACGGCTCCGTTGTCTGAGCGATAAACGCTTTGACACTGTGCCATAAACGCGACCGCTATGCCCTTGTCAGTCGATATGATCTCTCCCTTATAGAAGAGTGTGGTCCCAATTTCCTTTCTTAGAGATGACCTGCACTGAGCATAACCATAAAACCTCTTGGGTTTCCTTTTGATATCACGTGTCAGGTTGAGCTCATAGACTAGACGGGCATTTCTTGCCACCTTNTTCAAGTCTCCCACAACTACCCCTGGTCCTGATTTAAGACTGGACAGTTGGGCAGATGACGACGCCAACAATTTGGCCAGAGATTTTTTGGGACTTCGCCCACTCAACGTTGCGGGGCGTGGTGTCCCTAATCACCATGCGCACGCCCACGACATTAGGCCAAGGCTCCGTTGTCTGAGCGATAAACGCTTTGACACTGTGCCATAAACGCGACCGCTATGCCCTTGTCAGTCGATATGATCTCTCCCTTATAGAAGAGTGTGGTCCCAATTTCCTTTCTTAGAGAGGACCTGCACTGAGCATAACCATAAAACCTCTTGGGTTTCCTTTTGATATCACGTGTCAGGTTGAGCTCATAGACTAGACGGGCATTTCTTGCCACCTTGATTGCTTCATTTCCAGTCTTTTTGTAAATCGTGAAGCTTCTAATCTCCTTATGTTGCATATGTGCCTTCCAAGCCATGTACTTTCGTTGGTGAGCCCTCTTGACCCTGAGGTAAACCTATGGCTTCCGATCTCCTTTATCGATTTGTTTCTAAAGGAAGTTCCTGTCCGTGAGAGCCCGTAGTTTGTCAGCCTATTTCGTCCACAAACTGTTGACCTCTTGCATAGAGATTGTTGAGTTCCAGGTCACCCTGTCAGCTTCGAATGCCATTGTTCGTGATAATTCAGGCAAAAATTCGTGATTCGTATGCCTGTTTCACTGCAAACATCCGAGCGAGAAGTAAGTAGTCGTGCGATTACTTTTTTCGTGTTTTGCTACAGACAACACGTTTGCGACGTAACTGCTGTGAAGTGTTACGTCTGGGTACAGCATTGAGGCCATATCACTATATCTGGATCTCTTGACCACTGTGACGTATCACGTTAGCGTGTAATTACTGACTAGGTTAAATAGTTTGTGATCAAAACCTCTATCATTAACATACAGTGAGAACCAGCTGCTCTGAGCAGCATTATACCATCTCGAGAAGAGCGGGTGATAGCTCGATTTGCAAGCCAACTGGAAAGACTTTAGAAATACTTAATAATAATAATAATTGCAATACATCGTCTTCCTTTGGTGCTGAACCCGGACTCCAACACACCCTGAAGACCGTCAATGGGGGATTAACATAGATAAGGCTGACAGTGGTTTGAATAATCACGCAGCTGTAGTTACAATCCATATATGGCTACCTTATACACATTTTGATAAATAATAGGCAACCACCTTCAGTGGCATTGCCACAATCAGTGCGGCACCATTGAAACCCATGCGCCCAATCCCGTAGATCTGTTTCTTTTCCGAGCCGTGCTTGTGTGAGCGAGCGGATATCTGCGGAGTGAGTCGCTGTTTGCAGCTCGTTTCTCTCATTAAGTAGGCTGCATATATTCGCCACCATGCTTTTCAGCTGCGGCGATCTAGCTATGTGACTACGCCGCAGTTCCGAAAGAAACCTCCAAGGGACAGGTTTTCTTCTTTGATATCAGGATATGAACCATACCGATGTAAAATATTTTTGTCCTCCATAGTTGGCTCATCTAAATTGTTACATTGAAGTCTTTTTCCCCTGGAGCTATGATTTGCTTCCAGACAGTGGTTTGTACTGAAACGCTTACTTCTGGTTAACGGTGCGGGTGGAATCGCCACACATGAGTCAGATTTGTGATGCATGGCTGTGTCTCCTGCAAATTTTATGAATGGCATCCACTGAGATATCGCAGCAGCTTCAGTTAGTACCAAGTCTCAAGTTTTACATTCTCGAAATTTGACTAGGAGTGGTCTGTGACTATTTGTCTGTGTGCTATGCAACGTCCACTTTCAGAGTTTGTGCGCTCGGCACCATTTCAACCCTGCGCTTCGCAGAATAACTTAAATTAACTGTCTTCTCGAGGATCTCCCAGGTTTGGGCTCCTGTTCGACCGGTTGGCGGCGTGGACGATCATGTTCCTCTCGCTAAAGTAATATGCCTGATAATCCCTGCTCACGAGGTATCTCCAACCCTCACTCCCGCCATTCACTTCTTAAAGTGAAAACGTTCTTGTAGCGTATCAGCGGTAGGTCAGTAGACGTTCGCCTGACAGTGAACAAGAAAAAACGACCAGGTCCGGGAAGCTTGAACCTCTGCCTCGAACCCGTGTATCAGTCGCCGACTCGCTTAGTTGCACCAGCAGTCTCTCTACCGTCTGGTGGAAACGATGTTGACGCGCCCATGGCCGTACAAACAAGTCTTTTTGGCCGCTCAGTGAAATAAACGTGGCTTATTCCAAAAACATTTTCCACCTATGCGTAATGTTGGATCGCATCCCGGAGCTTTGTTGCATTTCTCCTATGCTCAATTCGAGGTATGGCTGGCCAGTGGGCGTGTATCGACTTCTCCAAAACAGCGTATTCATGTACGTACCCACTGGGTTCCCAAATGGACGTTGGCGCAAATAAACGTGTTTATTTTTCCTTTCACATATAAACCTTCACAGGAGGCTTCCTAATGGGTTGACACTTCACAAAATAGTGTTGGCTAACAATTATTTGAAGCATGATTCACCTCTGCTGGTATAACAATGGGAGCTAGAGTGGCTTACTGGATTCACAGGCTTTTTACATGATGAAGTGTATCGGCGTTGTGCTCAAATTCGGTTTCGTATATGTCAGTAGTCCTTGGAAATTTTATTAACGCTGAATAGCCGCTGTAGCATTCTGCACACTAAAGTTTCGCCCAGCAACTGTGAGTTACCCAAATAGAAATGATTCAGAAAACAACGAACAACGCAATATTACGTATATTGCCACGACCGAGAGAAATCAACTGTACAGCCAGAAGACTCCTGCGTGTAGCGCGCGGAACGGAAAAGTGAGAAAATTCTAATTGGCGGAAATTGGGCATATCATTGGGCTAAACAAACATGCCCCGATCGGAGGCGTCAAATTTCACAACAAAATACCAACAAAAGTTAAGCCATTCCAAGTGGTCGCTACAGAGCTCCCTCCAGAAGGCCACCAAGGTAAACGGAGGCCTTAGTCACAAAATAGACGCACGATAATAGTGTAACTATACTTTACTGTCCTCTGCTATGAAAATATCAAATAGGTGTGAAAAATAGGCGAATGACGGGGGAATAGTCCATAAGAAAGTCAGTCGCGGACTAAAGCTGCGCCGGTTGAAGCCGTTATTTAGATCACTGAAGTTATTTAGTCTTCGGCGCTCATCTATTGTAGTGGGATACCCAACCCCAGAAGACTCACGAGTGAGAAAACAAAGAAGGTAGGTTCACCCAGTGCTGAACGATAGCCTTCTGGAATTGTCTCCTCATTGTATCAAGTCCACATAATCTAAAACTAAACAGACGGTAAAATACCTGGGCCAGGTAAAAAAAGGTAGGCTCACCGTGTTGACGAACCATTCCCCAACGATTTCATTGAGTACCAGATACTTTTCCATCTATTGACTCCTGCTTCGCGCCAACATAGCTAAGATTACGCTCGAAAGAAACTCGTATAAGTGTGTTAATGCATGCGAAGGAATAAAAAATTACATCATTAAAATAACAGGACAGTTGTTACAAAAGAACGTGTTGAATGTAGAAAACACTAAAGTAATCTGCACACATTACAGGCCTTCGAAATCCCGTACTATGTTGGTCACGCAGTGGAGGGGAAGTTGCAGGGCTGATCGATGTGTTTGGTGTATGTTCGGGACGGGACGGCGAAACTGCAGGGGTGGGTAATACACTGGTGTCATCCTCCTCAAGGAAGGCGGGTTTGACCCCATCAGTTGAAACGACGTCACGCTTATTGTCACGCCCGACGGTGTAAGATTCTTCGTTTCGTTGTAACACACGGAAAGGGCCTGGATAGGGGGCTTCAGAGGCCTGCAAGAGCCCTCCGCGCGTTTGAAGACCTGAGAACAAGAATAAGGCTTCTGGTGCGAATCCATGGATAAAGGCCGCCCCCGTGGTTGAACCGGACGTAACTGTCGCGTATGATTCTATAACTGTGCCACATACTTTCCGTAATCGACAGGTTTCGCAGTGGTAGGAGACACTAACTTGTCTGGTAGACGTGGGGTACAACCGTGGAGGAGCTGAGCTTGTATGGCCTTCAACTCCACCTTGACGGTTTTTCGGAGCCTGAGGAGGACTAGGGGTAAGGCCTTATTCCAGGTGGGGTTCGACTGAGCACAGAGAGCTGCTTTCAACTGACGATGAAAGCGTTCTACCATCCAGTTAAACTCTGGATGATAGGCGGCAGTGTGGATGTGTCTGCACCCAATGGTATTCAAAAGATCTGTGGAAGATCCTTCAAAATGAGAACCACACTCGGTAGTCAAGACTGCAGGACAACCAAATTGCTCTACCCAACGTCCCAGAAATACGCCAGCCACCGTTTTAGACGTGCAATCAGGCAGTGGGATTATTTCTGGTCACCTATTAGAACGGTAAACACAAGTCAAGAGGAAGATAAAGCTGTTAGAAGGTGATAATAGTCCGACAACGTCGACGTGCGTCAGGTGTAGGAAAGACACCGAAATGGCTTTTGGTGTGCCTATGAACTTTGGAACGTTGATACTGCAGACAGCGGCGGGTCTAATCACGGACGTCGTGGTTCACTTTAGGCCATAGAAAACGTTCAGTGATAAGCTTCACGGAAGCGCGTATGGCGGGGTGCGACAGGTTGAACACTGCACGACGAAACGATAAGAGCAATACAGGCCTAGGTACGCTTTGGGAAACATCACACAAGACGGCGACCTCAGAGGAAGTCAAAAGAACGAGTTGTGATCCGGGGGAGCTACTTTGACAAAGATGCTTTATCTTCGAGTCGTCTACTTGAGCAGCGGCCATGGCGGCCAAATTTAGAGCAGTAGCCATAAAGCTGTTCACCTGATATACACGTGAGAGAGCGTCAGCAACATGATTGAGGACACGTGAGATATGGCGTATATCTGTCGTAAACTGAGAGATATAGTCAAATGCGTGATTTCTCTAGAAGAATCCCTGTCTAACCATAAGTTTGGCGCATACACCAATGGCTCATGATCAGTGTAGACCGTGAACTGTCGGCCTAAAACCGCGTGCCAAAAATGGCTTATTACGAGGTGAGTTGCAAGCAATTCTCTTTCGAACGTGCCATAGCGACACTCGGTATGCTGCAACCGTTTAGAAAAGAACACTAGCGGTTGCCATTGACCTTTGACGAACTGCTGTACTGCAGCGCCAACGGCTGTATCGGGAGCGTCGGTTAAAATCGACAACTTTGCATTAGGGTCAGGATGCGCAAGCAGGGCTGTTTTGGAGATGGCGTCTTCAAGCTCTTCAATGGCCGTAGGCGCTGATTCAGTGAATAGCAGTTTACGATCGCCTCCGCGGAGTAGGTCGGTCATCGGGTGCATTATATGTGCACAACGAGGAATAAATCGACGATGGTAGTTTACCAGGCCACAGAATCTGCGGAGTTGCCGAAAAGAAGAAGGTTCAAGGTACTCCTGGATGGTTTGAACCTTAGCAGGAAGTGCGGTAATACCCTGGGCCGAAATCTAATGCCTTAGAAACTCAATAGCAGTTTTGTCTAGCTCGCACTTTGATGGGTTGACTGTAACGCCGTAGTTAACCAACCGTTCAAATAAACTACGTAGGTGCAATAGGTGCTGTTCCTCAGAGGAGCTACCAACAGGGATATCGTCAAATTAGGGACAAAAAGAGTCCAGACCGCGGTTGACTTCGTGCATAAAACGTTGAAACGTCTGGGCGGTGTTGGTCAATCCAAATGGCATTCGCAGAAACTCGAAAAGACCAAATAGAGTAATCACAGCGGTCTTTGGTATATCTTCGGCCCCCACAGGAATTTGGTGATAGGCGCTGACTAAATCGATCTTGCTGAAGACATTTTTGCCCGCGAGGCAAGTCGTATGATTTTGCATATGGGGAATAGGGTACTTATCCAGGAATATAACTATATTGAGTGCACGGCAGTCACCGCAAGAACTCCAGTCTCCTGAGATTCTTAACCAAACGCAATGTAGAGGCCCAAGAACTGTCGTGAGGGGGAATTGACCCGAGCTGGAGCATGTATTCGGACTATGCCTCAGCGAGTTTGAGCTTCCCAGGAGCCAACCTACGGGGCCTAGCCGATATGGGTGGGCCTTTGGTGACATTGGAGGTCACAGATGGCACGACGATTGATATCCGGACCAATTGTAAGCACTGTCGAGGACGTTCCGCAAAAGACGGCGAGGCAGCCGGTGTTGCAAAAACAGGACTGACGGCTGCCATAGTCGCGCGATTGCAGTCGATGCTCAATTGTGTAATGTCATCTTTTAGTTTCCGGCGTCGCGTATTGACTAAAAGGTCAAAATGCCGAAGGAAATCGATGCCAATTATGACATACTTTGCGGCAACAATGACGAAAATCTAACAGAATTTTCTTCGGAGATCCGAAACTAACGTCAGCGAACGCTGACCGAACGTCTGCATGGCAGTAACATTGGCGTCACTGGGATGGAGGCGCCTGACTTTGTCGCCTGGGTGGGGGTCTGTGGAACTACGCTAACCTGCGCTTCTGTGTCCACCAGGAATGCGGTCCCTGTGGAGATGTCGCTAGCGAGCATAAAGCGACTGAGGGCGGAAGTGCCGGCGACGTCAGTCATCAATGTGCGTCGGCGATCCGGTTTCCCTAAAGCGGGAAAGGGAAAGAGCAAGGCGTCGTGTATTTGTTAGCCTTAGCACCGTACCGCTCATGATACCAGCAGGAGCATTTACGATGCTGTGAATTACGTCGACGTGGTGACTTGCTGGTAGGGTGATGTCGTGGGGACCGATTCCGGGAATGGCCAATCGTCAACTCATCTAAGTCCCTGTGCAAAGCGGCTACTCCTGCCATTAATGCCCTGACCTCTGTAAGGTAGGTTGAGTGTGAGCTTACAGGCTGTTCCTCGGCTGATGTGGTAGAGATGGCAGTTACTCTGAAACCACTGGAATTGTGCAGGAATGGTTGAAAACGCTCGACCACTTGATTGGCGATCTCGGTAGCTTCTGAGATCGGTTGCGAGCGGGCTACGAACACAATAGCCTGGGCTGTCTTCGGCATCCTCTGCATCCATAGCTCTCGTAGCAGTGACTCGTCCAGGTAAAAGCCACCGAGCATCTGTTGCATCTTACGAAGCAGCGTAGAAGTGCGCCTGTCGCCCAGCTGTAATCCACTGATTAGCTGCTGCGAGCAGGCCTTTTCAGACGGGGTTGCTTGCTTGACTAAGGCCTCCTAAATGGTGTCGTGGCGATATTCTGCAGGCCCAATAAGGAGGACGTCACGCGGTTGCATTGTGACTTCCTTCGGACTGGCAAAACTTCGCCTGACTAGACACAGTCCGGTTGTTGAAGAACTAGGACTCAAGATAGACAAACCTCAGTAACGGGTCCATTTGCAGGAATGGAAGAATTGGTAAGGTAACCCCGCCGACAGTATGCGACCCGAGTGGCTTGGTGTTTTCGCTAGACATGGCAACGCCCGAAAGTTTGCAGTACATAAAAATGGAGCATAAAACGTGTCACTAAATGAGAAGATTTAACCAGACCTTGTATTTAACCGATAACAATGTAGTCAATAGAAACGTTAACGCGATACCGTCAAAAAACATAATAATTTACAACACGGTACTCACCCACCAAATGACGCAAAACTTCGAGGACAAAACAGGCTGGGTCGCCGAATACGATATTACTCTCATCGGACTCACCAGTTTTTGGGGACTTTCCCACGACGTTTCACCCAGGCACGGCAAGTTACCCAAATAGAAATGATTCAGAAAACAACGAACAACGCAATATTACGTATATTGCCACGACCGAGAGAAATCAACTGTACAGCCAGAAGACTCCTGCGTGTAGCGCGCGGAACGGAAAAGTGAGAAAATTCTAATTGGCGGAAATTGGGCATATCATTGGGCTAAACAAACATGCCCCGATCGGAGGCGTCAAATTTCACGACAAAATACCAACAAAAGTAGTCATTCTAAGAGATCGCTACCCTAGTGCCCCCTAAATCCTCTGAAGGACTGTATGGTTATTACATGTGCCAGGTTCGTTTAGCCGCTTGCAATCGAGTGTCCCATGTGTGGGGATTATCTCAAATTGATGCTCAGCCCTGGTCATTTTGGACGTCTTCTGACAATGGTCGAGAGTTTGAAGCAGAACACAGGAAGGCAATAACGCAGTATGGAGCGATAAGGTAGGAAAACTACGAGACGTTCGGTTTACTTGTTCACACCCAAAACAAGTTAGTCAGTTGTGAACACAAAAGTGAACCGCCATTTTGTGCAGCAGACTGAACACACTTACAGCGAAAAACTAATGCGATCCAAGTTTACAAGATAAACCGCATTCCAACCACAAGCCGCTGTAATTTCAGACCTACCAATCGGATGCCACCAGACTAACATACCTTCGTCGGGAAGGCTTTCTGAAACGGAACTATTCTGGAGAATTAATGTGTTTTGCGGCTCCGTTACAGATAGATTATACAATCACTCTATTTGCCCCACTTTATCTCCTGATAAGTTTTGGGTGCGGGTAGTCCGAAATTTGACCGAACCTTTGGTGTGACCACTTTGAGTGCTTTGTCACAATGTTGATGTGCACATTCATTTGCACAAACAATTATCGACGTTTGTAGTGAAGTTGCGTTTTATTTGGTATGTTTAGTGTTGTGCCTATCTTTCTGTCAGTTCATCATAACAATTTGGAAGTTGTAACTGCATACTATTATTATCTGAATCTATTGTAATTAATGGCACCAGACTCAGCGATACAGACTTGTCACATATCCTCAGTCTGTGCGACAAGTTCAAGCGTCGTACGACTGTCCAAAACGTAGTACAGTACCAAATGTCTCTGCATGGGAACCACACTTGATGCGTTGAACTCAAAGGTGGATGGAAATTATCCGTAAGCCGTGAAGTCTGCCGGTAGACGGCGATAAAATGAGACGCCATTAAAAATCGGGCGATATCTGAGTGAAACTTCTCAGAAATTCGAAGACCATTAATTTACGTGATAGAAACGATCATGTTGCTTGAAATGCATTATTTTAGCCAACCGTTAAACGGTTTGCCCTCATCGAGAGCCGGGATCAAAAGTATCCTTGGTTGGTTTGTGATGGTTCAAATGCTATTCCTGTGAAGTAGTGTTTCATGCTCGATTAATGATCATCCATCCCATGTTGATAACCGATGTACTATACAAAAATTTGATGGGGTATGCCTTGACGCTTAATCTGTTGATCTATTTTGGAGGTGGTCGATTTCATGCTACATCTCATTTTAGGTGTTGTGTTATTTACAAAGTTTCGAAAGTGTCCTCTCTGATCGGACATTTTCGAGCCTCAACGAGTTTGAAAGTTTTTTTGGATAAATACGCGAAGGATTACAGCGTTTTAGACGTGCCCGGTTCAAGCAAAAATCAGGCAGTGGGAGCTTGAGGTATGATAATGCTGGTGTGACTGCCACTGAGTTTACGTGGTAGATAGCGTACCGGTGTTTAATATACAATCAGAGTGAGAGTGGGAACCGTGGATTATGGAGTGTTTGGTGACTTGAGTTTACATAGCCCCAGTTGCACCTCTCCCGTATCACTTGTTTCCGGTCGCACTTCAACGCTGCTAAGAGAAAGACCAGGTTGATTGTTAGCTTCTTCACATTACGGCACAACCACAACATAACTGCCATCGCATACGATGCGCATGCAAGTCGTCGGCTCACTAAACCTGAAATAAATGACCCAAGGCATCTCTTCGGTTATAACATTCCAACTTTTGAGTCGAACCAGTATGCTAAGGATGTTCATGGTAATTATATAACGACCATAGATAGTTACAACATCCGTCATCGGTTGAAACTCCAACGCAAGCTGAGTCTGTTTGTGTGAAATAACGCCACGAAAAACCTGCCACAAACTCTGAGTCATATAGAGAAAAACGGCGTACTGCGTGCCATCAAGGACAACTATGTTATATGCACGCAAACATGTTCCGCACAGAGAGAGCAAGTGAAGTTGCTGAGAAGTTTTCCTGAGGTAGTAAACGTCGATGCTACGCACAAAACCAGCCACCACAAGTGAGTCCTCGACCAGTTCATATTTGCCGCTGTAGCCTGAAGCTGCATCAGTGTATGGTTACAGACGGGATGGGTCATGGTAGACCCGTTATGCATGCTTATGCTCGAAGTGAAAAGTATGCTTCCCTGCGGCATATGTTCGAATCATTTTGCGATCTCATGAGGGACCACACACGTGTCAGAACGTTTGTGATGGATAAAATGGCGGCCCAAATGCGAGCAGCACGAGTGGTTTCTGGGTGCGACATAGTGTTATGCCGCTCACATTTTCGAGACCATTTATCCACCGCCATCGGTTAACTTTCGTTCCAAAGTAAGTGGCTAGTGCAATAGTTTGAGATACAGTGCATCTGCGGTTATGAATGCTGTGGTGTAGTAAGCGTCGACCTGCACGTAAAGAATACACTTTCTCGGCTGACACCGTTAGCAGTCAACCGGTGTTCAATTATCTCCATGGAAGTGCTCCTCTGCTGCACTTTGAACTGCTGGAAGAGTTAAAAGTAATCCCATCATCTGTAATATCACGTGGTAGCTTCAAGCGCACCATGAGAGTATCCAGTAGGTAGTGAACATCACTGGTGGTACGTATGACTGTAAGGTGTACGTAGGCTGACCGTCAAGCATAGACGTTGGTGTCTCAAGCCAAAATGCTTCATGGGATAGCCTGCTGCGCTCCCTGTCCAACCTCCTGGTTTTCTGGAAAGCACAAGAAGTACCACCCTACTAGGGGGTTATTGTAGCCCCATAAACTTACTGATTTCTTTGCGGATATGATGCCAAATCAGCTTGTGCTTGATTACAGTGGGCAGTAAATATGGCACAAATATCACACCGAATTACGCTCATGTTATGCTTGGAAAACATCAGTATCGGTCTTAGCTACTTACTCACAGCGCCCCAAAATATAGGTCGTTCGCAGCTCAACGTGGTGTTGACTACACAAGCTCTCAATTTACAGCTGTCAGTACACATTTTACGGGTTATCGAATGCAGAATTTCACGAAGTGATCTACAACTTATACTAGGCACGTTCATCATTCATTTGTTGCTGACTCCTTTTATCTACCAAACCAAATTTCAGCAACCTCGCCAACGAATTCACTCTCAGATCGCCGCGAATTCTCCTTGACGTTTTTGAAAGGAAACTTTTACGGTGTGAAACAAAATTGCTCACCACATTACAATGGGCATACTTCATACTTTCCAGCCTACTCCGTCAACTGCCATTCTGACTATATCACTCAACTCCATGCTTATGACCTGCCGACGTGAGCGTTTGCTAGCCGTGGGTAAATTTTAGCCCAAAGAGGCTCATTGTGTTATACATACTGTAGCGCGTGTTTTCCGGATTTGCTGAAAATTTTTTCCAGACGTTTCTAATGTCTAAGTTTTCTACCGGGACTCTCTGTATTTGACTGTCATCATTTAGTCCGACCTCACCGGAAGCGAACGTTCCCTGATCTGCTGTCCGCAGTAAAGGGACTCGCGATGTAACTTTCTTCATCAATTTCGTAATGGTTGTTCAACTTCAAGCGGTCGATTTTTGAGTCAAGGCACATTTTTACCGTTGATACTTACTCTTAAGTTTTAGATGTGTAACGGATCATTCTACATGTTTTATTATTTCACGAAACAGTGTCGTGGAACCTCCGACATTCTCATCTTGAATTTGGCAGTCGTTGTTTCCTTTCAATTTGCTCGAAAACGACTCAGTCGCTTTAAATTTCCACGCTTCTGATTGAATGCGCACACACTAAGCTTACCTGAGTGTTTAACACTCCATTAACAACGGCGACTCAAACGCAAGATTAAGTAACCCGTTGCCTTACACACGTAGATACAAATACTGCAAAGATACCCCCGATGGAATGGGCTTCGAAAGACACTCGGATTTTACTGTCGAATTCGAGGGAGGAACAGATTTGCGCAACTGAATAGGTCGCTATTGCTGTTTTCAGATTTACTGCGGCGCAAAAAGCTATGGCGTTCATTTCTGCACGGATAGAAGAGACTGTTGGTGATCTTAAAATTACAGTCATGTCGAATATTTGTAACGTTACCTGGAGAGTCCCCCCCACCCTCTCTTCAAGCAACCGTGTCAAGTCACTTTTGAGTGCGTCATTAATTACGAAGTGGACAGACTTGGGTTCCGCAAGTACACTGCACCATAATGACTCCGAAATATCTCTAAGTCTTCCCGTCATGCAATCTGACAAGCAAAGCAGCGAAGCAGTTTTCGACGGAGCTCCTCAGTTTGAATCCTCGCGTGGTAACGTAACAGACACTTCGTCTGGCCTCTGCCTTACCGTAAACAGACGTTCACAAATAAACCAAACCAACCCACATATCACGGTGTACCCTGATCTTAAAATGAGACCAAGTACCCCTCTTCTTCTTCGAAGGAATTTTTCCCTCGTGTTCTTGGCATAATTCGCCAATTCTACAGTCCTCCGCCCATCATCTAGAAAACCTCAGGGGTCGGGCGGAAGCAATTCAAACAGAAGCAACATTTTTAGCCTTTCTTTGCGACTGCAACTCACGCATTCATCACACTTGTAGGATAATTCCTTCTGAAAGTCCGCAATAGGAACTCCTGCTTTCAGCCTTCCAATGATCGTCTCTTCCTGCGTTTTCCTTCGTCGGACTCAGAAAAGACCCGTACGAAAGTTTCTTCGCGCGACAGTCTACGCAGTTTTTGGAATCGAAAAACGGCGACTCATCATCCGAGTATTTCAAGGTAGAATGTGGCTACGAGGGCATAAATTTTGACATATCGGACAAAATTCGAGTGCTCACACGGCCTCTCACTTGCACTCAAGCTGTGGCAAATAACCCATTTAGCGATGTTTTAAAAAGCTACCGGAGAATGAGATGCAAGTTTCGGAAGTCCGTCACCACCTCCACCCTCAGCACTCGTACTTTTTCTCGAGCACTTTCTCCCGAATTTTTACCTCTTCCTTCCTCCAGCCAAACGAGAAGTTGGATCCCAGCTGCATGCACACAAACTGTCTGAACTTGTTCATCCAACTAAGATTCACCCATTTGGTTTGTGAAACATCCTATAGAGACCTGTCTTTTGGTGGACACCGATGGCAGTGAACTGAGCATCCCTGGGCATCCATTGTATTGTGCAGACCGCTTCAGGGAGGAATGGGATTATGGGAGCTTTTTGCTCAGAGTCTTCCGATATCCACGGTCGTCATCCGGCAAGCATGACGTTTTGGAGCTATGGATAGTAGTGCTTATGAAGTACGTAGGTGCGAGGCTTTTCACCGGTCACCCTCATGCGCCACATCTGACTGCAACACCATTCTTGAGATCCCAAAACACTGTTTGCTAAAGCCTACCTTAGTGGATCCAAAATGTCCTGGTCATTAGTGCCCCCATCAGACTGCCAGAATGAAGCCCCTGTTCTTTGAGGGGGGCTTTTGTAACAGAAGACGTAGCAAAGTATGGTGACGCTCGGGCGCGGAATTCCCTCTGGACTATTAAGATAGACCTGATCCCGGAATACGCGTTTATGTTGAGCTTGTACAAAATAGGTTCTGTCAAAGGCGAGCGAGGTCAAGCATCCCTTGTTCAAATACGTGCGTTGATTGACGGAGCACTAGTCCCCAGAAACCATGTTGTGATCATCTAGCGGGAGGTACTCTTCCGACATCGAGGTGATCGCTGATGTATCCTGAGAGTACACATCGGTTACACTTAGCCTGGCGCAGCCCAACCGAAACCCTCCGGTATCTGCTCATGACCGCGGACTTCTCCTTCCAGTGAACGAAAATCCCACTTTCCAAGGTAAACACAAATGGTACGAACGGCACAGGTAAGAGTCATCATAGGATCTAGTGAAACTTCTGAATAAACTGAATTTAAACGCACACTCCGGGCGAGCATTTTCCCTGGTGCACTGGAAAAGAGGTGGGTGATCGGCATTTTTTGCTATCTACTGGCAAACATGCCTCACGTGCACGATATCCGAAAAATAATGTGTCCGTTGGAACGCGCCGTCTCCATACACCTTTAGGGAGCCAATTACTTTTTGTCTACACAATACCGCCCACTTCCCAGCCGGTTTTGCGTGACAAATGCGATTATTTTCATAAATACCATTAAGTAGATCATCTCGTGTGCCACCTACGTCATCTTGTTCAAAACCTTCCGTCATGTCTCACATGGAATTCCTAGCAGCAAACTTGTAGCATATGGCATCCAAAAAAGCACTTCGTGACATCTGCTAACATTTTTCAGTGGTCAGTTTTCAGTCTCCTCCTCTTGCTCCAATGCATCAGCGACCTTTAGAATAATATTCCCAGCGATGCCATTTTTTATGACAACGAGGTAAAAATCAACGGTGCTGGTGATCCCAGCATATTATAGACTGAGAGTGGCGCCACCGGGTGACGGTCAGACGATTGCGGCCTCCTTATATATGACAGTATAGTTGAAGCTGTTGGCTCCTGAAGTAAGAACGTTTGGTCCCTCTAATTGCATTTCCCACTCTACTTATTGGCCGAACGTTTATTCATATACGGTGTTCTTCCATTTTTTCGTTCTGCCAATTTGCCATTATCTTCCGCAAGGCGTCCAGCCAGTCCTGTCACAGCATGCTTGCATGACGGTTCACTCTTGATCTTGCTGGTTTCGTTCGGAGCCCATTCATTGTTGAACGAGGCTATCGTCATACACAATTAGGGTTTGATTTCGTAATTATTGATGTCCTTCTTTGTCAGTGCGGTAGAAATGTTTTGGTTCACCCTTGTTTTCATTATGTGGCTTAAGTTTCGGGATAAACGTAACTCAACGATCATATGTGGATGAATACTTTAGGTGCGCAGACATACACTTTGATGCATTACCTGGCAAGGCTCATGGGAATTAAAGTTTACTTAACAAAGGAAAAATCAGAAGGGTTTTCCACGTCAAGATCTATTAGCACGGTTTTCGGAATATCTTTTCTCATCATCAAGAGGTGGTTGCCGAAAAGATGGCTGCCACTTTGGCGATTATACAACGCACCGTTATCTGCCTATACAATGGAATATCCGGGACTTTTCAAGGGACTTTTGTAAGCCTGATGAGATACAATCACTGTCATATTTGCACAGCGCGCGGCCACCAAGCTAGTCACTGGTACGCGCCATGTGACTTGTGGGCTGCGAACTGAAGTTCGTGACCCTTGCCCACTAACATTTTGACGACTTCTCGGTGACCTGACACTTAGGCACTTTTTCTTTGGCATAGTACTCCTTCAGCAGTTATTTGTTTCTGAATGATAACGGTCAAGGTAACAAAAAGTATTGCGAGCTTTCTCCTGGAGCTCTCCTTAGATGGTGAATGTTTTTTCACAGTCACAAACTATTTGAATAACCTCCTTCACGGAGTCGTTTGCCTCCCCTGTGAGGGTTGCTCTATGATCTTGTTGGAGTTACTTGGGAGATCAAGACTTTTCAATTTACTCCTAAATATCGGTGTCAGATCTTGTGTTCAACGGTTTTTCCTCATCTGCTGAAGTTGGAACACAAATCGACTTGATCCGAGTGGTTTGGGCCCCTGGCGTGTACCACTCGCTAGGATTGTTGGAGAAGTGTTCGTAATTGAAATTAACCTCGGTAATAAACCCTGACGATGATGTGTGCACGATGGGCGGAATGCGCCAAGTAACTTGCGTTAAAGCTGAATATTCTGAATCTTTTAAAGGCCTTCAAACGTTCGCTGGGAGCATTGGCCATACAGACAGCTCCCATCAGTCCTTCAGTCAAACATCTGACACCATCCTCAACGTCAAATACAGGGGACTTTGTGCGAACATAAAACACGTGGTCAGTTGTTACTCAAGTGCCCAAAGCGTTATCAACCGTACCTTGCAATAAAAATGCCGTAAGCGAATGTATGCGCGCCACGAGGCCTGCTGTCAGGTGCCCACAAAATCTGATGTTCCAGGCCAGGTACATTCTTCGCCATGTATTCAGCTGTGGCGCAGTGACAAATGATGGGCTCGTGTCTCGCATGTAGATAGGATATGGTCAAATCTGTGAGCATTTTTGATTAAAAAGTACTCAACACCCCCCAACTGAGCCCGTTCGCAGGAGGCGGCTCTCCTGTTTCAGAAGGTGCACGTTTCACACTTCGTCTACATAACGGTGATATCTGTAATTTATTGAGTTAGCCGATGGTCAGATTTGGAAAAACTACTCCTTGTGCTCGTTTAGAAGGTTTCTAAGCTATAATTTTCTTCATGATCTGAGTAAAATTTTTACATCATTTGATCATCAGAATCGTCCTCAAAGCCATTAAACACCACAATGTTAGTACTTAGGTTTTTCCAGATTTCCCCCGAGGCGTTGGACACTGGTAGCGTCAACTCATACATCACTGCAGTCCTCTTTAAGCGCCAAACAAGCTGCTTTCGCTGAAAGTTTGAAAACTGCCGTTTGTCTTTACGAAAGATTGGTGGCCATGCTATCTGTCACATCTATTCCCTTCGTGCTGGGCGCTTCGTCTCTTCGTCCGAAGTCTGGGTGGCGATTGTAAACCTCTTCTTTGAAAGATTGACACTGAAACACGCAACGGGGTTGGGGTTGGCGTTTCTCCGAAGGAAGAAGCCACAACGAAGTGGTGAGAAAAATCGGCAAGCATGAACCAGAGGCCCAGTAAGTCATGCGCACAATCTACATAGTCGAGATTTATTTTGGCATTAGTCAGTGTGTTAGAACACCGCTACTCGAAATACATATGCAAAACTTTGTTCTTCCGACGAACATTGCTCTCGGTATATTACAAATCCTTAGTGTCTTTCCCATGTCAACGTTTGTTCTCCTCCAGATTATTCCTTTCTATTTCTTACTACTAAAATATATTACGGCGTTTAGTGTTCCGTTAGATAGAAAGTCGGTAACCACGCCCACTGTCTTCATTTTCTCTCTCATTGCTGACCGTTTTTCTTACACATCCGGAATCTCTCAGGTGGTGTTTACGATCCCCCCTCAAGGGACTATCAAGACCATTCAGACTACGCCTAACAAGCCACTTCCCTTCACGAACGTTAACCTGGATAGTTTACTAAAGCTGGATGTCCTTCACTTGTCGAAATGTTTCTTCGCGCAGTTTCTTCATCTTTGTTTCCCACCGCTGGGACATTGGTTTTAATTGCAGTTTGTCGCTCCGCCATTATGCCGTTAGTATCGGTGGTCTCGCGATTTGTGAATTTGGTGGATCCAGTGTCGAGGCTTTCGCTATTTTCTTTTCTTTGGTTTTTTAATATTTCCTCTCACTGTGGCAACCCTCCAAAAGAGAACTCGCCTTCACGGCCATCTTTTTTTAATAGAAATGGGCGGATCAACTGGCTCTGAAGTCAAGGACGCTCGTTGCGTCACAGACTGCACTGTAAGAAATCCTACCTTCGGATAAGTTTTACAAGTGGGTAGAGCGCGTCTTGAAGAAAAACTGGACAGTCGGAGCAAAAAATTACTGCTGACCTCTCGTTTATATGCACCTTTGGTTTCACCCATGACTTTTGACGTCGTCATCGCGTGATTCGTTGTACTTCACCGTGTTTGCGTAGGTACATGGAGTTGAACGCTGTAAATCGTGTTGTTTCAGCAACACGTGTTACATCACAGAAGCCGTTATCCCGGATCCAGCCTGCCGAGAGACGATTCGAGCAGAGTGTCGCCCGATGAATCGTCAGACTCTTGAGACTCTCAGCGCTTGATAGATCTATCCAAGGATTAGATTCAACCGTGATTCGGTCCAAACCTACCGGTTTCCCAGTTCGTAGCAGCCGAGCGTATCGAATCTGACGCACCTAGTTCAAGGATGAGTTCTCTTTGTTTTCAGTTGTCTGTAGCCTTTTGGAAGAAAATCAAATAGTTGGACGCGCCTCCCATGCCTCTACCCGAGTTGGATAATCCTCTTCTCTATCTCCAACTCTTGACAGCTGATACCATGGTGACTTACAGTGCTGATATCACCCAAACATTTTCGACTGTCATCAGTATTGTTACCTCTGTTCAACCCTTATACAGGGTCTATTCTGAATTCTGTTCGGACATTCACGTGCACATCCCTGGATATGATATATTGTCTAATGTTTCATTTGCTTGTGGTTTATCAGAGCTGAGCATGGGTTATGTTCAACGGCGTCCATATAGAATGCATCGATCCTGTCGAGTAAGGTGAAGTGTATATATATACGGTTTCACCTTGTCCCAGCTATTGCTAGCTGTTTATCTGAGCAACCTTTGGTGATGGTCGGTAGCCCGTTGGAAAAAGAGATGCATGTAGGGCAGGAGATAATGTTTGTGAGAGCATGGTTAGAACTTCACACATTAGTGAAGAGGAAGCACGTGTTTGATAGGACTGAAGAGCCATCTGGCTTGCCCGTCCTACAGCCCACAGGTTTATGAGTTCCAAGGAGGAGTACACCCACGACACAGTTATCAATATGGGCTTGCCAAGAAACGTCATTACACCATCTGAGAGGACACCCCAAAAATTCCGCAGATTCATGTGAAACTTTAAGTTCGACGTGGTCAACGGATAAACTAACAAACGTTGTCCTATCCGATTCATTTTTGTAAAGGTCGAACTGAGACAGCCATCGAACATTGCTGCCCATGGAGGTGGCCCTAAATGAAACAACCGGAATATTGAGAAGACGGTTTTGAAGGACCCATGAAATTACTTATGCTGTCATCATAGGTGTGCTTAATGACCCGGAGCTCGCCTCAGGCGACTTTCAAGTGTCTGTCACTGTAAACCACTAGGGTGAAGGGGTGTTGATTGACGGTATCTAAACTAAACCGCCCACCTGAATCAAATTCTGCGAACCACCGACAGTCTCAACAGTCTCGTGCACGAGAAGTGGGCATAAGCACCTGACTCCGTCATCAACACTCTTCAGAAGTCTTCTTTCAGAGGCTTGCTTGAACCCATTGCCAGACGAAAGTTTCGGCTTTTAGTAATCTGTGTAGTCGGCTCATCACTCAATCGGTCCGCAACCGTTTGGTGGGAATCAAGACCGGGCGTCTCTGTAGGGTCTTTCAAAGAACATCCTGTCTGTCACTGATCATTTTCACGGCCAACTAGCCGCGCCGATACACCGTAAGAGGAAAAAGCCAGGAATTTTCAAAGATTTGAAAGCACACTATCAGAGGGACGACGTATGATTCGGAGGTGGTTCAACTGACATTTTGTCTGCCTGTTGCCAGGCAACACAACCATGTACTTCCGGGTCCATGTACATGGTTAATGGCTTGAATGTGGAGGGAGACGTCATACGCAGAGGCATGGAATACCGACACACTTGCAGTCCGAACTCAACTTCATTTACTCAAGCTGTGGATTCACCTTGTTACACGATTGAAAGGCGCATGTTGACTTCGAGCCTTTTGGGACAATTGGCATAATCGGGAAGGTGGAATCGTAGGCTGTTTTCGATAACAGGTTTATACCGTCTTCGTAGTTAGCTCTTTAGCTTGGCGATTAGGGCTGCCAGCAAGCAAGCGAACATTCGGCATTCGTACACTGAATGAGGCGAATACTACTAAATGTCAAAAGCTGAGTTCGAAAGTTGAGTCTTCAGTCGATGAAGATAGAAGCTGGTCAGTAAGGGCTTGACTGCCAATAATCTTCCGGTTAATCATGTGAGCAGCATGTCCGTGAAGGAGGTTCAATGTTGGTTCCAAATGATCGGTCTGTCTTTCGTCCCTTTTTGAGAAGATTCGAGGTATCACCTGTCTGCGATATACCGGAGGCGCGTTAGACACCAGATTGGGGGGCACGGAACATATGTCAACCGTACGTTGTGAAGGCCATCTTGGGTCTGGCTTCGCGGGGCCCCATTTCGCCGCCTAAGTGATGCCGACCTAGGGTGGTCGGTTCGGCTCACGCTAGACATAAGGTTACTCGAGAACTGATTATTCGATTAGACAGTTCTTGTGATACTGAAACAGCGACGCTTATTATGGTGTTTCCCGCTATATTGAAGGATATTCGCTACGATAGTGGCTTAGTGTATTGGTGCGATAGTGTGAACCTACTCAAAAACTGGCGGATAGCCCAAAAATATCTCAGTATACTAGCTAAGTGACTTTCAAACAATTTCGGGTAGGCCCAGAATTGCAACGTGAGCATTAGGACATATCTGAATGAGGATTCATATCGAGAGCCGACACGTACGTGAGGGAGACCCCCCGCCATTGGTACTCATCCAATCACCCGGCGCTGAATCTGGGTGGGCCTGGGAAGGTTAGAATTGTGTTCCACTGCTCGGTGGAATGTCGAAACACCTTCTTAGACAAGGTCCTTCTAAGAGAGTTGGTCCTGGTGAACAAACTCGTGAATGTTTTCACGGTACCGCAAGGGCTTTTTAGCCCTTTCTACAGGCAGAAATGATTTCACAGTTGAAGGCTGTTAAAACAGGCAGGTGTGCATTGACCTTCCCTCACTGCGGCGATAAATCAGCGCCTGGTCCACCGGATAAGTATAAGCTCGCAGTCCATTGTTCCCTGGCCACTTCGGCTGTTTAAGTGTCACATACGATCGGGAGGGTTGCAAGGGACGACTGGCATCGTTTTAAAAATGTACCAATCGGACTGTGGATGAGACTGTGTGACACATTCCTGACCCATCAAGACAGCAAAAAGAACAAAAGTTACCTGAACTTCAGATCACAGTATTCCCCGCTGCTAACGTCATGTGCATCACACACTCGACCACAGGTCAAGCCGGAGCGGGAACAACACGCATCGCTCCGAGGCAATCCTAATTCGGGCCAACGTGTGTACAGCCAATAGCACCGTCTGCCCGTGTGGTGACTGTTATGTCTTTGAACAATCTTCACGAAGACGACCACCTGGTATCAGCGAGCACGTCTGAGACTGCCAGACGTGTCGATATTTACGTAAAATGCCTTTCGTCGCTTGTTCAAACCGATTAATGTAACGTCCAACCTGGCTGAGGCGCTTGTTGGCACTCCAGTGTACGGCAGAACGCCCATATAAACAACGCAATTCCTTGATGACCACAGGTACTAGAAGGTACTCTGGGTCCAGTGATACGTGGCAGATGACTGTTGCAGGATCTGCTAGCTTCTAACCAGAAAACAATTCGACTCAGACTGTGTTAGTGGCAGGTATCGCGTTTAGATTGGTTGCTTTTTTAATCCCTCAGGGTAGGGAATCAATTCAGTAGTTATGCGGCACGAATATTGGGAGGAATGAACTATCGGGAGGGAAGCGACAAAGAAGATGGGAAAAGTAGTTATGAAGCCTGGGCACGACGGACTTAGTTGTTGCACCATGCTGCATCAGGCGGGGCAGGAAGAACACAACGTGCTCAGAGTTACTTTTTCTGGCATTTTCATGACGAGACATGAAGCTATCGGCTTCCTGCGAGACATCTTGGAAGATGGCAGCATCTTTTGGTGATTCTTGATGAGGAAATCCGGGGCTGCAGCTTCATCGCCTGTTTAGTTCAAGTTAGTAGCGTACAGCCGCGGTGTTTGTTGCTCAACTAACAAGGTTTACAAAGATTGAACCTAAGTTAACTTTCGTCAATACTATGTTTTGGCAGGCTCCGTCACCATGTTAGAGTGCTTGAGAAACCCCTGTTTTGTTCCATCACGTTTGTAGCTAACCGCGTTCAACCTGTCCACGACTACACTGAATGCTGTTATTGGTGACACGTTCCGTCCGATTCGGACCCCGAGGACACAGCTCCCCTAAGAAGCTGCGATGAATGTCCTAAAGAAAAATGCACACGTGGATGAACGTTCCGACCTTTCTGTGGGGAAATGAGAATTTGTGGCCACTTAGCAAGATGCCCAAACAGCTTCAAGCTAAAAAACTACACTTAGAGGCGTTTCTGACAATAGCTAACTTTAGGAGCTTGCAATGGTATTTGTGACCTGATCCGTGTTATCCACAATGATACACCCTAGTTTGTGTGATATGCTTGATACTAACCAAGGATTATATTATCTGTATTGAGGCCGGTCCACGGTTTTTAGTTACTCTGGGCCTCCTATGTGGGGAGAACTGTACCCAGAATGTGAGTTTATTGTTCGACTAAAGCAGCATAGCGCACGTGATGAGAACTGTAGACAACGCCGTGAATGCTGATGGCGGACGCTGGTTTCGTTCAAGCCCGTCACCGTAAGCGACGACTTATCTTGCGGGTTAGATTTTTCAACTAAGCTGACCGGTGAGGTGAACACGAGCATGGTTGTCGAACATCACCAATAGAAAAAACCGCGTTGGAACTAGTCGCGCTTCATCGTCCCTCCGAGAGAAATTTTGGATCGTCAAGCGCACGGCTAGTGTACGCCGCGTTTTATCAAAATGCGTGAAGCGTGTTATGGTTTCACTGACGCTGTGTCAACAAGTTATGACCCAGCCTCCCGCTGATTGCACATCACCCGATAAAGTCCCCTTTACAGCCTTCAGCGTGCGCCATTTTGGACTTCTACAGGAGGAGCATTTGCAAAAGTATGGCTGAATTCTCGACTGTCTGAGGACAAGAGGTGTATGTTAGGAAGCAGCACAGCCATTGCCGACAGACTCTTACCTACTAGATCGAATAAGATCAAGTGGCCATCGGGGTGTGCCGGAAGTTTTGCACAACTACAATGGATCAAATTTCACGAGGGCGGCATCATAAATGTGTAGAAAGTTATTTATACCTCACTAAGACAGAATCCTCCTTACCTTGGTGGTTCGTGTTATCGGCTTGTATTTCATTCCTTCCGCCGCTAGTCGTTGGAGCTAAACGTGGACGCACACAATTCGCGCGAATCGAGGGGTCACATTAGCTGTCATTAAGCAAGAGGTGGCGTCGGTTGAAGCTCTCTAAACTAACTCCCTTGTGGAGATCTCTTCATGAAAGATCTCTGGTTTCGCTCTACTGTGATCTGGAAGGTCCCTCGGTTTCAAGACAAAACCATCTATTCCACGTTAAAACCGAATTCCGATGTGACATGCACAGGAATCACGCCGCTGGAAAGGTACACTAAAAGATATTGGCAGGCTGAACACCAAGCCAACCAACCTTTTACCCGAGTATACAATAAATTGAGTGGAATTGAATGAAACGCGAATGCCGGTGGTCTGGTTCGGTGGATTGAAATCTCTCGACCCGTAGGCGTATGGCACAATGCTGTCTTAAGTAGAAAAATGAGCAGTGCCGACAATCACGACCGCGATGTGTCTGGGAACAAACAGCGGCGTCATCAAAGAATATATATAATTCACATGTTCCCTCGAGAGGGAGGGGCAGGGTTACATCGATAGCCGGCGTGGTAAACATGGAAGGGTACTGGATCAACGTGCACATTTAGCACGCATCTACCTTAGCAGCAAGAGACCGTGCTGGTTTGGGGGCCAGTGTTGGGATAGCTGTCGTCGCTGTGTTTGAAGACCGCCAGCGTGTTTGATGAAACGATGGTGAATATTTCCTCCGTCTTCATTTAACCCCTTCTTGTTGATTCCCCCAACCGTCTTAGCCGGAATCTTGGCGACATTTACAAACGTCCCTTAAAGAGAATGACACGATTACTCCAATTGCCTGCGCAACAACTTTCACTTCCGATGAACACTGATCTCGGTGCATTGCGAAACCGTAATGTTGTTCGCTTGCCAAAGTTTGATTCTCCACAGTTTATCGCCTCCACTTTCCGATGCTGAAGCCCTCTTGAGATATACCCTTAGTCTCGCTTATGTTTTATCGCTTCGTTATTGTGGGATACGTTGTACTTGGTTGTGTTTAC
Organism: Paragonimus westermani; assembly: GCA_008508345.1. Taxonomy (NCBI): domain Eukaryota; kingdom Metazoa; phylum Platyhelminthes; class Trematoda; order Plagiorchiida; family Troglotrematidae; genus Paragonimus; species Paragonimus westermani. The sequence goes on along the minus strand of QNGE01000295.1, from coordinate 137,544 downwards.
AGCAGTAGTTGGCATTGGTATACGGCAGAGAACCGTGTATCAGTGCATGTTGCTTTTCAGAACTCTGGAGAGGATGGCGTCGAGGTGGAGTGCCGGCCGGACGGGCGTCTGTTGAATATTCGACGTTTTGGCGCCCCAATCCGGCTACAGACCTCAAGGATGCGGATGCCTCTGTTCGCAGATGACAGCGCCTTGCTAGCGCACAGCGAAGAAAAACTGCAACGTCTAGCTACAGCGTTCTCTTCGGCAGCATCGAAGTTCGGGTTGGACATCAACACAGGTAAGACGTTTTCGTTCTTTCAGCATTCTCCTGGTGGAGGTGCTGCTTGTGTACCTCCACCCGAAATTCGCATCGCTGGAGACACTGTGAATGGCTG
>QNGE01000295.1:72170-136419 GCA_008508345.1 Paragonimus westermani | reverse complement strand
TTATTCTTTCGGGTTTACACTGGATATGTGGTGTGTTGGTGGAACTGCAATTGGTGCAGCGCAAGCCAGTTGCAGTGATGGATGAACGCAGGCGTTCTTTGGCTTCGGTCACTGTGACAGGCTAATCCGAATGGGATGCCGTCAACCAGTTAGCATTGGACAATGCAAGTCTGGTTTGATAAAAATCGAGACCTGTTGTTCCCTTTCATTTTCTATCTAATAAATTCATCGTACATTGGCGCCTCAGTAATAAAAACCACCACAGTACGACCGCCAATTTTGAGCCAGGGTCGGTTGCTCAGCGAGCTGAAAATTCAGTGGACTTTTGTAGCCACAGAGATGCCACAATTCTAGATCCGGCCTGCAGACAGACGTTGCGAGTATAATGAGAGTGGCCCGAAGAATCATTAGAAGACTAAAAATAGCAGTAATATTGCGCTAAACCTCATTTCGAGTGGGGGTGTAGTACAAAACACCAGATTATTGCCTCAGCTATCAGGTTTGATCATCATCCGGGGACTGGTCACGCGTTGATGCAGTGCTCTTAGTTCACCTGGCGACAGAATGTATAGCGATTAGGTCAAGAACACGCTCGTTAGCTTCTGATTGGGGGCGTTTTGGCCCTCAGTCAACCTGTAAATTTTCACACAGGCATTGTGTTTGGACTCTAGTGGGATAATCGGTGGTTAGGAACAGTGAGTATAACATCCGCTGGTCCACCGAACTGCATATTATGGATCGTTGTGGACGTGCTCTTTTAGTTACATGCCATACACTTCACTGCTGCGCGGATGTTTCGAACTATCTTATGATAACCCTGACAGATGGACTGATCATCTACTAGCCAGCGATAACCATACAATTTTTGATACCGTAACACCAGGAATTTTCCGGAAACGTTGCTTCCGCCTTGTATTGGACTGGATGAAGGGTGTGAAAATCGGATATAAATGCAGGCAAATCTGGCTACCGGTTTGAAAGAAATAAAACTATTTGTCAGGATAAGAATCAGAACTGATGGTCTATGAAGCTCCGTGTAGTTGATATTTTGATCTTTATTTCAGTTGAAGTCGCTTGACGTCTCTTTCCGATCCACGACCACGCACCGTTTTTATACGTATCAAGATATTACGACTGACAACAGCAAACTTTCTCATGTTCTCACAGATTTTGTACTTGGTTTGGATGGTAGAGCGATACCTTGGCCTGCAAGTTACGCTTTTTACTCTCATCGATAGGAACAACTGTGTTCATCGTTTGAAATGCTGGGTCACCGCAGACTTGGAGTCGATCGGACATGGTAAATCATGTTGGGAGGTTTTAACAGGTGTTACCTTATTACCTGAAGCAAGTGACACGAAACGGAAATAGGCGTGGTGAACTAACTAAGTGGGCAGGATGTTAACGAGACTGTGCTGATAGCCAAGAAACAGTTTGCGGCAAACCAGAAAAATGAGACTGAGAGGAGGCCTGTTCAAACTCGGCTAGTCCTTTTTACAAAGCAACGCAAATAGCAAGGGAACAGGACGTGAGGGTGTAAAAATTAAGCAGTAGTTGCCGCGTGAATTCCCGTCATCTACGTTTGCTAGACAGATTGGGCTCTGCCAGCAAGGATCGTGGGAAAACAAACAGTAAACGCCAGTAATTATGGGAGCTGATGCGTCAGTTTGCAAGACTCATCATCATCACGTTTCCCACATGGCATAGCACGCTCAAGATCTGATGGCTCTTCGTTGGATAATTTATTACTTTTCAGGCCTAATTTAAACTTGGGATCGTCTATAGAGGGAACACAGGACAATCAGGAGTATCAGGCATTCAGTTAAACTTGCCATTCTTATTGCCTCCCATCACGCAATACTCCAGAGATTTTGTGCGAATGGAATCTTTTTCTTAATGCAGAATTCATCTTCAAAAATTACAGGTGCAGCATGTATGTCAATTGAATTGTGATCACCTTTAGTATCACCATCAAGGCTTTGTTTCATTAAGATCGGTTTGACTGTTGACTCTCACCTTGCGATTTATGGTAGTTCACTCATTAACGCGCATTCGATAACTCCAACAACACTTATCCAGACGATGGAGTTGACCGGACTACCTTTCAGTCCGGTAAAACTTCAGAAAGAGCGAATGAAACGAATGACAAAATCACACCAAAAGTGCACTCACCTCGAATGCATATTAGCTAGATTCACAAATTATCCAGAGAAAAGAGCTCAAAATGCAGCAGCCGTAGAGTAATCCGCAACTGGCCACCAACCAACCAGAAATGAACTCAGTAGAACAGCCGGGTGCAGCTGAATATTGGAAAGCGTCAAGCAATAAAAAGAAAAAATGTGTAAATAGGTGAACAGCAATAGTTATAAAACGAGGGACACAAACTTTGCTTTACACTTATGATACGACATTTATCAGAAGGGTTTACTACGCACAGCAAAGAAAAACAAGATGTCTATTATCGGCTTCCTACAAGAAAACCGAGCATCCGTCGACACGTTCTATTCCCACCAAACCAAACATATGACGACGAGTGTTCCAAGTGTTACCCAACGTATCTAGCAATGATGTTACAACCAGTGGAAATGCATCGCTTCTATTAACTGGAAAAGTATAGTTCTAGGACACTTTGTGCACTCGGAATCCACACCATATTGCCTCCAATTTTTTCAAACTTGATAGGGAGCAAAAGGACTTTTGGGTGGTGGAGGGTCAGTCACAGCGGTCGGCACCCATGGTTGATCTCTGGGTATGGCGATGGTAGAGTCAGAAATATACTGTCACAAAGCGAATCTGATATGAACCTACCATTCTGGTGCAAGATTCTTGACCTTTTCCGCATCGAAAAAGTTAGTCCAGCCCAGAACATCTGTCAGTTCGCATCTTGACTCGGTTGACATGCTATATCAACTGAAGGTCTGAGAACCAATTGCGAAAAACTTCTGTGCGTCATTCATTCCGCCATAATATATCGTTTTTCGACGCATACATGGGATACAGACTACCTATAGGGTACATTTTTCCGCAGCTTCATGATTCGTATCCTCGTTGAGCAGCGGCGGACACAAACAAATTATTCAGCTGTGATGAGATTTAATAATAATAATATTAATAATAATAATGGTATATTTCTCAACTTATTTGTGAGACACACGCTCAGATAAGCGTGATCAGTTGGTTTTGATGAGGTCATAGCCCCAAATTAATTCAGAAATGATCTAGTGAGTACAAATAAGTGACCATCAAACCCGCTTTCAGAATCAATCATATATTTCATGAACTGACTATGATGAAGACCAACACTAAGAAAGGACAATGCAGAGCAATAAAGAAATTGACGAACACACCAATGATCACGTGTATCTCTCACAACCGGAACTCTCTAACAGAAATGGTTCTGCAAACGGCTGGAACTCGGTTATTTGAACGAAAGCTGGACAAGCATATAGAGCAGAACTGCCTATGTAAAACTTACAGTTTCCTGATTGTCGCCTGATAAGAGCCGGCTTTTGACCAGGTAATTCTTTCATTGGCTAACCTCCGGGTTTATTTATCGCCTGCCTGCTTTTTGTCTGTCTGTCTGGTTGACGCCTGTTGCATGCTTAGTTCCTCTGTCCGGGAGGTGTAAATAATGAAGGACTCTCAGGAGACTTCGCTGACCTTCTCGAAGTGGATTTGTGCTCCTCGTTTTTTACACTTCTCTTTTCCCCCTGAGAAAAAAACAACCAGAGTGACCATTTCTATAGCACGCAGGAATCTGTGATTTACTCTGACCCAACTCAATGTCGTTATTGCGGTTCTTGTCTTTCTGCTTACCCCAGCACAGTGTCATAGTTTGTTTCACCCAGGTCACTTACTATCCGTGACAAATGGGTCACATGCAATACAAAAACGAGAACCCTGGGGACGCCATGTTTAAAGTCTCTGAACGCTCATTAATACTCGTGAACTGACCACTGAGAGCGAATGGCAACCGAGCCAGAAATATTGAGTTGTGAGCAAAGGGACGAAGCGAGAACAGTCAAAGATAACGACGGAGGATACGGGTGGCGTTTCCAATTGTGACATTCAAAAGCGGTATTTATTCACTGCACCAAATAACTGAAGTCGTCATATTAACACGCAATTTACGGAGAACCACCCGTTATGTGGGATGGAGCTTATTTCTTCAATAAAATGGGCGTAATGGTAAGGAGCTAATAAAAAGCTAGTTAGCATTGGGTAACAATTACTCAGATGTGTTCAGATGTTGTCAATAATTTGACCCCATATGCTGTGCTGAATCGATAGAGTGGAGAGATTACAAAACACTGGGTCTATTAATATCCGAGATAGTACAAAACAAAAATACAGTGCTCTTCATCAAAAATTCTGCAAAGGAAAAGTAATCTTCAAATACTAAGTTCGTGGGATGGGAGATGCTCGATGCGGTTTGCCTCTAGAAAGAGATAGTTCTGAAGCCGCAGGTGTAAGAATTCCGGATCAAAGTGGCGTCAGCTCTTCAACAGTTAACTCTAAGTCGTGATTAAAGCACACAAAACGCAGCTACTAGGCGGCAAACAGGTCGCGAAAACAACTGGAATCTAACAATAGCAATTCATAAAGTTTACTTCCCAGCTGACACAACAGAATGGCTTCGGCCCGAACCTGAATACTACAAATATATGTAGTCTGATGGAACTATGAACTGCGAATCATTAACGGTAAGAATCATTCGGGGTACGCGTTCAGTCATCTGTGCGCTGTATATGCATATGGGTTATCATCACAAAACAATATTTTTGAGGCATTACGCGACCTATTCGCTAGAATCAACTGAAAATTGTTGGGCCTGTCTACAAAAGCCAGGCGTTAAATAATGTTGAGTGACAAAGTAAAAGTTGATCAGTTTTGAAGTTTTCAAAGATGAAGGTGAGGCCCACATGATAAGATACATCAGAATTTATGAGCATTACATAATCGTGAATTTACAGTGGGATTAACGACAGCTTCTTCCATATCTTGAGATTCCTGCTGAAGTAGACATACATTAATAGCACTGACGTAAACTTTAAAGTTAGCGGCCTAATACAAACTTGCTACAGGCCGCCAAAATCAGTCTGTATGTCGACGTATGTACTGCAGTCTTACTCGAAGCCATGTCACAAATCCACGCTATGTTCAGCTATGCTGGTCACATCTATCAAGGTGAAAGCGTTTTGGTCGTACCTTTTAGAAAAGACCTTTAACCATTCCGGAGCTTGTTGAAGTTGTCAGGAACGACGTAATTCCTCGTGAAACTTCATCATCCGTCTTTGTGGAATGCACTGTAGGTTATTCCTGGTTACTGTCCCGAACGCCTTGATCTTTACTTGCCGAAGCCTGCCTGCTTGTACGGTGAATGGACTAATGAGTGTAGTTTGTTTGCAGACCGATCCATCTACTCATGGTAATTTCTGAACCACGTTGATACATGACCAGTGGATTCTAGACATGCGAATCACCTAGCATGGTGAATAACGTCTGGTTAGAGTGACTGAATAGAATTGTAGCTCCAGTTCTTGACGTAATCGGTTTCTGATGCCATTTTGTGTGTGCTAACACAATCTGTGCCAAAGTAAAGCAAGTAGAATGTCTGCATGGACAAGAAAAGAATGCAATTGCAGTCTAGATTTATTGCGAATATGACTGAAGCTTTACTAGCAATTTTGATTAGGATGCAGCTGATATTCCGGCTTTGCGTGACAGTAAGCGCAGAGTTGAAACTTCGACTCACAATGGGCTGAAAGAGGTTTACACTTTTCGCTTATTTTTTGCGAAAGTGGAACGAAGGCCGAACTAAAATCGTAGTCTGTTCTATTGAAAATGATGAAGTAATTTTAAGGAACTCTCAAAACCACTGGTTACCCAAAACTTCCTTACTTTTCTGGCGCTTGTATGTTTGACGAGAGTTAGATCCATTTCAGTTCGGTCCAATTCTTGTTTGGTGAGTAGGAGTTTCCTATGTTTTGGCCACGGGGATCCACCTTTAAGCGTAATTTTTCGGTCTGTACATCGGTGCAATCTCAACTACCCCCAATGTGCATCTCTACGAACAACTGATGAATTCTCGTGTATTGGAAGGCCATGCTCAGGAAGGTCAATTGAAATGTCGGCATAACTCTTTATCGCTATGCCTTCGCAAAACCTTGAACTGTGGCTGACGACAGTACCCCTGATGAGCCTTTGCTTACTTTTAAATTTGGTTCAGATGAATTATTTTTTTACTTCATACACTGCTCATGTTTTTGTTTTCTTGCTTATTGACCCCGGCCCCGTGATTCACTACCTTGAAATACGGAACATCCAAAGGCATTGTTGCTTTCTTCCACCACAAATCCATTGAGCGGAAGATAGAGGAGGGGATCGACCTTCTATACTCACACTTCTCTTCGGGCCTTCTGTTGTAGCAATCGAACATCTGCCACGATTCCAAAACCGCTTGGTGCTCGATTTGCCTAAATGGTTCCGAATGCTCCTTAGTGCTCCATCCACGGTTGTTCAGAATGTGATCCTTATTATCTAGGTTAGAAGTTTTGCTCTCATTGGATCTCTCCATAAATTTCTAGTGGGTGAGTTTAACCTGCCTGACACGGATTTCTTAGTTTCCTTACATTCTGAGGCCAAAAGTTGTCCGCAGGATCCTTCCGCGAAATGGGGGCCTTGGGATTCGCATAGCATTCATCTCGTCTCATTCAGATGCAAACCGACCATGGTCTGTCTCACCTGGACTAAATATTCACTAGCGAAGAGTTGACGGTTGATGTACCTACACACATCGCATCGCTCGAACTGAGCGATCATGCAATCGTCCTATTTGACCTCATTCGCGGCAGGAACTTGGTTCGCTCGACGAAGAAAAATTTTCAGAAACTTCCGTGAGATGGGTTTAGAAAAATTACTTAGCTGTTCGGCAAAGTAGTCTGTAGTGAACTTTACTCTCGTTTACCCTGTAGATGATCTATTTGATGAGCATATTGCCGTGTTTCCCGTGGCCGTTGGTGAATCCACACCAGTATCTCGTATCGCACGGAACAAAACTTCAAGCCAACTATGCTCTCGTGCACCTAAACTTATTCTGAGGAGGCGGTTACCAGACCTCAGTTAGATTAAGAAATATACGCCTGCCTAGGAAATCGTTGTACACCGTTACATCGACAAGGCCGTCCTCGTTGACAAAAAAGGCTTATGGGGATCTTTACCACTAGTCTGTACGGCCTCTTCTGATCTGTAACACAAACCCACAAGGAAAAATCTGTGACCCGTTCACTGTTATACCCATGAGGGTCCACTGACCTGATACCGAGGCTGCCGATGTTTTCGCAGTGGTTTACAGCAGCACTTTTGCGCAGTCGCCTTCAGCTCCTCAGGCCTGCCTTGACGCTATAATTGGTGGTATTAGCATTGTGGATGCGTCCCCCACGACGGTGTTGCTCAACTTCAGGCGCCCAAATGGGCAGCTTTCCTGACCCCAACAGCACACCCCCACGAGGCTTTGCATGAGGCGGATAAGCAGCTCGGTGGTTTGCTCTGACTACGCTTTCCCAGGGACATTACCCGGCAGCTAAAAACTTGCGAGCACCGCACTCGTCTTCAGCGCTGTCAGACGCAATCGGCCCGGTGGTACCACACCGATGGTGTTGTTGCCCACCGTCTCAAAAATTATGAGTCGCCTTAAAAGTATATCGTCACTTGAGACTTCTCTAGCGTACAGCAAGGTTTCCATAAACGTCGTTTGTGTGCCGCAAATCCACCGATGACCAGTGATCAGCTATTCGATGCAGCTGAGCAAGACGGTAGATTTGATGTAGCCTACCTCGACTCATCTAAGACACTTAACCGCGTAGACTGCGCCGATTTGATCGACAAGCTCCCTATTATGGGGTACAAGGCGATTTTTTCAGCCGCGTGAGTCATATATTGCCAATCATCTGTACAGGGTGCATGTAAACAGTGCGTTTCCCACATGCAAGCTCATCCTCAGTGGGGTGCCACAGGGTTCAATTCTTGGCCCGCATCCGTTTTCGATATTTATCAAAGAACTACATCTTTTAATTATCATCTAGGTATTACGGATTGCTGAGGGCGTCCAAATTTGGCATGCCATAAATGCTACCAGCGATTCGTTCGTTCTGCAGAAGAACATTAGCATTGCATTTGAGTAGTCTCGACTGGACCGACTAGGCTTCAGTGTCGATAAGCGTAATGTTGTGCACATTCGTAGCTCTCCAAACATCGCTTATTTTATTTACGAGTACCTGCTTCAGACAACTGTTGTACAGGAGGGGCTGAGAACCGTTGTTTTCCGTACTCTCTGAAACTAACCAAACATTGAGGCAAATGCAAAACACAGCAGCAACCTGCTGGCGGTAATGAAGCGTCTTTTGAGCCAATTTGATGCCTACCATCTCCAGCTTCTTTAGTACAGTTTCGTTTGGCCGCAACTGAAGAATGCAGCTGTGATCTGGCCACATTATCCCCAAAAGAGACATACTGCCTTCGGAGAGTGCGCAAAGTCATGGCGCTAAGTCAACCGGGGCCTGGAAACTAGAAGGCGGACATATCTGAACATGTTCTTTTTACAGTATCATCAGCTTGGAGGTGACGTGGCGTTAACGTTTTTAGTAGTGAAGACTTGTTGTGTTCCGCTCCGACTAATGTTCAGCTGGGAATATAACATGCCGATGAGGAGTCACCATTCAAAACTCGGAGTACGACTTAACAGGCAGGGGTGCAGACAACATTTCCTTAATGCTTGTTTGCAAGGTTTTGAAAGTTCAACCCGATCATGTTGCTGCTGCTTAATCTCGCAGTTTTCAGGGGTCGTCGTGACCAACATCTACTCATTTGGTTTGGGAACCCCACCATTCCCCCCCGTTCCAGCCCGTTGCTGCCGGCCATCAGATTCTACACACCGAGATAAAAGATTCTCAGAATCTCCAACTCCCCACTTCTGTCTTCAATTTGCTGAACCACTGAACTACTGACCCCACTAGCCGAGCCATTAATGGAGTACTACTCGATGGTCTACAACGTCGAACCGCCCAACTGGCTCCCTAACTTACCGCTGCAGAACTTCCGGCAACCACCAGTTTCCGCTGAGTTTTGTGCGTTAGATTTTGAAGATCTTTTATTTAGTGTTAGTTCGTACGGCCCAATGGGTCCTAACAAGAACCATCCCAGAACTCTTAAAGAAGCAGCTGCTAGCCAGTCAGAACTTCCTTATAAGCTGTTTAAATAGACATTTCTGACGGGCATTCTCCCTAGTGCTTGAAAAGAGTCAACAGTCACATCTACACTTAAAGTGGGCCGCCGGCACTCTCCGGCTAGCTATCGGTCAGTCAGTTTCACTGGCATTCCGCTCAGGATAATGCAGTGTTCATTAAAGCGTGTCATACTCAAATGCTTTTTGTTGAGCTATCTTTTTTCTCCACCCAGCATTGCTTTTTCCCTAATCGAACATGTATAACATACTCACATATATACATGGATAAGCCGACGTGGGCCAAAGACAATGGCTTCCTCTTATATGTTATCTTCTTTGACTTTACCGAGGCTTTTGACCGTGATCCACATGGCCCCCCGAAACACAAAATGGAACCCTATGGTATTCAAGAGGAGGTTCTTCGCCGGACTCTCTCTATTATTGACAATAGAATTTTTTGACTTAAAACAATATTATACTGTTCATCGCCTTCTTCCAGTTCTGCGGGAGCCCCTCAAAGATCTTCTTGGGTATTCTGTTATTCCTTGTTTACATCAATGATCTTTCAGTCAATACTTCCAGTGACGCCCCTTTATATGCCGCTGGCCTAGAAATTGGGGGTGCTATCGACCCAAGTGTGCTACAGACTGGTCTTGACGCTACTAAGCGTTGGTCGGAAGATTTGTGTCCCCAAATGGAAAGAAACAACTGTGCGCACCTGTCGTCCGGTGGGTACTCTGGCAATACCTTCGTGATTCACTATGCTTTCAGCACAGCAGATGTCATTAAAAACAACCTGAAGAGAGGTATGGGCATCTGGATGTCGTCTAACTTATCCTTCGTGTATCACCGTGAGATGGCGCGAAATAAAGGTTCGCCACCCTTATGATGATTAAGCGCACTTTCCACCCGCATGGACAAGATAACGTTTCAAACGCTTTACGGGGTTCTAATAAGACCACTAATCGAATAAACCAATCAGGCCATGGAAACCGGCCTGAAGAAGACATTAGCTGTCGAGCGCATCCATCGCGCAGCTAGTAAGCTGGCCGCAATCGTAAGAAGATTCATTCACGAGTGACGACTTGAAGTTCTTGATGTGTACCTACTTGAATTTCAGAGACACCTCGATGATTTAATACTCACACACTTCTTTAGAGGAGGTCTGGCAGAACAGTTTTTCTCTTCAGGTACTTATGACGGCCGGCAGACGCAGGACAAGAAGCTTCTCAAGCTTCGCCCTTGGACCTTTATTGAGCAGCGATCCTTTTCTTATATGATTATCAACTCTTGGAACAACCTCCATTCTGTAATCGTTAGCATCGCTTCTAGAGATTGCCTAAAAACTTTAACTGATTATCATTTACCTAAAAATGTATTATTTGAGTGGCTTTGCTCTCTTCTCGGTGTTCATCGTAATCTCCAAGAGCGATGCTACACCCCGTTTTCAACGATTGCCTTTCAGATTAACAAACATCCGCTTGATACTGATCAAGAAAATCCGACTGCATTAGTTCCACCGGTAAATCAAAATTTGGTCTAAGTTCTATCGGCTTCAAAAAATTGCATGTAATCAATGTTATTTGTTATCAAATAACATGAAAATTCAATAATAATAATAATTATAATATATTTCTCAAAGCAAATGTGAGAAGCACGCTTGGTTATGCGCGATCATTATAGATATTTACAAACCATACAAAAACGAATAATTAAACAGTAGCACAAATGTGAAGTTTGTTGCCAGAATTACGTGGTCAAAGAGAAGATGGCTGTAGTTCATGGAACTTTGACGCGCGCAACAGAGAAAGAGATAGTTCGCTCGTTTCACAGATTTAGTCTAAAAAATGTGATGTTACACTAATTAACTGTTTACAAGGTTGTGGGATGGGCAATTTTTCACATATTTCAAAGTCGCTCCGGGAGGATGTCCAAACGCATCTTCGGAAATTTTTGCTGTTAGGGAATAAAATTGGCGCCCGGAAATTGTCTTCGGGAGCACGGAATTAGCGCCTGTTTATCGCGAAAGGTTCCACGCCAGGCGCCAGCGACCGTCGGAATCGGTGAATCAGTTTCTTCGTGACCTGTGGGAACTAGCTCTGAAAGCGTTTTCTCAATCATCCCCGGGGGAATGAGGTTGTCAGATTTGTGACCGTTTCCGTCTGGGGTTATCTAGCGAAGAATTACGTGGAAAACTCCTGTGCAAACCTGCGTCGTCGCTGATAAAGGCAGTTGAGAAAGCATGGGCATTTGAGGCGGTGCAGGAGTCGATGCGCGACACCTCTTCAGTAACGAAGCCTGTGTTTTGCCGCCCGAAACTTCCCCCAACCAAGTTCTCCAGCGAGTAATTGCATCCGCTTTAAGAGGCTTGGTTCCCGCGCGCAAAATTATGGACACAATTCGCCTGTGTCAGCGATCCGAGTCGCTTTCCTCGAATGCACCTCTACCTTCTGTTATCTGTCTTCCCAATGCTGATGCAGATAAGCCACCTACTATGAACTGTAGATTGGACAATAAGGCCATTTGCTTTTTCATTGATGCTGGTGCCTCGTGTTCTATTTTAAACTTGGCCGTTGTAGCCCAATTAAATTGTAAAATAGTCCAGTCTGAGTACCGCCGTCAAATTTCAACAACAAACGACACCACTTTACAGACGGGCTCGCAAGTAATGGCCACGGTACAGCTGGCTAATTTAACCACTCGACATCAGTTTGCACTTAGCAGCCACCTGCCATGGAGCGCGGTTTTAGGAATGGATTTTCTACAACGGTACTGCGGTAAGATCGACCCATCCTCACAGGCACTCTGTTTTTGTTACAATGCTGAGAACATTCGAGTGGAAGGCCAACCACAAACAGGCAACTTACTTGAAGCTTCCGACAACTTAAACTAACTGGAATCGAGTTTGATACAACCATCACTAGCTAGGATGGCTTTGCCTTACACTGAAAGACTAATGCTAAAAGGTCTTTCACTCAACATTCCCGATGTGTTCCAGTACGGTGGTGAGGAACCTGGGCGGACTGGACTTGTACAACACGAAATTGACGCAAGAGACCACCACCCTCTTTGGCACCCAGCCAGAAGAATTCCTGTCCACTATCAGTCGCAACTGAATACCATGATTCAAGACGTGCTTAACAAGAGAGTCATACGCCCATCGATTTTCCTCTGGGCATCCCCACCGTGTTGGTTGAAAAGAAGGACGGGATCTTACGGTTATGCGTTGACTAAAGACGTCTGAATGCTATGACGAAAAGAGATTCATTTCCTCTACCAAGCACAGATACCACATTCGATGCTTTGCGTGGTGCAAAGTGGTTCCCCACGATTGATCTAGCTTCGAGATACTGACAGGTTGAAGTCCGCCCCGCAGATCGTCAAAAGACGGCGTTTATTATTCCATCCGGTTTGTATGAATTTGAGACAATGCCGTTCGGTCTAGCTAATGCGCCTGCTACTTTTCAGTGATCATTGCAGTTTTTCAAGATTTAGTACCAAGCCAATGTTCAATCTACCTGGACGACATCATTGTTCACGCTCCCACAATGAAAGAAGACAATTCCAGGCTGAAGAACGTAATAGAACGTCCCCGAATGGCGGGCCTGAAACGAAAGCCTACAAAGTACGTGCTCTTAAAGCAAGAAGTATCATTCTTAGACTATCTACTAACACCCGCAGGAGTAAAAACCGATGGTACAACAGTCAAACAAGCTGTTGATTGGCCAGTACTACGATCAGTAAGCGAAGTGTGCAGTTTTAGGGGACTGGCTTCGTATCATCGGAAATTTTTTCCACATTTCGCAGGGATAGCATCCCCGTTGCATCAACTTACGGAGAAAGGCAAGAAGTTCGTATGGTCTGCTGAATGCCACGCAGCGTTCAGCACTCCTAAAAATAAGCTGAGCTCTTCTCCTATTCCCCCATTTCTCGCCATCAGCCGGTCCCTTCATACTGGACACTGACGCCAGTGACCTAGCTATAGGTGCTGTACTGTCCCAGAAGTCGGCCAATGGGGAAGTCGTGATTGCCTATGCAAGTCGTCGGCTCGATAAGCGAGAAAGGTGTTATTGCACTACGCGCCGTGAAATGTTGGCTGTAGTGTATTTCCGTAAACACTTCCGCCCTTACTTACCCGGGAAACCCTTCAAAGTTCGATAAGACCACCAAGCACTACAATGGCTTCGCAACCTTCGAGATCCGGAAGGTCAAGTAGCACTTTGGTTGGAATATTTGCAGGATTACGGATTTGGCTGTATCTATCGCCCAGGCAGCCGTCACGTGAATGCTGATGCGTTGTCCCGCTTTCTCACGGAAACTGTTAACGCTGTGATCCACACCATCAGTCGGGGCTACGTGCGCACACCATCAACTGAACGATCCGTACATTTCTAACATTTACCGTCGACAACTTGATGGAAACCCGAAACCGACTGGTCGCGAAATGGAGGGCAGATTCTCGGAAGAGCGCTGCTTATGGTCACAATGGGCGAATATGCGAGTTATTGATGGCGCATTGCATTTGCTTGATAGTGCCAAGCGAGCATGCAGACCAGTCATCCCATTTAGCAAGGTTTCAAAGGTTGTCCGAGAGGTGCATGTTGAACTTAGACATGCGGGTCAGCGAAGGACTGAAGCGGCTGTCCGACAGCGCTTGTGGTGGCCAAATCCACATGACGATGTTTTTCGCAACTGTAACATCTGTGCACAAACCAAATCCCCCACTGTAGCTCCCAGGGCCTCGCTTCAAACAGTTGCAACAGATGGCCCCAACCACCGTGTGAGAGATGGTGTGATGGGACCACTACCGACGTCGAGGAGGGAAAATAACTATAGTCTCGTGGTTGTCGACTGATTTGCCGAACGGTGTGAAGCCCTTTCGATGCCAAACCAAGAGGCTACTCTAATACCATCGTTGTTCGTGAAAGAATGGGTCGCTCGTTCCGGTACACCTATTGAGCTGCACTCTGACCAAGGCGCTGCGTTTGAAAAACGCCTCCCAGAAGACGTATATCGCACGTTGCGCATACACAAAACCCGAACAACTCCTTACTACCCTCAGAGTAACGGCTTGGTCGAACAAACCAATCGTACTGTAGTGACAATTCTACATACCTTTATTTAACGATACCAGTCAGATTGTTGAGACGAAATTTTGCCACAGTCTCTTAGCCTATAGGGTCGCCGTCCATTCGAGTACAGGGCAAACGCCTTCACCAATGACCCCAAACCATGAACTACGCCTGCTAATTGAAGTGATGAAACAGCCGGCGCCAGCCAAATGCATAGGTTTGCCAAGATATGTCAAGGAGCTGGACGGAAGGTCGACAGTCGCCTATAAAATTGCCGTCGAGCCACACTCAAATTCGCAACACCATCAGAAAAACTGTTGTGTCCATTCAGCAAACGGACCAGTTTACGGCATCGGAGATCACGCCTGGTTGTGTAGACCATATCCACCATTGGGGGTTGCGCACAAATTCCATCGCCCGTGGCTGGGTCCACTCGTAATTGTGCATGTGCGGTCACCCACTGTATATGTAATCCGTGACGCTACAAATCCAATAGCGGACGTACTTACGGTACAGTACAATCAGTTAAAGCCAGTCTTAAAGCCGGAGGAAGCCCAGATGCGGCCCCTGCCAGTACCACCTCGCAGCGTTCCGATCGCGGAACAGACAGTCGAAATCACAGCCCAAGGTGGTTGCAACAACATTGGCGGTACCAAAGCACTACGGTCAAAGCCTCATTGAGAGGGGAGCAGTGTGACAATATAGAAGCTGTTGCGCATGCGATTTATACTTTTCGCTGATGTTCTCTCCCTTGTTAATCATTTAAGGTCGCCCACCTACGTATTACTCGGCGTGTTCCACACGACATGAACGTCCGTCTAAGTGTGACATTCGATTTCCACCTGACTCACCTGTTTGGAACGATCGAAAAAACGTTTTGTTGTAACTTCAAGTTCCGGTTGCCATTGGCGTTGTGCGAGTCACCGCCTCGTCTCTGTATGGTCAATACACTGGTTGTGATTGTTCGTTACGTCTTTTCTCTGGTTTTGGATTACGTCGGGACTATCTGTGATTGCTGTCTTGTGTATACATTTGTCGTCCTGTTACGCAAGTAATTACTACGTGACTATTCAATTTAAAGTTTCTCACATAACTGGTATTGTTGATAATATTATTCAATATGATCTAGTCACCTTTCGCTTACGTTCACGTCCATCCAAAAATTTACTTATTTTTACGAATCGTGGTGATCAAAGTCACTCGTCAAGCGAGATCCACTTGTTTCAAACCACAATATCAAGCTCCAAAATTGAGGTCGATCGTCCTAAGTGCAAAGGCTCTAGGTCCAGAATTTTTGCAGGCCCTTTCATATTTATTGCCATCAACGGAGGGTGAAGATAATCTGGTGGTTCCCATGAAGCCCATATAAGAGCCAATGGAACGTCTAGACCGCAACCTACTCGCGCGGAAACTGGCTCAAATAAGATAGGACACCATCAGTCTATTAGTCAAAGAAACGTCGGCGTCTAAACTTCGAACCTATCCCGTAGGAAACCCCAATTCGGCCATCACTGGGGTATCTATAATAGCACACCCTCTCTAAACCACTATCATACGGGTCGCCCAAGGCTTTCTCCTTGGCATTTTAAGGGAATAAACGGGCAAGTAAACGCAAATCCGTACCTGGCGAATAAGAAGAGGCATCTCTTATCAACTCCCAATTTCAGGCCTATGCCTAGTAATTGCAGTCTCTCGCGTGACGCATCTATTCATGTAAGGTTAAACCAGAGCCCTTTAAAGTCGTTCACCCTACGTTCAACACCCCTTTTTATACGGATAGCCCCTACACTTCGAATGATCACCTAGAAGCAACTCGCGATCTCTTTGTTAACAATGTGCAGGTGGGTATGACCAACTCACCTAAGCCTCACCTTGTTTTAGCGGGAAACATGCCCTTCAAACCTCCCCTACCAACTCCGTCCCCCATTGTTCCACTACGGAGCCATACCAAACCGGCCCTTTTCCCAAACTTCTTGTCATGAATTCAAGCGCAGATGACACCCAATCATTTGCTAATGAGCTCTTTACAAGGATATCAGATCAAGCGTCGTTACCAGAATCTTCTAATCACAAAGAAATTTCTGTTTCAGACATTTTAAGAGTCTAAAAATGATGCCGCAAAAAAATCCATCAAGTTTACTGCTTTTTAGTGCACGTTCGCTAACTAATAAGATGCATGTTTTTAGATCGTTTATCTTATAAAATTCTTGCATTATTCTAAGCACTGAAAATTGGTGCACCTCTGAGACTCCAGACACACAACTAAACCTTATAGGTTATCACATGTTCCGCAGAAATTATGGTGTAAGACTAGGTGGTGGATGTTTAATCTACCTAAGTAAGCAATATTCTGCAACTACACTTGATGAGCCATGTCTTGGTATGATAGATGGCTCCTTGTGTCTGTTAATGTCGACTGAATCCTATGAATTACTACTGGACTGTGTCTGCAGACCGCCTAAGGTCACTCAGGACAACAAGATGAACCTTATTAGTGGACTGAAATATGTATCAACCTTACCTTCACGGTAAAAAATAATTGGCGGAGACTTCAACATGCCCAATTTCTCCTGGATCTCTTACACAGCCCCTGCAAATCAAGCTGAGTTCTTCGAATGTGTTCAAGTAAGCGGATGGCGCCAACATGTTTTGGCGCCTACTAGACAAGACCACACTTCAGACCTCAGCTTTACCACAGGCATCTCTTCAGTCACTGTGTCCGTCTTGGAACAAATTCCAGAAAGTGATCATAACAGTGAATTTCATATTCCACATAAAAGCCGTTAAAGAGTTGATCGTCATACACCGTCGCCAAACTAAATTCGTCGACTGTAGCGTGTTCACCACATTGCTGAGATCTCTGGAATGGAACAATTTTTCTTATCTCCGATCCTATTATTGCAGCTGAGGCAGTTAATGAACACTTCAGGCCTTGCATAAACATCTCAGCCCCGCAAATATCAAAACGCTGTAATGTGTACGGTAACGGCATAATTCTCACTCCAAAGGAGCGAGGTAAGCTCAAGTCTTAAATCACGGTACCGGAAAACACGCGAATTCTCTCTTATCATGCAAATGCATAAAATGTTCAATGCTATTGAATATAGGGACAAAATGCTCCACGTGAATGAAAAAACGTGCGCTTAACAGCGCAGATAAGAGCTCGCAGTTGGTGCAGTTGATGAGATGCAGAAATAATGGGAGAGACCCTAGCATCTTAGTAGTGACACTGCAGGACAAACCGCTGTGGGGGCTCCTGTAACAATATGTGACGTTTTCAATTCATATTTTGCTGCTTTATCCAACACTGAAGAACACACACTACCCCCACCTCCTCCTGTGAGTACAAGTACGTTCCTAAGCCATATCCCTGTTGTGGAGGGCTAACACGCTTCCAGTTAGCTATTATCAAACCTTTTCACCTACCTGGCCCTGATGGCATTCACCTTTTTACTTCAGAACACGGAGAGCAAGACATCCTTCTACTTCTGCTTAACATGTATACACTTTCTCTAACATCCGGTTCGTTCCCTCTCCAGTGAATAAACTCTACAGTTAAGCCCCGCTGCAAGAGTGGCTCGCGACATGAATTCAGCAATTATCGTCCCATTAACCATATTTTACTTCGTTCTAGTGTGTTGGAAAAGATAACAGAATGCCGCATGGTCAAACTCCTGTTACCACGAGACTTTATAAACCACTTCCAGCATGGGTTACTCAACAAGCGTTCTCGCATTTCATGCCAGGTAGAATTTCTTAACCATGTGACAGAATCTACTGACGCCGGTGAGGCAATTATCATTATACTGCTGAATATGGAGAAGGTTTTGGATCGTATGCTTCATAAGCATCTTCTGCTCAAAATAACATCCTTTGGCATACATGACCCATTGCTTAGCTGGTCTTCGTCATAACGTACAGGCCGCACACAAACAGTGAAAATAAGAGACAGTAGCCCAACGCCCAGTCCAGTCACTAGTAGGGTGATAAAAGGAAGTCTTCTGGGGCCGTTACTCTTTCCCATATATACAAACGATATATGTCAAGTTATCAAACATGGCAGACTATACCTATTCGCTGATTATATCAAACTTATTTACAGCTTTACCCCTGGCAATCTAAATCCATATTTGGAAAATATACGGAAGGACTTCATGTCATTAGAGATTGGTTTCGACCTTGTCTGCTGAAATTTTCAACCAAAAAATCCACTATCTTTGTGCATGGTTGTCACGTACCAGATGGCTCTATAGAGCTGGATGGTCACAGCATATCAACCGCCAACTTAGTAAGAGACCTGGGTTTGCGCAACTCAAACTCATTCAACCTTGCAGAACATACATCTTTCCTAGTCGCTAAAACTAGACGGATGATAGGTTACATTAAACGCTCATTCTTCCTACCTGCTGCACGATTACGCCTTCATAAACTATGTGTACGACCTCAGTTTCAGTACTGCACATTCACTCATGGCCAACTGCGCAAGTCTGATAGGCTAAGTCTGGACAGTCTCCAACGTACATTCACCAAAGGCTTATTGAGTTATCCATTTCTTTTGAGCTACAGAGAATGCTGCCACATGTTTGCCATCGATCCTATTTGCTTAAGGCGAATCAAGCTAAACCTTGCACTTATGTAAAATTTGGTCCATGGCAGTAAATTTACCGTCGGCCTCGCGACTCGCTTACAACACAGAACGAAGTAAAACCTCAGAAACAAGGACTTCACCTTGGCAGCTTTCAAATTCAGGGAGAAACAGCGTTCTAATATTTCCTAGTAAAATATTCCTACAGTTGGAACAAACTCCCGTACGCAATTAGAGCCGGTAAGAATATACATCAGTTCAAACGAAGCTTAGAAAGTTCCCTTACAATAACCAATGTCACGTCCACTTTCAAGTTCTACCTGTCTGAGGACGTTATCTTTGACAACGGACCTGATAACATTAGGCGAAAAACCCTCTGTGTTGCCTGATGTAACGTCACGCACCCTTCGAGCCAATCAAACCTACCAATTTCGGAATAGATTTTGTACTGTTAGATTTGCCAGTGAACAAGCAAACATGTTTATAGTCAACACGCATAGGTGTCAATATACACACGTCTGTAAGCAATAACTCAATCATCCTGGTACACTCTCACCCCATACTTCTTGATAGATTGTGTGCCCGTGTTGTAAACCACCATACAACAGCTGAACATGCTAAAATTACTTGAAAAACAAAAAACTTCAACCCGTTTGTCTCGTGACTACATAATAACCTTCAGTATCAACTCTTCCTTTGTCTCCCCACGATAGACCGCCCGGCAACCTCTCAGTATTTTCGAAAGTTCTTCTCATTCTATATACCGGCCGTACAGAGACAACTGACATCTAAACTCAGCAATAATCGTATAATCGTATATCCTTTTGGGTTATTTGACAACAGCTGTTTGCATATGGTATATATTTAATCAATTAACACAACGATCTAAACGTCACATTGAAGGTCATGCCAGAATATCATGTTCCATTGTTCGTCATAGCTCACGTAGTCAGTTTAACGTTCTCCAGTTCATCACGTGATTTCGTTTTCCATTCTTGATTTCACTGATATATCCCGCGCGAGAAAACATTCCACCCCGCCCGGAAACTCAAAATCCCGCAATGGTTGAGCATATCGCGAGAGCCCCGAAATCCTTTGGAATTTGAGCGAAGAATGACGTCCGGTCAAGAGGTCTATCCGTTCCCCGCGAAAGTATATCCGTTCCCACCTTCCCCAGCACTAAAATTTTTTGCACATTTTTCCGGGACCATCTACATGGAATGATGATCAAATTCTTCGCCAATCTATTCCCTCCATCCTCCAAGCACCTCTTTTCTGGCACGACCTTGAGCACTGGGCCAGTGATCACGCTGTGCAGTCCCAATTGATGTAACAAATCAACTATTTCATCGAATTTTGTGGAGCCCAAGTACAATCGGCTCAGAAGTATGTATCTCAAAATCTTCTCCCTGAAGTTGAATTTTCCTCTCACATAATGTTTGTTTCATCGCTGTATTCACATAGCTGACTCGTTGTACAATTTATAATTTTTATGTTCACATGTGTATACGGTTGAAATAGCTGCTTGCGTGAGTGTTTGATGATTGTTATGTGTTAATAGAATGTTGGTGGTCACGTTCCTTTTTATATTCATTCCCTTCTTATTGATTCGTCTGCTTACGTTGGAATTATTCATACCGATTACGAGCTTTTCTTACAATCTGAGTACACTGCTCCATTCACGCGCGTGACAAATCATTCCCCCATGAATGCTGATCTCGATGTATTGTTCAACCTCGATACCGTTTGCTCAATGAACCTGTTTTCGCGTAGTTTTTTCCCTTAATTTTCCTTGCTTGACCTTCTATTATATGTGCCTTTGTTTCCTTTTCGTCTGACTGCCTCGCCACTACGTGACTGTTGCATTTGGTCATATTCACGCGAACCCTTAATCTCGGAACTAGCACATTTGGTGGATTCAATATCGGGGTTTGTTGTTGTTTTCTATTACTTGATTTATCATAATTTTTGGAACACTAGCACTTTATTGATGAGGAACTCGCCGATACGGCCTTCTTTTTTGCATCCGATTTGGTTGCTCGACGGGCTCAGAATTTATAAACGTCCGTTACTGACAGACGCGACTACCGTAGATCCAGCATATCGATAGATGTAGCGAGAATACTAAGCGTTGCTCGAACAACAACTGATCGTCCGGGATTAAATATGTGCTCAAGAAACCTGTGCGTTGATCACGCTCTCCTGAGCGTGTTTTTATCAAATGCGTCGAGAACTATACCGTTATGATTTTTTATGATTCAACGACGAATCCTTCGCCGAAAATACAGTCACGTTTTTGTCCTTAGTTACATCTAAATTTTGAAATAGACCCATCTCAACAGGCCCGCGACATCAATTTTCATTGTATTTCACGAATAATTCTCCGAAACAACAACTTTTCGTTGTATTCCCATCGATCGCTAAGCCATTGAGTTATCGCATAATCTTTGCTTACGCCTTCAGAATATTGAAACAAAAAGCATTCTCAGCGACAGAATTTGACGATTCTACGAACCGGAACTAGACAACAATTCAAAACGACTTCAGAAAGTTGAAAACCGTTTTCGTTGGCAAGATTACAGAGATATTTACAGTCTACCTATTACGCGCAGTGTCTAGCCGGCCATATAAATTACATATTCACGGGTTTCAAGAGAGCTGTACGGAGCAATATATCTATTTATAAGTGTGGGCCTGCCGAATATCCAGCTGGAACTCTGTGGTCGTTTGCCTTCCAAATTCCATAGCTTCAGGTGGAATTTTGAACTTCGCGTGGCCAGGAGATTAAATGGCGAAAGACAGAAGTTGCCTTATTTATTAGTGCATAAGTCAAGCTAAGGCAGCTATCGAACATAGCGTATTGCTGTCTAACGGGGGAGCAATTACTGCTGAAACCCAAATGTTGAGGCGATTATCTATTATTATTATTTAGGCAGCCACCAAACATGTGGTTATCGGCCCGAGGCTTACCATGGGTGAAACTGAGGGTCTCCAACCTTCAGCCACTCAAATGAAAGGATGTCACTTGACGCTGTCCCAACTGAACCATCCATCTGAGTTAAGTTGTCCAACCAGCCTTCCGCGTATCGTGGATGAGCTTCATCTTCCCATTCCACAGTAGGAGGCAGAGGTAGCTGACTGTCATAAACACCGGTCAGGGGCCTACTTTCAGCGACTTACTTGAGTTTATAGAGAGGTGAATCTCGATTCACAGCAACCCATATGGTCGGCTTATCGCCCAATCATTTCAGGGCCACATAAGCGAAAACGAGACAACGCGCTTCCCCGAGGATTCTCGACGAATACCCTGTGTGCCAGCAACCGTTGCAATAATAAGTGAGGCACACCACTATGCAGTATGTGGTGGCGATTATGAGTTGTAGATATGCCGGCGATTCGAGAGCATGCCATTGGTTGGACGACGCGGGGTTATGAGAAGGTTTGAACGATGCTCTGTTTGGCTAATCCCAAACCACACGGCAAGATATTGCAGAGTTTGTGTACAGTGTTCACGGTCTCTATGTGGAGGATGTCATCACACTATGATGCCCGCATATACGACGCCTTCTGGGACTGAGCTCGAATAGCAGAATTTAAGCTGTGGAGCCACCTCTTTGCATGATAGGTGGATTCATCTTGGCTTCATGCCTGTCAGATCAATTGGAGAAGTTTGGACGATTGGAACGTCTGCTCTTCTAGATAACGGATCCAACACCACATTCATAGATGTGTCTCTAACTGAGCTATCAGAGCTGCCAGCATGCCAGCGAACGCTCAGCATCCGTACATCGTATGCACGATGTCTGTGTATTTGACTCAATCACGGAACAGCATGACTCACGTTCATACGCAGTGTTACGATGACTGGGTAAACGTGGTCTCTGAAGAAGCCTTGCAAAATGCAAGTTTGATGCTCCTGAAATTGAACTTTTGGGGCACAACATATCTACTGATAGGATCCGGCCAAACGTTGAAAATACTTGAACCGTTATAGTGACTGCTGTTTCACACTGCTGTTTCATATTGAAACATTTCTTAGGTATGTATTCATATAATTTACTCTAACAACCAGACTTCTCCACTTTGATGAAGCCATTGCGTACGCTGACAAAGAAGAAAACCCCTTTCGAATAGAAAGCATCACAACATTCTGCGTCTGATGAGATAAAAGGACGCACCGTGTCTATTTGTGTTGGGCAGACTTTTGAAGAGCGATGCTCTGCGTTGTTTTCCACAGACGTCAAATAGTGGCTCAAGGGCGAGCCTACTCACAAATGCAGGATGGTCATAAAGAAGTGATTGCATATGCTCCCCGGAAGATTAAACCTGCGGAAATGTCGTACTGGGCTGGCGAAGTGGAAGCTCTCGCCTGCGTTTAGCTTGTAAGAAGTGGCACCTTTTCTTCTTTGGACGTTTGTTCGCAATTTCACACAGATCGTACTGCACTTACAACCCTACTAAGCATAGGGGTGAACGGACCCAAGCTGTTGAGCAAAAACCGCTGGTACATGAGGCTGTTAAATTACAGCTTTCAGATTAAATTACGTCCAGGCCGCGAGAACCAAGCTGCTGACGGACCTTCGCCAATTCCGTTGGACGTAACTGACTACGAGGAAGAAGAGGAAGGGGAACTCATAATTTCCATGCTCGGTCCCTATGAATTGCCAGCCATCAACAAACAAGAAAATCAGTTGGCAAATAAGGATGACGGGGACCTGAAAGAAATCAGCCGATATATCATACAAGGCTGGTCCGCCAATGACAAACTCACCGGTAGGTTACAAACATTTTACGACTTACGGAATAACCTATCGTTTGTAGACGGGTTCCTCATGCTAGAGCCCACGTTTGTAGTGCCGCACGAACTTACTCCCCGGATCATTGCCTGTACACATGAGAGTCACCAAGTAACAGCTCAAAAAACGCAGAATAAAGGAACAGTTTTAGTGGCCAAGGATTCCAACAAGGATGGAAAAGTTCGTCCGTAATTTCACCACTCGCCAAATGCCGAGAAAGTTTCAAGCCACTCGACGCACCAGTACAGGCTATCGGCTATCCGATGAAACCTCGGTCAAGATTGCCACTGGCATCATAAACCCATTTAGTTGCGTTCCTCAGTCCCAGAAGGACTGTTTGGTAACCACATGTTTTTACTACAAATGGCCTAAAGTCCAGGTTTGTCGTGAAGTCTCCACTGCCGGTAACGTATGATGGTTGAGACATCTGCTTGCCATCCCCGGGCTTCCAGAAGAAATCGTAATGGACAATGGACCAAAGTTCACTAGCCACGAGTTTGACCGTTTCCTAGAGCTGAACGACATTAAACTTCCCAGATGGTGCTGTATAAGGCAGCTGAAAATGGAATGGTTGAACGTTTGAACCGTTCATTGAAAGAGAGCATACAGACAGCACGGATTCCCTATATGTCCTGAAAAGATGAAGTGATGGAAGCCCCGTTGACGTACAGAACCTCATGTCGTAGAATGACTGATGAAATCTCAGGAGATCTAATGTTTGGCCGACTGTTGCCAACAAAGTTGAGTGCTGCACACCGGATCCCAGAAAAAAATTATTCCAGTCAGTTGGAACGTCATCATACCTACCAGTCAACTTATTTCCACTAAGTCATTTGTTCTCCGCACCTTCGTTATTGTCCGTAAGTCTTACCGCTGATTGCACCCGATTTAGAATTCAACAGTAGGGCTTTGGACAAACTTTCGTGTTTGTTGTTTAGGTTCTGGGATTGTGGGATTGTAAATCTGGGAGGCGCGTCAGACCTCGTAGAATATCTGATGACAGCAGGTTTGGTGTAGCCAAAGCTCGGTTGAAGCATTCAATCACACTGCGGCTCTGATGTCCCCATGATCTCGGTCTTTCAATGGATAAATGAATGCAGAATGCCACTGTGGAGGCGATCCTGTTGTGCGTATGCAAGCTTGATTTGGTTACACGCGGAGATTTTACTGTGTCCTTCTGTCATCAACGTCTTTGATGTGCCGTCGGCGTGTGGTGGTAGCACTGTGTCAACGTCCACAAAGTTCGGTGACGTGTCACTGGGACGGCAGACACTGTTGACCCGAGAGCATTCTAACCTCTCCATACGGGCCTCGTTGAACTGACCATACCCTAGGAATGCAGTTTCACCACGATCAAAACCGGGTCTCGTTTGCAACTGGTGGGGTCACTCTGGAAGCGGAAGTCTGGTGGCCAAAATACGCCCTAAGTTCGAGATCCAAAGGCTGACACGTCAACTTGCCTCACTAGTGTGACCTGACTGTCTGGCTTTGTTCAAATGGACAGTAATCACCGTAGGTTAAAGTCACATTCTGCCAGGTTGAAAAATGGCAGAAAATGACGCTCACACTGCGGGGTTTGTTGCACACATGCTTAATGTTTGATTCTGCATCTACTCTATATTTTGCCCGGAGGTGACTGTTTAGGCACATCGCGAATTTTGATCTACTCTCTCTGTCAAAATTGTGACTCTAATGTCCGTTGGAACTAGCACGCATTTGCTCGAAGAAACTTGTTCTGTTCGCTTTCAATCCAGTAAGTACTTACTGACATTAGTGGGCCACCGGGGATTTTCGAGTCTACTCTTGTTGAATAAGACGGCTTATGTGTTGGAGATTAATTAGCAAAATCATGGTATTTGCACGGACAAGAAAAATTATCATGCATCAGACAGGTATGCATTAGACAGGTATGCATATCTTTCAAAAGTTGAACGGCGAGCATCTGACGCCCACATGACAAAGGGAAGTAACGGAGTGATGGGTCAGTCCACACTGTACCCAGCTTTGTGCTGTGGGAATATGGGCGGAGCAGTGATCCATCCCCAAAGCACTCACCTACCCCTTCAAAGCGGCGCAGTTTAATGCTACTGGCAGGTGACCTCTGTGGAGAACAAACAATAGATAACGTCACACGGCTGACGGCTTTGCCAAGGTAACGCTGCGTATTCAACATACGGATGCAACGCCGGTCACGCTAAACCACTGCGCCTGCGCATGAGCACAATTAATAATGTGGCCTGTCCTCAGATGCGTCAAACACCGGACCAGACTACCGGCGACTGTCGGCTGGTGAGCGCCCCAATATGAGCGAACACGGATGGTGGGGATGTGTCGTCTGCAGATTAGCTGACTACGTGTTATGTATGGTTCGAATTTTTCCTTTCGAGTTTTCAGTGATTTCAGACATTTGTACATTGGTCGGTTGATAGAGACCAAAGTCGTTTGGATTCAGTCAATTTGTCTGTTCCAGTCTCCAGCGGGTGTCCGCCGATCTGGAAGACCTTCTTTGAACGCGGGGTGTAGCACAGCTTTTGTAAATTACATCAGGTACCAGGAACAATCAACAGAGAATCTAACAGAGTCTCAAAGCCATCCCTGAAGGAGTAGCCAACAACTACCGGAACACACCGTTCCAGTGATTAACAACATTCTGAGTAAAAAATTACTGCTCAGGGAAGATCTGAGAACGGAACTTGTAAGGCTTCTTCCCTTTCGGCCTCTGTGATCCGAGGAGATGAAGAATTCCTCCGAAAACTCTACGCAAAAATTGAGTCACCGTGGAGTCGTCGGAGCTCAAGTGGGCACTATCGAATCGTTCGTTGTCGATTCAAGTTCACGCCGATTAACGCGCAATTTGCTGATCCACTGAATGGCTTTCTCAATATCCAACGACAGAAAAGGGTATCTATCTTCGAAGCCGTTAATGTCAAGATGCTCCTAAAAATTGAATTTAATGCGTCACTGACTGAACCAATGCCCAAGAAGATTGAATCTCACACCTCGAATGTACAACTTTTTGGAAAATGAACAAAGAATGTGCCCACACAACAAATTCACCGATTGGGCATTGCTCAGTAGTGACAGACTGTTGAAACAGCTGCTTGTGTAGGGTGTTCGATGACTGTCGTTTGTTAATAGAAGGCTGATGGGCAAGTTCCGTACCCTATCTATTGCCTCCTCGTTGGTTCGTTTACTTACGTTGAAATTCTTCTTGATAATGATTACGAGCCTCTATTACAACTTGACACGTCCACTCAAGTTCCGCGCGTGACAAATTACTCCTTCCGTGAATGTTAATCTTGATGTTTTGCTGAATCTTGATATCGTTCACTCGGAGAAATTGTTTTTGCTTGGTTTTCCTTCCGTAATGTTCCTTGCTGGGCCTCTGTTTTGTGTGTACTCTGGTTTCACTTGCGCCTGATAGCTTTGCCGTAACGCGACTTTTGCATTTGACTATTTTCACGTAAAACCGTTAGTCTCTAAACTCGTAAATTTGGTGGATTCAATATCGAACACTGTTGATCCCTGACTTTTATTGGTTGTTCGGGTGACGCTTGGTATTCTGGCAACGTCTGTCAATAAGCCGAACCTGAATCCGTTGCTCGATGGCTTGAGAATTTGTGAATGCTCATTGCTTACATAAACGATTACCCTGGGTCCAGGTTATCAAAAGACGTTGCGGGTGGGCTAAGCGTTATTCGAACAACCATTAGACAACCGGGGTCAACAAGGACGATAAAACGGAATTAAGCTCACTCATATAAACCGTCGTGGGTTGGAGCCGAGCGAAAAGACTGTTTGCACATCCAGGAATGGTAAGAATTATAAGCTGCTCAATAATAAAACATAAAAGACCATCCAATTCTGGCGTTTAGAAATTCACGGGGCCCAGACTTAATAACAGTAGGGAAACGGTCGAAGTAACTGATGTGAGAAATGAACCTGACGCAATACAATCTTAAGAAAACTGATAATTTTCTGGGGCCATTTTCCGACACTGGTCAAAGAAGGCACAGCAACCTCAAAATGGTGCAACCGACCATAATGAATTCAACAAGCACAAGTCGACAGATTCAACTTGCGACTTTAGCCACATTTTACAGACCAGTTAGTGGCTTGGAAGCTGTGCGCTGAACACGCTCAACAGCGAGTAGTCCACTGTACTAGCCAGTGCACATGGCCGCATTGGTTTGCTAAAGTAGTGCGTTTGTATAAACTTCACAGTGTGCCTGAGGCGGCGGGGAGAGGTCCGTTATATCATCCCAAGAGTTGCGAGTCCCAACTTTAGTGGCCATCTAGTGGTGACACAAAAACTGGGTTGAGTTACATCCAAATGCCTAGATCTTTCTTTAGATCAACCTTCGTGTTATCCATTGTGATGTGTGCAGTGTGAAGCATGCAGGTATTAGCAGGATATTCACCGAGTGCTGTGAATACAATTACCGTCGTTTGTGGAAGAACTTCAATCCTCAAACCACCACTTAATCGCGTCAATTTCTCTCTGCGGTGTACAGGAATCAACAGCACCCCAGATTTCTGGGCAGTCGGCGTAGATAAATTAAATGCTGGAAAAAGTCCGGAAGGTAGTTAGTATGAATAAAAGCAGGAGCGGACCTAACATTATTGCTTAGGGAGAACCCGCCCTGGGAAATTATTCGGCTTGAGCCGATGATCGCTACTATATTCTGTCACGGTTTTATGCACCAATTTTGAGCATTTTTAAAGCTCTGTATGCGCTCTCGGTAATAGAAGAAAAACGTTCCACAGAGCTCTCTGGTTTTATATAAAACGCCTTGTGCGAATTTCGAGATGGGCCTTACTTCTGCCGTTTCAGAGGAAGAGAAAGATGAAGATTCTATAATCAGTTCGCGTGATCTCTCAGTGATGTAGCCAGAGTGCTGTCCGAGATTAACAAATGTTTCACTCAGGAGTCACAGCGTTCCTATCACACTTACAGGTCGGCTGAAAATCGGCCTAATGAAAGTTCCCACGAGTCCGTCTAGGTGCCGATTAATCACAACGTCACAGTTCATCCTGAAGCAGACAAGTGTACCGTCGCAATGGTATCAGCAGCGCCCGCCATGTATTGCTCGACGGTCGGGGGAAAGCTTAAAGAAGGTTGATCGTGCCACGCCGTAGCAAGTATTTTGCTGCACTTGTTCCGCTAGGCCAGCGAGAGACAGTAGAGCTACACGGCCTATGAGGTGAAAACCAACGTGCTGGCACAGTTAATGATTAAAAGTCCGCGTTCACTGAAACTTCACTGCTTTGTAGTTGAACCGCCCAGCGGATGGCTGCATGTAGAGCCTGGGACCATCTTGCTGGCAACATTGTCTACACGTTGTGCTAATGGCCAACTTAATTAAGCGCGAGACGACCACGTCTATCCGCTGAAAATCGGCCGGCGCTAGTATGTGGGGTTCTGTGTCAACCAGACACTGAAATCCTTTGAAAGGTAGGTCGACACCCCTACACCCGTTTTGCCAACTCTACCAGTGCGCTTGATGTAGTAGTTTGAAACCTTGATTTCCTGAGGAGAACCTTTGGGGTTGTCCATGTTTGGCTGGTGCTAACAAACATGGGTTACCCTGATTCAATGAGCTCTGTGAGTTCAAACAATATGCCCCTCGGGGGTGATGCATCACTGCACATGCACATCCCACTGGAAATAGACACATGAATGCCGATGTCTGCGTGTTGGGTGAGTGCCAGTTTTGAGATGCCTGTTGTTGGAGCTAGTCCGATCTGCTTGGATCTGACGTTTGCACGTTTTTCAGGCCAGCGTTTGCTTAACAGAACCTGACTGAGCGGTAGTCTTCAGATCCGAACTTGAGCAAGTTTGGTAAGTGCATTCGATTGACTCTCGGTATGTTACAGCTTACGACTGTCCAAAGGTGTTTAGTGTCATGTCGGAGTGCCTTTCCCTGTTTCCCATGCTTGGGGTATCTTTGGTAGCGTCTGTTTTATCAGTGAAATGGCCATCGTTAGTTTGGGTACTTGGATTGAAGCCGGGTGTGCAGGTCACCGTAAATGTCTGGTGGACCGATATGCAAAATCTTCCAGTTTCAGAGAAGCCTTACCGCGTACAAACTTCTATTGGTTACCACTGTGTTTGCGCTGTGCAAGATAGTTTGCAGTATTCAACTCAGCTTTTTCTTGCAGTATTAGGTTGAGGGCGCGGTCGAACTAAGGGGCATCAAGGCTATGGTTGGGCAGACTTTGTGGCTCTTTACTGGCTTGAGAAAGGTCGGGGTTGATTCCCATAGGTCCCACACGAGGTGACGAAGATGAAAACGTCAACCATACATCCGCAGACTCCTGAAGGCTATCGACAACAAGCCGGAGTGGACGTGGTCATCCATATTTAGCGCAGTTTTGACGCCTAGCCGAAGCCGGAATGCTTCGCGGACATTCTGCCCATATGCGAAATCATACTGTTCCCTGAACGGAGGCGATTGATTTTCGCCTTTTGGTAAATTACAAAAGGAACCGGGCCTCACGATTCGAGGGACCCAACCCTGACAGTAAACGCACGTGCCTTGCGTCCTGCCGGTACAAAGACCGGCTGCGATAAATGAGGTCGTCGGAGAGGATCCAGAGTCATACTGAGTCCACTGATAGCAACGAGCTGTCCTTTCATGACTTCCAAAACTTCCATTCAAAGGGTTGTAACTTCGCCGTTCACATGGAGTTGACCAGGTGATTTCCTGCATCGGAAGCCGCCGAGTTAGCTTTAGGTGGCGACGGAGAGCATTTAGCAGTGCGCGAAGTACCACGGATAATAGCTGCTATCGGGTTTTCAGAAGGCAAAGCGCTGGCCTCAGTGCACCAAATTTCCAAGTTCAGTTTTTCAGCGTCGGTCGCTAGTTTCACTCTGGAGGTGGTTTTCAGAGTGCAGTTGCCTAGCGCTACAAATGCGGTTTTGTAGGTGGTGCGGCAGCGGCTGAGAGCGACTGCGGGTGCCTTCCATAATTGTCGTGAAATATCTAACGGGAATTCTGTATCAATCTTTCAGAGTTTATAACTCATAAGTCACAGGGCGTCGCTTTACTCCACTAGCCGGTTGCCCGCAAACGGAACTTACCCGGATATATGGGTGGGTTATTTGTGCGGCTCGTTATAACGATTTATAAATATTCCAGTACCACAATGCGGAGAAAATAGCCTACAAATGCACGGGAGAGGAGAAATGAAAAACAAACCAAATCCAGACTGAGGTAGGAGAGAAGCTAAAACCAACTAAAGTTTTAGGTACCAGTATTTCTCAATGTCAGAACTAGTAAGAAATGGTCCATTAGTTGTGATCTAGAGTGCGTGAAACCGACTACAGCGGATGAGCGTGAGCAAACACGTAACAATAACGGCTGTAAGACAAACTCGCCAGGTCTTGAAGCGTAATCCGTAGTTGTATCTTGCATAATTGTTGAACTTCCAGATTGACAACTGTGTATTTGGCCGGTATGGTGTTTAAAGGTCGAACCAAGTTAAAAGAGGCCATTTGGGCTCGATATGGCATCTTTATGGTTTCCGTGAAACCTTAAAGTGGATAGTCGAGGACGGATATTAGCATATTATTGTGTGTAGTAGTTGCGTTGCAGTGAGAAATATCGGCTATTCTTCAGTCACTCATACTCCCATTTCTGCTAAGGAAAAGTCTTTTTTCAAGGACTGCACCATCTATTGTTTGAATTACAAAGCAAACACAAAGTGAGCGAGAATTTTGGACTGGTATATCTCCCGAATCATGCCAAATTGGGAAGCCCAACGGGACGGAAGCCTGCATTTCATTATGAAAATTCCGACGGGATCACTTTCACAACGATAAACCGGTTGTGATCACCAAAATAAAGGTCTTGCAGGAAAAAAAGCAAGACGGTCAGAGATAACCGGATCATCGACAATTAATGGTGCTGCATTAGGTTTTTTTTATTTTTCAACGTCGAAGGCGGCACAATTTTTTAGGTGGATGCAACTGGAAGAGCATATATGTTGGAATCACAGCGTACATGCTGAGAGGGTTGCAACTGCACACTGCAGAAGGAGCAATGCGACACCGGCATTATTCACGCACTCTAAATAGAAAATCTGCCAGTCACTCTCACATCGATAACCATTCATATCAACGAAGTCACCAGAGTATCCACAGAGCACCCTCATATTATCATTCTTTTCCCATCTGATTTGCATTGCAGGAAGGAAGGCGGAGGAACTCTGTCTGTGGTAAGGCCGCCTTAGGCTTCTCAGTGGATTTTAGTGCTCGTTGCACTGAGTCACTTTTTTCCACAGGTACGCAATTGTCAGGCGCGATAAACAAAAGGCTCTTCAGAAGAGAGACTAACTCTTTATTCGACGGAATATACGAGTAGTCTCTGATAGCGCTATAAAAGACACCGACACGCGAATTAGCTAGAGAGGCTGAAGACGGACCCTCGACGAGTGAGTTGGCCGAGGAATGTGACACGCGTGGCTCGGGTCCGCGTCACAGTCACATGAAACGGAGACAAAAAATCAAACCGCATACGTCGTGCGAGCTTTCTAAATAGCCTAGGTATAATATGCGACTATAAATTTTGAAACTATTTCACACATCATATCGCGGGCAGGCCAGTGAAATCTGCAGGCCGCTACAGACTGGTACAATAAAACCAGATAGCCTTGAAAATGGGGTTTACTGTTCTGGGGTTTAAGTCCGGCAGCTTGTACGACCCCTGATGCGGTATTCTGCAATCCGATTTAAATGCATTAGTACCGCCGACAGCGACCTCACGGCGGAAATGTTTTTGGGCAGATTTTATTTAGCAAACCAATGTCGATGGAGTTGGAAGCGGCCTAGAACAGATGCAATCATATTTAACAAAACCTATCACATGGATAGAAGTACTTATTAATTACGGACGGCATATGAATGCATGGTAAACACGTGGACATATTTAAATTACACTCACACGTACCATCACTGATGTTCACTCCGTGCTGTGTACCCTCATGGTTCAATCGGAGCCGCCGCTTACTATTACATAAGGTACAAATACCTTGAACTTGTTCAGTTGTTTGAATTGCAGGAGGAGCAAGCCCATTGAGATGCTTCACCACCAATGGACTGGCTAACGGAGTTAGCCGAGGAAGTGAATCTTTACGTATACGTCGACTCTAACCACCTCACTGCTAGCACAACCGTAGATGCACTTTACCTCAAACTCTTGCATTTGCCACTAGCTGCGGGACCAAATTTTACGGATGGCCGTGGCTCAATGACCTATTGAGTGAGTTCGCTTCTCCAGACACCGATTTACTTTCTCCAGACGGTTGTTGGTACTATTTTTGAAGCACACAACATTTAATTGTGCATGGACTGCCCACTTGGGCTCTAAATGAAGCCAACTGCACATAGGGTAGTTCACGAATCTCGGGTCCGTTCGTCCGATTTTATCAACATCCAAGTTGAACCTTCAAAATAAATAGACAGATGTGTTCGCCCATTCTCGTGAGCAATCGCAATTAGCCATGCGACAGAACAACTATCGGCTCGTAATGAAAGTCTTTTGAACACTGATTATAAGGCTAATTACACCGGCTTACATACTTCCTTACAGCACCCTGAAGATGGAAGTAGCGTAACATTAGGTCGCACCCAAAAACCACTCCTGCTGCTTGCATTTGGGACGCCATTTTATCCATCACAAACGTTCTGACACGTGTGTGGTCCCTCATGAGATCGCAAAATGATTCGAACATATGCCGCAGGGAAGCATACTTTTCACTTCGAGCATAAGCATGCATAACGGGTCTACCATGACCCATCCCGTCTGTAACCATACACTGATGCAGCTTCAGGCTACAGCGGCAAATATGAACTGGTCGAGGACTCACTTGTGGTGGCTGGTTTTGTGCGTAGCATCGACGTTTACTACCTCAGGAAAACTTCTCAGCAACTTCACTTGCTCTCTCTGTGCGGAACATGTTTGCGTGCATATAACATAGTTGTGCTTGATGGCACGCAGTACGCCGTTTTTCCCTATGTGACTCAGAGTTTGCCGCAGGTTTTTCGTAGCGTTATTTCACACAAACAGACTCAGCTTGCGTTGGAGTTTCAACCGATGACGGATGTTGTAACTATCTATGGTCGTTATATAATTGCCATGAACATCCGCAGCATACTGCTTCAAATCAGCGGTTGATGTGTTGCAGTCGAGTCGTTCACTTCACCTTCAGTGAGCCGAAGATTTACTGGATGCGCATCGTATGCGATGGCAGTTATGTTGTGGGTGTGCCGTGACGTGAAGAAGCTAACAATCAACCTGGTGTTCCCCCGACGGCATTGAGACGTGGTTCGCTGCATGTATCGTGGGAGATGTGCAGTGGAAAGTATGTGAACTCAACTCACTAAACAGGTCGCAATCCATGGTCTTAGCTTTCACGCCGCTTGTATTTTATACACCGGTACGCCATCCACCACGTAAACTCAGCGGTATTCACAGCCATGTTACCATACTTTGCGCGTCCACTCTCGCACGTTCAAAAACCACTGTGGTCTCTCATGTACCCATTCAAACATCTTCCAGACTAATTGAAGCTCAAAAATTCACGATCCTTGAAGACGTCTTTGAAGCCTCGTAAATAACCTATCATCTGAAATGGGATGTAGGGTGGAATGGACATACTGCGCAACGGGCCGACGGAAAATATATCAGGGGACACCTAATCAAATTTACACATAATTCTCCATCTATCCACAAAGCCAGCCAACTTCTAATCAAACGCAGAAATTCTTCACAGAAAAGGCATTCATACCGTCACAACAACAATCAGGAAGTGATTTTTCTTCCGTGCGCGAATGAGTGGGAAAATCCGTGAACTAAGTGTAATCTGAAGTTTTAGTGAGATAGTACATGTAATATTCCCAAGTCAGACGTGAAAAACAACATATCAGTTAGTCTGATAACTTTTGACATGACGTATTGTTTAAATGGTCCATTGTCGGTAAAACGCTCCCGTGTATTTAACCAACATGACGGTGAACAGCGAGAGCACAGTTAGGAGGATTTTCAAAGTCAACCACCGAAAGTTTGAAGGATATGTGGAAGACTTGCGCAGATTTCAACAGGAAGCTTGCATAAACCTTACAATTAGCACTACGCAAGCAGTTATGAGCGCTAAAAAAGACAGAGGAGAGGGAATATCGCCAGGCTGGCCGTACGGAAGTGCGGTGTACAAATGTGTACAATTTACACGGCGAGCGAAACCCTCCAAAAGGTGATGTTCATTCAGTCAATCGATCCAAATAGTAGTTTTGCAGACGACGGGGATGTCAACTTGAGAGGGCGAAGCTTGTTCACTGTTACAATTTAGAACCACGTTAAACTGCCAATTCTGACACACAGTCGGCCTTGAGTAAAATTAGAACACGTGACGGAAATAGCGTGTAGCTTCATCGAACACGGGTGAATGACATCGTAATAATGATGAGACATAGATAAGACAAGCAGTCACCCAATCGATTGTGTGGGCAACACGATTGGATCTTTCGGGGCCGGGTTGAGAGAGAGACGGACACATATGCGTGCACATGTAGACAGGTGAGGTGTGGAAAACAGTAGGCGCGGATGCCAACTTTCTTCCCTCCTTTTATTCGGCCTGTTTTCACCGTCTCGGAAACGTTCCACTGGTTTGCGCGTTCTGCATGATCGACGACAACTTTCTTCGTGCAGTTTTTCTGGTTACCTGTTCTCTTTTCTAAGAGAGTTGTGGCCCGTTTCAGAGTTAGCGGTTGATTATTCTGGCGTGTTAGATAGGGAGTGAGGACGCACATGCTCTTTGTGTCTTGTGATTATCCAGCCATCTGGTAGGACGACTCCAGTGGTTTTGCCGTTTTCCGCTCTAACTTGTCCGGGTTTCCATGCTTCTTCATGGGGTAGTTTTACATAGACTGGATTATTCACGTTAAGATCGCGATCATGTGATCTACCGCCGTACAGTATTTTAGCTTTTACCTGGCTGTCTTCAATTTTAGAAGGGGCATTTGGGAAAGCAAGTTAGAACGAGTACAATACTTCCGGTTAAACATCAGTCCGGCTGGACATCTCCCGGTAGTTTTAGTTGGAGTCGTCCGATATGCAAAATGAAATTTTTCCGGCCTCGTTTTCATCGGCGCTGGAAACTGTTTCTTTAGTTCAATTTCGACCATCTGCACTGCAATTTCCACTGGCCCGATGGACACCGAATGATAAGGTACGGTCCTCACGTGCCGAATCCCACTGTTTGCCGTAAATTCTTGAAATTGTTTGACAATAAAGTTGGTGTCATCGTTAGCCACTATAGTCTGTGTGACCATTTTCTTAGCCATGAAACGGTGAGTTCTGATGTAGCATGTTACTGGATAAACTTCAATCCACTTCGAATAAGCGTCGGTAATTAATAAACACATCTTCTGCTCCTGCGGGCCGAAATAGTCTATGTGAACACGCTCCCAAGGTTCATCCGGACATCTCCAAGGACTCAGTAGAACAGGAGGTGCATTCCTTTGAGTAGCTTGGTATGTTTCACAGCTACGAATAAATTCTTCTACATCCTTGTCGAGGTACGGCAACCATACGTTATTTCTGGCCTAGGCTTTCATATGACTGACACCTGGATGGCCGTCGTGTAATTCATTGAGGATATTTGTTCAAAACTGTGGCGGAATGATGATCCTTGAACCCCAAAGTAAGCAACCCTCCTCCAGGCTAAGCTCCATTCGGCGACTATAACATGGTGCTAGTTGGTCGCCGCTACTCTTTGGCCGGCCCTGAGAAACAAATCGCTTAACTTTGGACGAAGGGAAACCCTGCTCTGTTCCTCGAATTACCTCTTTACTGGATGCAGGATGCTTGTTCAGGTAGTGCATTAAATAAATTAGTTCAGGGGGCTTCCATGGACTTTCCGGGGTGTCGCTCGAGGGCATTCGACTGAGATCATCTGCCATCCGATTCGGTCTACCCGGGGTATAGAAAATCTTGTGGTTATAAGCCGACAGAAGTGACCAGTGTTACATTCGCGGCGACGCCATCTGATTGCTTCCTTTTGTTTCTCCCAGAAGAGACACCAGACGCCCATG
Organism: Paragonimus westermani; assembly: GCA_008508345.1. Classification (NCBI taxonomy): domain Eukaryota; kingdom Metazoa; phylum Platyhelminthes; class Trematoda; order Plagiorchiida; family Troglotrematidae; genus Paragonimus; species Paragonimus westermani. The sequence continues at coordinate 99,650 of QNGE01000295.1, read as the reverse complement.
ATCCGTGTATATGTCGAACTTTCTTCCCCAAATATGTTGGTGGGACTACTTCACAGCAACAATTACAGCTGGAGCCTCTCCGTCCAACTGTACGTGGTTCTTTTCAGCTGGCACTAAACTGCGAGAAGCAAACGCGATCGGATTCTTAGTTGAATCCTCCATCCTGTGACTAAGTACAGCTCCGACGCCCCATGGAGAGGCACCACAACGAACAGCTGTGGGCTTATTTGGGTCGCAATGAACCAGTAAGTTGGATTGGCTTGTCTTTCTCTTTATAGTTTTAAATTCCAATTGTTCCTTAGGTGCCCAATGCCGTCGAACTTCTTTCCTCGATAAATTGTATGAGGGTGCCGGTTGATATGCTTGGAATAAAACGACTGTAGTGAGTGAGCACACCAATGAAGGATTGTAACTCATTCACCTTTCGGGGGAATGAGGCCTTCCAATTCGATGTGATTTTTCCCTCATTGGACGTAATTCACGCTTTTCTAAACAAGAACAGAGATACTGAAAGTCATCGGCTAGGACTGCAAATTTTTCTCTTTTTTACTTTAGGTTATTTTCTTGCAAACGCTGTAATACTAACCCAGGTGCTTCCAAATGTTCCCTATCCAAAAGTCTGGAAGCAGGACGGTCATCTAAGTGAGCACACACGCCGAGAATATCTTTCATCAGGTTGTCAATAATGCAATGGAAAATTTCCTGAGAGGGGTGGATGCCGAACGAAAAGCGATTATCCTAAAATAATCCCATGTGTGTATTGATTGTTGTAAATTTCCTTGACTCCTGGTCAAGTTCGATTTGTGAATATGCGCGACTCAAGTCCAGTCCAAAAAATTCTCGCCACGACACAGTGTAGCATATGTCCTCTATTTTGATAATGGGATAATGTTCCATGTTAACTATCTGGTTCACTGTCAACTTGTAATCTCCATATAATCAAAAGGAACCATCTGGCTTCTGCACTGGCAAGATAGAGGCACTCCACGCTGAATGTCCGACAGGAGTGATTATTCCCTGTTTCTGCAAAATTTCGTGTTCAGACTCGACTTGTGGGTTGATAGATAATGCCAGCGTACGAGCTTTATAAACTCTAGCAGGAGTATACTGCTCCATTACAACAGTGGCCCGGAAATTCTTCAACTCCATTAGCCCGTTTTCGTCGGGTACAGACGAGAATTTATGCAGTAGTACCTAAAGGCTGTTGTGACTATCCACTAGTCTGAGAGACAGCAGTAGATCTGGCATGAGGTTAGACCGATTTCGACCCAACAGATTCGGGCTCCCGCTATTTATGATGCAGGCAGGTAAACTAAGCGTTTTTACTCCGTGTTCTTCCACACTGCACGTACCCATGACGTCGGTCGCTTCCCTATATATGATCACAACGTGGCAACAGCCGGGGCCGGCGGAAGTGATTTTGGCAGTATGCGCCTGATAATAAGTATTACAGAAGCTCCTGTGTCGATCTCCAGGCAAACCCCGCGGCCTTCCACGTTCAAGTCTACTGTACAAGGGAGTACTCCCGCATGAAACGTGGCTGAGGTATGTGAAATTAAGAAAAAACGGATTCGTCAAGGTCCTCAGTCGGTCGTACAGCACGAGTCTTAGAGCGGCAATCGGCAAAATGCGCTTGTTTCGAACGGTATACGCGCGCAACGTGGCCAATTTTCCTACAACTATGGCACGCCGACTGTTTGTGACAGTAATCCGCGGCGGTATTATGTTTCTGACTGCAACGATATCACGTAAATGTGCAAGTAGGATTCTTATTGCACTTGAGCGGAGACGTATGCCGTGCAATCAACTGTACATTATCTGGGGCCGATGAAGCCTTATATAAGGTGAACTGTCCTGTTATGTTCCCACGTTACCTCACGATGGAATCTGCCCTACTCCAAACTAGTTTCGACTCTCGCTCGGACAAAAATCGGGCTCTGGATTTGTGTCTTGGACTCCCACTAGTAAACATTGAAACGACATGGCTTTTTCAAATTTTGTGGGTACATCTACAGTATAACGGCAATCAGGAATAGCTTGTTGGCTACGAGCGACAAAATCATTAAACTATTCTCCCCGAACATTGACAAAGTTGGCGGAGATGCGTGCGGGTTGTGGACACGTGTTGGCGTAACCCCCATAGATCACCTAGTGTTGCCAGGGCATCCGGAAAGACTGTTCTGTCATACACACGGAGTGCGTAGACATGAAGGTGGTCCTAGGATCCTAGATGTTGTCTGGGTAATTTGAATTGTTGTGATTCCGTAAGGTGGATTTTGGGATTTGATGCTAAGATTAGTGCCAGATAATCCCAGAATGATCGTCTCCAGCGCATCCACATAGATAATCAAGGTTTTGAAACACCATCCTTCCTAAAGTAATCCAGGGGTGTGGATGACGCATTCATGGCTTTTGGATAAACTGTTTAAATTCCGGTTCGCCAAATGTTACAATTAAGAACCACGTTAAACTGCCAATTCTGACACACAGTCGGCCTTGAGTAAAATTAGAACACGTGACGGAAATAGCGTGTAGCTTCATCGAACACGGGTGAATGACATCGTAATAATGATGAGACATAGATAAGACAAGCAGTCACCCAATCGATTGTGTGGGCAACACGATTGGATCTTTCGGGGCCGGGTTGAGAGAGAGACGGACACATATGCGTGCACATGTAGACAGGTGAGGTGTGGAAAACAGTAGGCGCGGATGCCACATGTACTCACAATACTTTAAGGTTGGTAAGCCGAATATTTATCTTACGAATAGACGTCCGGCTGTTGATGATGAACTGCACGTGTGTGAGACGATGAACAATTTTGAGCGCATGTGAAATGAGGCTGTGTGTGAACCGGAAGTAGGAGATCAGAGTGCGTCGGCACGATGTGGGTAGTCTACGCCGGAGGCACAACAAGTTACATTAATTCAACGACATTATGAATTTGCGGGATTTACTGGAAATGGGAAGCAGCTATTCTTTTCATTGTAGGAGAAAGTGTTAAGGTTCGTCATTATTGAATCGTTCGCTAACGATTCAAGTTCACACCGAGTAACGCGTAATTTGTTGATCCAGTAATTGCCTCTCAATATTCAACGACAGAGATCATCTATCCTTAGAACGGTTAACGAGAAGGCGCTCGTAATAACTGTATTTAATACGGTACTAATTGAATCAATGTGCGAGAGGATTTTCTCTCTCATCGAATGTGGAAATCCTCAGAAATCAAAGAAAGAAAGTGCCCGCACTATTGAATCATTCGCTAACGATTCAAGTCCCCACTGAGTTACGCGTAATTTGTTGATCCAGTAAATGCCTCTCAATATTCAACGAAAGAGATAATCCATCCTCGAAACGAGTAACGAGAATGCGCTCGTAATAACTGTATTGAATACGGTACTAATTTCATCAGTGTACAAGAAAATTGTCTCTCACCTCGAATGTGAAAATCCTCAGAAATCAAAGAAAGTGCCCGAACAACAAATTAACAACCAGGCGCCGATCAACAATGGTGGAAGATAAAACCGGTTGAGCTTACTCAAACAAATGGTTATTGGTTTGGTCACAGCAAAACGACTGTCCATACATCGATAAATGACAGGAATCATAAGTTACTGAAGGAAAAATATGTAAGAAAATTGTCTAATATCGGTATTTAGAAGTGTACAGGGCTCGGACTAAATAGAGGTAAGGGAAACGGTCAAAGTAGGTGGTGTAAGAACAATGATGAGTAATGTATCCCATTTGGGGAAGAGAGTATGGCGTATGGCCTCCTTTTAACCTCAAAAAAACCTCAGCAATCTCAAAATAACGCAACAAACCTTGACAAAATCAACAGTCATGCTCGTGCGGATATGTGTTTCCCGAGTTTGTCCAAGGCATAGAGATATCATTCTAGGAGACGCCACTCATCAGTTAAATTATGGCGGTTTCATACTGTAGCATGCTATGTTGGTAAACGTAACTGCAGTGGGTGTCACGTTTTTTCACTCACTGATGCCTAACGAAACTGTAGCCAGTTATAGGACAGTGTTGGAACACATGCTGAAAGAATTGCCTTGTTTGTCTGTTGTTCACGCCCTCATTGTTGTTTGCTCATCAGCAAAGATGAGGACAATACGTGAAATTTTTCCACGTTGTGCTTTCGTATTTTAACGGTTTCATTTACTGCGTGGTGTGTTTTGGCGTCACCACCAGGTTGTAAGCGACTGCCATTTTCAGAAGAAACGTATTTGCCTGTGGACCCGCAATATGGTTTTATTGGGAACAAGGGTCAATTTACCAGTTTGTTGAAGCTGTGAAGTCTGTCAGTAATGAGGGTTATCATTATCTTGCGAACAATTGGCTGCCTTGTAAAGGGGGTTGGGCTCCGCATAATCCTACAATCGACAGTATTGAGAACGAAAACAAGCACATAAAAGTGCTGTATCGGAAGACTAGAGTGTGTATACATTTTCCCAGAATATTGTGGAACGCTGCAATACTGTGGTTGAGGAAGGCCAGTGTAAGGTGAACACTGAGCGCATAAAATCGTTTGAGCCGGTGGTAAGCCCGGATTCTGAAACCACTGTGGCAATATGCCAGGGATGTTTTTCTTAGGCATCACAACGGAACCAAGATAGTAGGCGTAGCCTATGCGAAAGGCACGTGGGACTGCGCTGTAACAAAATGCGCATTTTCCACGTAGACATTGCAGGGGGGTGATAAATGTGACTGCTGCTTCTCATCCCAATGGATGATCCTCTGTTGTCCTATTGTTGCTGTGTTCCGATTGATTGACAGACCTCTTGTCACTTTGGTTGAAGGAAATCGGTGGTTGTTGTCAGCCCCTGAGGAAGCGGAAATCCCGGTCTCCAAATGTGATGAACCGGTTGTTTTATACCTATACCCGTTTCCATGTTTCGTTCGAACAGAATAAGAACTGCTGAGGATGTGTGCCATAATTTAACCATTACTGTAAGGTTTATGAGCGCATTCCACAATCGCGGACGTGTAGCTGTTTTGCGACGGATAAATGAGATACTGACTAGCCATCATGATCTTTTATTCCATTGTTCAACCCCAGGTAGGAAGGTTGTGCGGTTAAGCAGCCGAGCGTCCTACGAGAACTTATGGCCAGGAAAACAGTGAACAATAACGAATGGTGTGAATCGTTCTCTTCCTACCCTGAAGGGGTTATTAGAAAATGGGTTCAATTGGTCATGAAATGCTCGATAGTCAACTCCAATATCCCTGCCTACAGCATCTTTTTCACGAAACATACGCTACGGGGTGCTACGCAGATGCCTGCTTCTTCCATACAACATCCACCATTTCTCTGTAACAAGCGCAAGAAGTCTAAAATTGAACGTCGTGTGATCGACCAGGATATGCTGAAGACTGACCTCATCGGGGATTCTATGCAGACAGCCCGTATTATACTGGTTGCTAAGTGTACACTGAAGCACTTCCAAACGGAAGTCAGGAAGAGTTTTGAAGAGCGGCGTGCCTTCGAACCTGTGGACTATAACGTTTACAATATATGTTTCCAGAAGGAGGGCTTCGTGGGCCTGGACGGAGACACCGTGCACTGGGTACAGTGCAATCAGTACTCTGATTGGTACCGCCACCACTGTGCAAATGACAATGAATCTCAACCGGTCTACACCTGCGTGTACTGTGACAACTTTGACCACCAAGGTGGCCAGTAGGCAGGGTAAGGGTGAACCATTGCTTTTCAGTTCCAAGTGAAACAACCCACGGCCCTTTCCAGGGCTACCTACGAAATGTTGTCACGAGCTACGTTCATGTTTTCATTCCGCGTTAGTCAAGTGAGGTTTACTGAATCTTCCTTCAGCGCTTCTTCTGTAGGCCTATCAGACAGCTAGTTGCCTGCGTCTAGTTTTATAAACACAGGTATATATACGTATACTTGAAAATAAGCATCCACGCAGCTGTGTGAGCATGAAGGTGGACGGATTTATATAGGTATATAGATGTATGTATATATCTATATATATATACACATTTGTATACCTATGTATGTCCGTTCATCCACGTATTCACACGGCTGAATGAATACTTATTCATAAGTGTACATATACATATATGACTGTACAAATGTGTGCGTGTATACAAATATGCGTATGTATATATATATACACACACGTGTGAAGTGATACCTCTACAAATGTGTATAAACATATGAATATACACGTGTACATACATATACACTTATGTATACATAAACGTGTATATACATACATATTTATATATATATACATACTGACGTACATATATGTACATGTATGCACATATATACATACGTTCATATATTTAATTATATGCACATATATATGTATGTATATTCGCATATATGTATACCTATATATGTGTGCATATACGTATCTAGGACAAACAGTTTTTCAATGAGAAGATTATGCTTCAAAGTCATCCCTATTACTCTTCACGAACTTTTTTGCGGATACGAAGTGAAAAACGCTCCCCTCCTCCAAGGGACTTTTAAAATTGTTTCGGAATTCCCACCCGCCCAAGGAACCTTAGGATTAGTAAGTTGCTCTGCTTATGGAAGTTTCCTTAACTTCGAGAGCGGTGACACGCCTTGTTTTAAATGATTGTCTTCAACGTCAACCAAAAACAGTTAGATATTCAAATGGACTGACTGGATTTGGGCCTTTCCAACTTACGCTGGAAGCACCAGTTATCACTACCAAACGCGGATGTAACATAAACAACCGCACACGTTTTACCAACATTTAGGTGGGGGTAAATCTGCATCGGTTGAAGTAATCAGTGTATTTCCTCCGTTCGTGAAAACATACCCAAACTTTGATGACATTCATTTGAGTTGAGGCACTCAAAAAACAGCTATTCGAAGATTATAAAATGCGTGTCTCTAAAACCATTTTAAACAAAATTCNCCTGTCAAATTTCAAATCGTGGACAATGGTGAAGGTCTGCGCCTATGGATGTCCTGATGCTTGACTGCTATGATCCGGAGATTGACCAGACTGCGTTTTCTGTTGATGCGAGTACTTTCAGTGATGGTCTGAGGGTAGGGATAAAAGAAAGGAAATAACAACTCCTGGTTGCCCTAAACAGCAGAACAAATCATACTTCAATTTTGAAAACTGGGTTAAAGGTTTTTCCGACATTTGTCTGGCTCTCTTTTGAATACCTGTACGCTCGAGGCTCCAACAAACTTTGCAGGCAATATGCTCCTCGAATCGACTACTCAGTTTGTAAGAAAGTTAAATCGAACAGCCAGCCGTGAGCATGTTTATTTGATTGTGAACCTATGAACTCCTAAGTCTCTCTTCTGATGCATCAAGAACAAACATGTTAGAGGACTTGTGCCGGTGTTGTGCGCAATTTCATACACTTCAATAAAGTCTATTTTTACCCGTCGGCGTTCGAGTGAGAATAAATTCAACAAACCCAAGTGGTCTTGGTAGCTTAGACCCTTCATACCTCATACCGTAAGTGTGGTGAGCTTTTGTGTCTTTGCGAGGACGGTCATGTTCTTTTTAAGATACGATGGCCAATCTGGTGCAGAATATTCCAAGTGGGGGGGCGAACTATAGCCGAGTGCAGTGGAATAAACACTAATGGGCAAGGGTTGGCGACTGCGGATTTCGGTCAATATGACGCCTCCGCACTTTTGTCACGGCTGCGGTACATTGAGTAAATGGGGGGAACGTGCTAGTGACCGAGGTACACAAGTCTCTCATTTGAGGTTTAATCGTTTGTTCTACTGTCTGCCCAAGTGCATCTATTAAATACCTGTGGGTTGACCGGAGAGCGTTAGCGAGGATGTGACTTTTGGGAACATTCAGCGGTAAATTTCCCTTCAAGTTTCATTCCCAGATATTCAGGATGTCCTCCTGGAGGGCTTCTGAGTCCGACGAACTACGATCATCTTTATATCGTTACATACACACAACGTGTACAAACTGGATCATTGGCCAGGACAGGTCATTTATGCATACAATGAAGAGCAGAGGGGCGAGAATTGACCCTTGAGGTACTCAACTTACCGGAGAACCTTTGACCGACAATACTTCTCTAACTCTCACTCTACACGACCTTTTAACTAGAAACGTCTGGACCCAATGTGATACTCTGAATTAGGGACTTTGAATTGCCCTAGAAATCGTACCTGAATTGAAATCTCTCACTCAAGTAATAAGAAGACATGGTGCTGGTGGCAATAGGCAATTGTTATTCATGAATTGAGACGCCGAATTTATTGATGTACAACAGTATCAGAGAAATCACAGCCTGTCATTGGCCTATCTCATTTGCACATGCAACATCATAAACTGTATGTTAATTGGTGGCGAGTAACGGAAAGCACGAACCTGAGACCGTTCGTTCAATCATGATGTTGTATCTTTACCGCGATATTTGGATTGGCCGTTTGTCAGATCCTCTGTTGTTTCGGGTTTCAGATAATCGATGAATCGAGGTTCCCACTACATCCACCCACAAATATTAAGGGAGATTCTAGCTTATTGCGGCTTTCATCTCTGAAGCCTGTGGTTGATAGAATCGAAGAAGTTCTGGGATTATAGACAGCACTCTTCGACCACTTCCTTTCTACCCAGCTTCTCCGTGTCAGTGTCCAAATACGTCAGCAGATTGGTGAGACAAGATCTCTTCCTCAGGAATCCATGTTGAGGAGCTCTGAAGAATTTCTGTACGCAGTGGAATTCGCAGATACTCTTTCGTAATATCAGCTCGAAAATTTTGCTGAGGACAATAGTCAAGTTCACCAATCTTTAATTTTCTACCTCTGGTCCGTTTCCACCTATGAAGACGAAAATTGTGGTGGCTTTCTTCAAGTCTCCCACAACTACCCCTGGTCCTGATTTAAGACTGGACAGTTGGGCAGATGACGACGCCAACAATTTGGCCAGAGATTTTTTGGGACTTCGCCCACTCAACGTTGCGGGGCGTGGTGTCCCTATTCACCATGCGCACGCCCACGACATTAGGCCAAGGCTCCGTTGTCTGAGCGATAAACGCTTTGACACTGTGCCATAAACGCGACCGCTATGCCCTTGTCAGTCGATATGATCTCTCCCATATAGAAGAGCGTGGTCCCAAGTTCCTTTCTTAGAGAGGACCTGCACTGAGCATAACCATAAAACCTCTTGGGTTTCCTTTTGATATCACGTGCCAGGTTGAGCTCATAGACTAGACGGGCATTTCTTGCCACCTTGATTGCTTCATTTCCAGTCTTTTTGTAAATCGTGAAGCTTCTAATCCCCTTATGTTGCATATGTGCCTTCCAAGCCATGTACTTTCGTTGGTGAGCCCTCTTGACCCTGAGGTAAACCTATGGCTTCCGATCTCCTTTATCGATTTGTTTCTAAAGGGAGTTCCTGTCCGTAAGAGCCCGGAGGTTGCCAACATATTTGACCACTGACTGTCGACGCGCTCTGTGGAAACCTTTGTGTCCCAGGACGTCTTATCAGATTCCAATATTATTTTCTTTTTTTGTTTGGTGGAACATTTGCACTTTGTGTGCCTGGTTTATTAACATGAAACTTTGGAACAAAAAACAAATCATTAAGTGATCACTCTTTCCCAGTTGTGCTGCAGGCGATACGTTTGTGACGTCTGTGCTGTGCCCAGTTAGAATCAAGTCTAGCACCAAGGTCATCTTGTCAGTGATTCGCGCACTGGTTTGAGGCTGGGGACCCGAATTACCAGGATCCAGTGAATTTTTCTGATTCAACGTCAGACGATCTCCTTTGGACCTGGAGGGCAGTCATTAGGACGCGGTGTATCACCGCCCTTGGATGGTACAGAGAGTCCCAAGAACAGGGTAAAATAATACTCCAACCGTACAGTATATAATACTAATCCAACAGTCTCCTAGGTATGTGAGATTCACAGAACGCACTAAAGCGGTACCTAGAGGTATCGATAACGCCCTCTAATAACAGGTTGTTGCAGTGGTTTTTAACCCTATAAGAGATCCGTCGCCTATGGGAGATGCGGGGGATAGTCGTATAGAGCTTTTTACCATGTCCTTCCCCGACTGTTATCAGCCGTTGTGGTAACGAATTGCTGAGCGAGTACTGTCCTTAAGGAAATGTGTGTAAGAATTAAGTCACCGCGGAGTCTTCGGAAACCGAGTTAATATAGCTCAAGAATTTCAAGACCAGACTAGTAGGAAGAATGCCGCAAGCCGGTGATCACTTCGGTGGGTACTCGCCGGACACGTTTACTGGTGAGTCTTCGCTTTCCAAACCAGGTAAATAACTTGATGGGCATACTTGAGCATTGGTCTTATATACACCTTGCAAAGCGTTTGGAAGGCATGCTGGCCTGTGGGGGGAAGGGCTATTTTCATCATCTGAGTTAGAAATGTATTTTTGGTGACCACCTGGTGGCGACAAGAGGTGGATGACCTGAGGACACTCAAACCTCTAGTTCCTTTGTATGGTCAACTTTTACGACATCCATTACACTTATTACACTGTGTATCACGACTGGATTTCAGCAGTCTCCTCTAAACGACATATGTGCACACTCGCTGTAGTTTAAAGTGCGAGTCCAGTCAGCTGTTCAGCACTTAATACAGTCAAGATCAGTCTGGAACGCACTAAGATCACATGCATTCCAGATTTTCAAACCATCAGAACAGAGAAGCACGTTGCTGGGAATAAGACCAGGGAGGTCATTGATATGTGTCAGAGACAACAGTGGGCCAAGTACGGATTCTTGAGGAACTCCCGAGGAGACGGGAAAAGTAAAAAGGCCCGAACCAGTTTCTACTCTAGTAGTCTTGTTACCAAGAAAGGAAGTGATCCGGCAGAAAATCTCTCGCTGGATCCCACAGTTGCTAGATTTTGTGCAGGAGGGCCGTGTGGGACACAGCCGAAAACCTTCGAGAAGTTCAAGGAGATAACATTCACTAATAAAAATGCTATATTTCTCGACGCATATGTGAGAAACATGCTTAAAAGAGTGTGATCAATGTACAGATTTACAAGCATATACACATTTGAACATAAAAATTATAAATTGTACAACGAGTCAGCTATGTGAATACAGCGATGAAACAAACATTATGTGAGAGGAAAATTCAACTTCAGGGAGAAGATTTTGAGATACATACTTCTGAGCCGATTGTACTTGGGCTCCACAAAATTCGATGAAATAGTTGATTTGTTACATCAATTGGGACTGCACAAGGTGATCACTGGCCCAGTGCTCAAGGTCGTGCCAGAAAAGAGGTGCTTGGAGGATGGAGGGAATAGATTGGCGAAGAATTTGATCATCATTCCATGTAGATGGTCCCGGAAAAATGTGCAAAAAATTTTTAGTGATGGGGAAGGTGGGAACGGATATACTTTTGCGGGGAACGGATAGACCTCTTGACCGGACGTCATTCTTCGCTCAAATTCCAAAGGATTTCGGGGCTCTCGCGATATGCTCAACCATTGCGGGATTTTGAGTTTCCGGGCGGGGTGGAATGTTTTCTCGCGCGGGATATATCAGTGAAATCAAGAATGGAAAACGAAATCACGTGATGAACTGGAGAACGTTAAACTGACTACGTGAGCTATGACGAACAATGGAACATGATATTCTGGCATGACCTTCAATGTGACGTTTAGATCGTTGTGTTAATTGATTAAATATATACCATATGCAAACAGCTGTTGTCAAATAACCCAAAAGGATATACGATTATACGATTATTGCTGAGTTTAGATGTCAGTTGTCTCTGTACGGCCGGTATATAGAATGAGAAGAACTTTCGAAAATACTGAGAGGTTGCCGGGCGGTCTATCGTGGGGAGACAAAGGAAGAGTTGATACTGAAGGTTATTATGTAGTCACGAGACAAACGGGTTGAAGTTTTTTGTTTTTCAAGTAATTTTAGCATGTTCAGCTGTTGTATGGTGGTTTACAACACGGGCACACAATCTATCAAGAAGTGTGGGGTGAGAGTGTACCAGGATGATTGAGTTATTGCTTACAGACGTGTGTATATTGACACCTATGCGTGTTGACTATAAAAATGTTTGCTTGTTCGCTGGCAAATCTAACAGTACAAAATCTATTCCGAAATTAGTAGGTTTGATTGGCTCGAAGGGTGCGTGACGTTACATCAGGCAACACAGAGGGTTTTTCGCCTAATGTTATCAGGTCCGTTGTCAAAGATAACGTCCTCAGACAGGTAGAACTTGAAAGTGGACGTGACATTGGTTATTGTAAGGGAACTTTCTAAGCTTCGTTTGAACTGATGTATATTCTTACTGGCTCTAATTGCGTACGGGAGTTTGTTCCAACTGTAGGAATATTTTCCTAGAAAAAATTTGAACGCTGCGTTTTTCCGGGATTCAAGAGTACTCAGCTCTCTTCAAAGTTGAGAACATGAGAATAACCGATGAGCCTATTTTAACGTACAAATATGCGCAAAACTGAGAAAGCCTGTAGTAGTCTCTTAGTTGCATTCGGCATGTCCAGGCGATTAACTGCTCTCACGGCTTTATTGGAAGCATGACGTCTGCTGGAATGCGGACAAGGTCACCTCTACACCGTAGGACATCAGGGAGCATGTCCCACTTATACGCTCGTAAAAGTTTTGTGCAAACTTCCTAGATTACGGGTAAATGCAAACAGCATCCTACGTTGAAACCCCTACAGCTGCTCCTTTCATTTTTCCTTGCATACGAGTGTAGACAAACAATACCTCTTGCTGAAACATGCTTGACCATATTGGTGAAGGACTGAAGTCACCGAGAATCAACACATGGGAAAATCGACAAAGATGACATATTTGTCTATGGAAAATGGAAGACTACTGTCGGTTCTCTTCAGCGCAGAATGTTGCCGTTGGTTTGCATGCGTTCTGCGTGTCCTGCAGGATAACCAAACCGTGTATCACATGAGGTCCCCGGCATCCCGTTCATCGAAGGTGATATCTGCAACTGTGTGAACCTATGTAAAAAGACTCACTTTTTCAATTTTATCAAGAGGATAATCGCTTCAGATGATATTCACTCGTGCGTTCTCCGGCTCTTGTACAAGCGATACACTGTCCGCGGACCGGTCTAAGTCGACAACCACCAAGAGTGCATGGAGGGACCTCTTTTTCGTACTTATCGGAGGAGCGTAAACGATGACTGAAGTGGAGGCAACTGACAAATCTATGAATTTGAAAAGTGCCCCTACCAAGTTATTGTGGTCAAAGCTGGTTGTTACGGAATGGGCACCAATTGTGTTCTCCAGTTCAATGAATGCAGATAGAAAAATCAGTTAATCGGCATCACAGTGCTAGCCGTTCATCGGTACCGATTCACCGCATTGTCCACGTGGCGACCGCGCTTCAGAATTCTTCACCCATCTGAGTTGCTTACTGCTTGTACATGCGGCAATGGGAAAGTCGTACAAAAGTAAAACAGTCTTGGCGAGTTCTGCCATTTTACGCACGAAGACAGTGATGCTGTCGAAGGAGGTCACTGCCGAGCGGCTGCTGCAGCCATGCAGTATTGCAAGTAAATTGTGGCGGCTTCACAGTGACGGAAAAATGTGGCCACAGCGAGAGGCCGAAGCTATGGGCACACCAACCGTCGAATTAGCAAGTTGTACTCCGCCAGTCACCGCTCATAAATTTGCACGCGACCATTGCAACCGGAAATAAATATTACAGGAACCCTTTTTGTGGGGTGGGAATGTTTCAGAAACAATCACAGAATCTGTATCAGGGGAGCCAAGTTGAGTGATATAAATGAAACTCACAAGTACCCTGCATGCTATCGACTAAGAAGGCGTCGCTATCAGGTTGTACACTGCAATGTTCCAGGTGACTGCTATAGAGCCATTTATCTTGCACACAGCTACTGTCTAGAAATTAAGTCGTGGGGTCCGCCTGTACAGGTGTTTTTGGACGAGATGACTTGCGAAAGTGGTCATTCGGTAAATTATGTTTTTGGCGCACAAGTCAACATCAATAATTTCACGACGGTTGCATCCGTAGGTAGTTTGCATTTCAAACTCTTGCATCAGTCACTAGCTGTGTACCCATATTCCTTTAATGGCAACCACCAAGAAGTATACATGGTGCGTTTTTTTAACGTCCTTTGGCATTCTCCAACGATTGTCGAGGTAGACTACATCGCTCCGTGCATGGATGGCTCTCTTGGGCTTGATGTAAAGCCAGTGACACAGCAAATAATCCGTAAACTTCCTATTCGTTCGGCGGACGACATTCAAGTCAAGTTCTAACCTACGGTGTGCAGTGCAAGGTACAACGTACTCTTCATCATTGCCTATCGTAGTCATTCGGTTAAACAGATAACCACCACGAAAATGATGGACGAATTCTATCCGCATACATGCTCACGAACGGCGTCACGCACGTGGAAGTAACAGATCATGATATCGCAGCCGAACACCATACGGGCTCTCCTCATTTGCGCAGCCATTTTGTCCGTTATAAACGTCTTCACCGCTCACCCACCACTTCTCAAAAAATTTCGAACGGTTTAAGTAGTGACGCCTACCCCCCATTACGGACGTACAGGCACATCACTGGTTGACCGTGTTACATGCCATTTGTAAGCAGAACTGATATAACTCCCAGCTTCAAAAGTACGAGGTGATGGGTGGTGACAAACTTTTGGCTGGCTGTCGCGTGGGTTGAATCCCAAGTCACAACATACTGGAAACGTTGGAGCAGCTTAATTTGTGTCCACTGGGCTAAGCAAGTATGCGTATATCTGTTATCTCCATCTTGCATGTTGCGCACCACACCCATCGCACTGAGAACCAACAGCACTTTATCGAGGTTATCTAGTGTTCGGTTACCATTCTTACGTAACAAAATCATTGAACATAGCGAGACTCAACTTCCGGCCGATATTTCTAATGTCGGCTGTCGTGATAAACATCCCATAACCATCCTGTACATACTTCCTAATTCCAGTAGCCCGTGTGTTGTATCAAAACAGGCCCCTTCGTTCGTTCGTTTTACTGATGGGAAGTCCGCGAATTCTACGATGAGACTCACATACCAAATGATTACGGGTTGGTTGCGCCCTAACTCAAAAGATCTCACAACCAGACAGACATTCCGCCGGAGCACATGAAATCTTGAACTGCAACATGTGTTGTGAGAACCGGACCGTTAAAACTAACAACAGTTAACACACCAGACACGTCGCACACCCCTGCATACACTCCTACGTCTCTTATAGTTTGCACAAGGTGACAAATCTGGAAGGCCTCCGAAGAATCACCCCTAACTTACCTTATCGTACTTCAGGACCGTTTTCGACATACGGCTCATCCCACGAACGTAATTAAGGTCTACATCCTCCACGTACCTCTGAATACACCCCCTGGAACTGTAAAAAAGGGAGGAATTCATTATTCTCAAATATTACCATGAAGGCCGTAATGTAATCCATTTTCTGAATACAAAATGTATCTCGATGTGATAAATAATGTCCGCATCATCGCATATCTGGACATTCTTCATTTTGGCGACCATATATTACCACTGCCACACGCAAGCAACCATAACGGTGGCAATAACTATTTTCAAGTATAACACACGATAAGGTCGTTTTCAGTCAACAGCCAGTTAAAACAAACAAATGTAAGTTCATGACACAGACTTCGGCGATTTTAATTTCTGCACCATGTACCAAGATAATGAACTGGAATATACGGTGAAGTAATTTTCCGCCCACAATAACTGAAGGGATCACGGTCTGCGACTAGCATTCAAGGAGCCAGACAGCAGAACATTTACATCCATCCTTCCAGATGGCTCCCCAGTCTTACTAAACACAAACACTTTATTCAACGCCTTCGAAAAATTCTAGTTGTGCCTTCCTAAACCATTGCTCCTGTTATCTTGGACACAGTTCTCCTTCAGCGTGGCTGCCGTCCATCACTAAATGTCGCTCAAATGAACGTTGAGTTATGACTGGGGCAAGGTTACGAAATTTGACTACACAGTCTGTGTTCCTTGGTGGGGCTGCCGCTGTCCCTAAAGCTATACCTGAGCATGGTCGTTGCCTAGCTCTAGGGGCCCGAAGCATGCCACAATCCTATGAAACAACACAGAACTTATCCTCCCCAGACATGTCTGTGTGAAGATTGATGGAACCCTTAGAAAAAAGGTGAAGACGATGGGTGAACTGAGGCAGGAACAGTGAAACGTATGAAGATATTTTGGAGTCCCCAGCAATGTGGGTCACCTGAGGATCAGCACTTAATTTTCGGAGACTTAATTCCCGCCAACGCGGATAAATGAGCACTGCTGATCCCAGACGTCTAGAAGTTGTCCGAACAACGCTTAGCCAACTAGTAACGTCTACCAATAGGCTGGATCCAGGATAGTCACGTCTGTGAGCAATAAGTGTCTATAAATTCTGAGCCGTCAAACAACCGACTCGGACTCAAAGTGTGGGACGGTCTCGCTGGTGATTTTCTCATTATTAAAGTGTCAGTTCAAGAACATTATGATGAACTAAATAGAAGTAGGTAACTATACCAAATACACAAGTTCCGAAGTTAACGGTCCACGTAAATATAATCAGATGCAACAGTCGCATTACGGCGAAGCTTTCAAACGTGAATAAAACCGTAATCCTTATAAATAAAGGACCGATAATGGAGAGCAAATAGGAAAGTACACAGGACCAACCTTCCACTGGTAAGCGCTTTCAAGGTTTAATAATACATCAACATTGTCGTTTGCGGGAGAAGTTATTTGTCACGCTGGTAACGTGACTGGTTTTCGCAAGGAAGCCTAGTAACTATTATTAGGAAGAATTTCAATTTATACTGAAGAACTAATGAGAGAGGAATAAAATAGGACTGGGGACGTGGTCATCAACTTCCTGTAAACACAACAATCATCAGAAACCTAACGCAAACAGCTACCTTGACGCGCAGACACATCTAATGAGGGTGCAGCTCTGTCCCAAAACGATATCTGGTTTCGAAAAATGGATTGACAAAGGTCATGGTAACTGCAGGGTCTGGACATATTTCTCCCAAACGCACAAATGTGATTTGCGTGAAAAAATTCTGGTGGCCGCCCCAACACTCAGCACGCGATATCTGACTCGTTTGGATTGATAAGGTTTCCGGAGGTAAAGAGATTAGAAAGGTCCTTCAGGTGAGAATCCGTACCCTGGTCCATCGAGACATGCTACAATCACACTCGAAGAGTATTTTACTTTTCCACTTATCAGCTACTTTGTGTGAAATTCAGGAATTCTCACATAACACTTGTTTGCCCGATCGATGAGACACGCTCCGGGTTATCACTATCTCAATACTTTCCCTGCAGATTCAAGGCGCGCCACTCTGCGTGCGATTTAGTGTCAGCTGTCTCAATGTAGCCTTAAACTCGGACCGAATGTACTCACAGAAGCACCCCGCGGCCTCCATCAGTAATCTGCGGCAACCAGGAGGTATATTCCAAATGAAGGCACATTATTGGTTCCATCAGTCAGCGATAATTTGGGGTCGACGGGACTGAAAGTAACTTTTGGCGAGTGTAGAACTACATCCTTTTTGCAAGGGTTACGATGGTCTTCCCATTCATTTTGCACATGAAATACACGGAGAGTTGTACACATCAGTGAACCAAAGTTGACAGCCATCGTACATTGTTACTATTTGGGACGCTGTATAGCTTCCACCGACAGAAATAATCACTGACCAAGCCCATGTCAGACGCCTCACCAAGACGTCCAACAAATTCCAAGTAGATCCTCAACGATACATCTCAGGCAACAGATAAGGTACGGAATCTTGTTTGGCAGGTAGCTTGACGGCTTACCGGCACGTCCAGCTATATGCGGCTAAATCCTCACGTTGGCCGTCCACACTAGGCAACATGTGTAATGGTCAATTGTCGTACCGGAGCCAAGCTAACAAGAGATAAGTAATATAGCTTGTGTATCACTCAACATTGGTCATAAGTGTCGTGTTCCCATAGACTTTCCAGTCAACCTCACTGGAAGATAAGCACCGAACTCCAGTTTTGTTTTTGTTAGAGCACATCACTTGCGCCTATCCTTGCTACAGAGACAGCTGCGACCAGCCGTTAATGAATCTCAGTAGGCGTGATCATCTGAGATTCTCTATTTCATGCCAGAAATTAAAATGCCTCTCAACAAATCCATGGATTTTGTAAATTCAGTTTGGAAAGAAGTCTTGTCCATGTAGTCGTTGATTAGAATGAACAGAACACCTACCATTTTCCCGAATTATATGGTGGGAAAATCTTAGTATAAGTCGCCAGCAATTGTGGTTGACCGTTCAGATTTGACGTTACAGCCATGCCTAATGTGGAGGCAGTGGCATAGTGGCCAGTATGTTTCAGTCATGAGAGCTCGCCTGGGGTTCTGGCCCCAGCATTGGAAAGTATGCGCACTATTGACAAGCTCAAACAAGAACCAACCTCGAGTCTATTACTTGTTTTCGGAAGAAGCCCGCAGGAAGTTTATGGAAATGAAACAGCTGCGACCTGGTTGTAGGATAAGCCAAACCTCCTACCACTCGCCGATAATCGGAGTGCAAATACCGTATGGCGGAGAGCCATGAGGAGGACAGGGTAAGGACGAGATCAGCGAGTATCAAGCAAGAGTTATTCTGAATCTAAAAGTCGAGTCGACAATGAGAAGGCGTAGGATCACCCTCGAAAGTGATCAGAAACAATTTGGCTGGGCGGCAGCGATGTCATGGTGTGCGGCCGAATGCAATGTGATAACGCCTTGGTTGCCGACGGAGGTTGCCGGCATTCCGCGAATAGCATCTAACAACTGAGGTGCACATGGTCATCTGACCACAACAAAAATGACAGTGCCCTCGGGTAAGTTATGCCAGTTTGTAACCTGCAACGATTCAACAACTCGACTTAAATCTTCTTCGCTTCTTAGATTGTCAATCGCACTCCAGTGGACCTTGTTCGGATGATGTAGACCAGTAGTGTTTGCGGACCTTTTGTCCATACTAAGCCGTTGACCCAAAAAACCACTTTGGGAAGTTCGTCGTCTACCTACGATTGAGAAGGGAAATCAGCGACGCAACTGTCAGAACCGGGCGTGTGACTGATGGTGAAATTATATCCCTGCAAACGCAGTGCTCATCGGGCTGATTTGTCTCTTGGTTTCTCCGCAACCTTGGCCAATCTTGTAGCGTGTAATCCGTCTCTTCGTGAAATTACAGAATCAACAAGTATGCCCTCCACTTGTGCGGCGCCCAAGCAATTGCCAGACGTTCCTTTTTGATGGCTGAACGCTTTGGCTCAGCTAAGGTCAAGACTTTGTTTGCACATTTGGTCAGTAGTCACACTGCTCATTTACTGCCCCAACGCCGAGGCCACTGGCATCTGTTACCAAGACGAAGGCCTGCTTTGTGTTCGGAAGTTTTAGCACTGGTTGTTGTTCGTTTATTTCCCGATGCACCCACGTGAACGTTCTCTGGGCGTTGTCAGTCCGTTCATATTTTCTGTTCTTCCCAAGGAGTTCGCACACCGGTTACGTTATGGAGTGGAATTTTTCCACGAACCGACTGTGGTACTTCGCTCGACCCAGAAACTCCCTCAATGCGCAGTCAGGGTTGGGAACCACGATTTCTACAATCGTCATCATTTTCTCTAACAAAGGACTGACGCACCTAGTGTCTCAGTAACACCACCGGTAGCCGTTCTAGCCATGACCAATCGGCGTCACTCCGGGGTCTTAATATGAAAAAACGTCCGGGCAGTAATCATGCTCTGGTTATGTAAATCTGCATGCCACAATTTTATCTCCATATACCGCCACCTTATCTGTTTCATCGGCTGAACCGTCGACAGTGTGCAGTGTGCACCCAAACCAGTAACTGCACCACCCAGTTGAATCAATCTACGAACAACATTACTAAATAGCACGCGAGTGAACTGAGAATGAACTTGTAGTTGAGCCACTCGAGATACATTATGTTTAACTTCCGGAAGTGAAGTTCTGATGAATACAACTTCGAGTGACAAATATTCGTGGACGCATTAACATTGCAACAAATTATTAAAGTTCATACTGATGACCATCAGCGAGGTGTGTGGCCGCCGTAGATGTGGATCAACGACCATTACAATCATAAGTATACGAGATACAAAGTCTGAGCTGTTTCAGCCGACATGGTACAAACGAGAATCAACGTCACCGTCGGAGAAATAGTTCGCATAACACCGGGTCGCTAGCCGTCAAGAAAGTGAACAGTGATCTGTGTAAAAACGATAATCCACACTCAAACATAGTACGTAGGTTGTCAATGGTAGAATGGGACATACTACACATGTTCGCATCGTCCCTTGTGGACGGCAGACACTACAGCCACGTGATGGCGTCGGGTACAATCGCTTTTAAGGATGACATTCCATAGACCGGTCTCTAACTGAAACATTGGAAAGAAAACCTAATGAACATGTGACTAAGATAAATAACTAACCCACAAAAGTAGTGGCATAGCCTTCATTGGAATTTAATTTGATGTTCAGTATGAAACGTGATGCAAAATGAATGCGGCCGGGAATTACAAATTCATGTACATCCCCGAAACCACCAGAAATTAAACGTTTCCGCAGCAAAGGAAGCACGTATTCCACTATGAAACTTCCATTGAGAGCATTTTCGCAACGCAGAACCGATTAGAAAGACCAACATGGCGATTTTATCAAACAAAATGTCAAAATGTCAAATTTTAAGTACAGCCGTTTCTTTCCTTGCAACACAACTACTACACTGGATTATTTGTACGTTTCCCCTGGAATGTGCGTTTCGGTATTTATCGAGAACAGTGAAACCAACTCGTCTCAGCCCTGAAACAACATACCGGCGAACTAGACAACTGCCTTTTCTTCCCTTATCTACCTTGAACCTGCAGAATAAGTCCACTCCGCAATACCTGAATGAGCAACCGTCCGTTGGCAACCCCATCACTGTCGTCACCTAGTTATAGTGCCCGATGTGAACGCTCTCAAAATGATAACATCCCCATATCAATCGTTTGTCGCAGCCATGCCCTTCAAAACACAAAACTGTCTTCTGATGTTGTTAAGTGCGTGCGAGGTACTCATGTGCCCCTCGAGTTCGTGATAGTGGTAAAGCGAAAGGCCTATGGCAACGTAGTGACGGCCGTGATAAACAGGTTCGCACTGTCCTCGTTCTCTGGTCGGACTCCACTGCCGAGATACAGGACTCCATCTGTCACGGTTGGCAGCAACCTTTCAAGTCCATTCGGCCTACAGGGGTTTATGGAGGAGGAATTGAGGACCTTCAGTTTCCTGAAAAAGTCACGCCTCTGAAATAACTTTACTGTTTCGAGACAAGAAGCATTGGCTTCCGACTCACGGATGGGTCCTACTCTGATTCACTTCGTCCAGCGCCCTTCTCCACAGATAAAAGCCTAACAGCATGATAACCAAGCCACGACCCGCAGCAACTTAGTCCAACTAGAGTATCATGGTACCAATTGCTGCAGCATAAAACTGAACTCAGATTCCTTGGTCGCGACGGAAATACGTTCGAAATCGTGGCTTTTTCATGATCTTTAAAAAAACACGGAAAAGTTGGCATTTCGACCGTAGTTTTTCCGGATTCAGCAGATGGATGGAACCCCGCAACCGGAGTTTGACAGCTTGCTGAAGGCTTGTGATATTTCCCGGGACGCTACGTCGGCTGAATTCAACAGTGGAAACGCATGCCTCCGTATATTTTTCGCTCATTCCGCCCAACAAGCATGATTCGATTTTTAGTTCATGCTGCATACATAACTTCCGTACAACACTTTGTAATTCGTGGTTCATATTGTTTCACACCATCTTACCCCTCATAGGTATGCATGCACACTTCAAAAAGTAAAGTCAAATCTACACATGCTCCACGAGATTTTGAGCCTCTCTTTTCCTCTTCGCTCCGTTTCTCACGTGTACTGGGTTCCAGGTCTTTGGAAGCTGGCGGCATCTGCCACTTATCTCAGCGCATTCCCTGCTTCTTCTGTCTTGGTTTTTACTTCCATATCGGGCTTGAAATCTCTTTGAAGAAGCAAGACGGATTAAATCCACCGAACGTGCCTGCGAAGTGTGTGGTAGAACTCTAAAACTACGCCCCTTCATGGTTCGTTGTGGGCCACTCCCTCTTACTTTCATCACCGCTCGCTTCGTGCTCATTCCTAAGCTGTGCATGGCACTTGGATCCACTACAGATGTACCCACCGATACATTGAGTCATGGGCCGAACATATCGTTCAATTGAAGGGACGCCAATTCAATTTGATGCGACACTTTCAACGCGACTTTGTGAAGCCAGTTAAGTTTTCTTTCATAGGATCACGGCAATACATATTTAAGCAGCAAAGTCTCTAAGGGATGACCAACTTCTGGACCGCCTCATCAGAAAAAATGCAAAAAGGTTAACGATATGGCAAATCGACATTCCGACAGAATTACCTGAAGTTCGATTTTAGGGTGATTTCACGAGTCACCAACCTCACAGGGTCTCGGAACACACTGTCCAGCAATTTCCATCGATCACCTCAGTATCTTCAAGGGCTTCCTGGCAGGGTAGCGCAGTTAATATCGAGACCCAAAACCATGAAAGAATGCGGAACACCTCGACTCTAAGCTGAAAGTATATTTTCTCTCAAACCAATAATGACATGGCGGATCAGTTTCTGCGTACGTACTGATTCTAATTTGTTTTAGGGAATTCTACTTAAGGTGATAAAGTACAGATGGATGGAAGGACAGATCGATTCAGCCAATCGTAAGACAAGGGCGGAAGGTTTGTGAAGGTCAAGTTGGGGATGAGGGGTTTGTAACGTGCAGTTGAAACCAGCGAACGCGCACGGGTTGTATCTGATTTGTGTAACAAAGCGTGCTGCTATGGTGTTGGCGCCGTTTTGGTTTTTAGCTTGTGTAAGTCGTGTGCATCGCCTACTGGGTTTTCCGCTCACGCTGGTTTGTATTGTTTACTTTTACAGAACTGTTGTCGGAACCCCCACTGCGGAAGAGCGGTGCCCCTACGTTGCCCAAAAGTTTGTCCATGAGTGTTACGGGCATTTAGGGTAAAAACGGCGGCTTGCATGTTACAGGTTAAGTAGGTCCGATTGTGGAATTGCTGAGCTTCGTGGTAACTTCGTAGTTCGGCTGGTCTAACAGCTGACGCTTCTTTGAATGTTGTCCGTGTAGCCGGTTTGAATCCAGCCAAAGTCCTGATTTTCCGCAGTCCTGTCTCTTCTAAATTATATCTGCCAATGGAAGTATTTTATTTGAGTTTCACTCGTCATAGAGTTCATCAGTAGCACATACACTTGTCACAGTCTAGATTTGAATTTCGACCATGCTTTCACGGAATGACCGTGTTAACCACTGTGCCATTGGCCTCTTATCAAACATGACTACTGAGAGCCACTGAATGGAATAGGACTCCACTTCAAGTATGCTGTCACCCACTCACTTATTCTGAAGAAGCGATACGTCGGGATGTATTAACAATTTCCGGGTTCAGGAGGTGATCCAAACATATTCGCTACCTTGAGAAGTCGATGTGCCTCGGTACTTCGTGAAGACCTTCACTATCAACGACGCCTTGGCGGTAAGCGTACTTAAGTTAGAACTACATAAAGATGGTTAACGACCTTTACGCAAGGATGACACGCAAAACTGTGGGTCGCCCCACATTTTCTCCAGGATGTCTGGACAGTTCACTCAAACTCAGACGAGCACGGTCGAAAACTTTGGAACATCATCTGCCTCGAAATAGACGTTGGTCTTGCTCGTCTGTTCTCCATTGCCTGGTTATTAAGAGAAGTTGGCTCCCAACATGCCGGTAGGCATTAAGTCGCTCACGTTGTGATTGAAAGACCAGCAGTGAGTGAGTCGATTCTTCTCGCTACTTACAAGCTTCGATCACACTCTTGCACTTCTGTATATTCTGGTATTCTCCAGGCAGAGCACCATAGACGAGCAGTTAGAAAGGGAATCCGTCTACACTGATCGGTCACGGGATTTTATCATCCGAGGTGTCCTTAACCTACCTGATGATGTCCCACAACAAGGCCTTAATCAGTGGGGATTCCTTGCTTCTGCACTGGTGTTGGGTAACACTCTGGCCCAAATAATCCTCCGCATAATCATTCTTTCATCTACCAAGGAAGATGTATGCCCACGACTTCTAAAAGTTTTGGTAACTTCTCGGGATATAGTTGCCCATGTCTTGGAACGTTTCGGACTTCGAAGACACCTTGTCCCTCACCCAGATCGGTCGAGAATGGACCGCGAGAACCTCAAGTCGAATCTCTTGAGTCACACTGGTCGTTTTATAATTCCATTAGTGGATCTCCAGGTATGCAAAACTCTAAGTCTACCGGAAACAAAAAATGGATTCAAACCGACTCCTGTAAGGACAGCGGCAAATCATGCCCCTGTCAAGTAAACAGGGAATCCTGTTTGTCTAGTTCGGCTCCTACCCACCACTTCGTTATTAACTCTTTAGAATGCTTGGGTACTAATGCCCGGAGTTTGCCTAATAGGTTGAATGACCTAGAAGAATTGTTACTACTCAGTTATTCCTTATCGCGATCATTGAAACTTGGTTCTATGTTTCATTTAGACTCCAAGCTGGAGATCAGAAATGTACTTTTATTTCGTGCCGGTAGAACTAACAAAGCTGGCGGTACAGCTCATTACACTTACACTTCAATCCTCTTCCTAGCTTACAGACCCTGTATTATTTACAATACCGGAGCCCATCTGGTGCTCCTTGAAACTGGTTAACTCGGACAGTTAATTGATGTGCTCTATCTCCTTTCGTCTTCCAAATGAACTAATCATCGGGTTAGAGAGAAGGACTTCATTAGAATTTTCTCATATTCTTGTGATGGGAGACTTTAGTTTGTCTGAAGGCAATTTCCTTACTGATTTGCACTTGAGATCCAGTGATTTAGTGACCGCTAAATTCTTGAAATCGGTGGTTTCCTTGATCCTGGTCGGACACGTTTGTGATTGCATACAGTGCCGAGCTAGTCAAGCCCCATCTTGGCTGCACTGCATTCTTGTTAGTGAGGACTTGATGGTTGATAACCTCAAAATTATAGCCCCCTTGGGATCGGGTGATCTCGCCACTCGCGTGTTTGACTTTATTTGCTCAATGAACTCGTACGCCAAGTGAGCACCCATCAGAAATTTCAGGCAAATATATACAGAACGTCTCGGGTCGTACCTCTCCTCTTTGACTTGGGAAAGCTCTGACTCATCCTGTCCTGTTGATAGTCTGCGGATGATCTAATGCCCTCAACATAGCTGTTGATGCTAAAAACTGTTCAACCCCTAGAGGCTGCCTGTCAACTCCACTGCTGCATAGTCAAATTGATCTACACTGAACGGAAGGCTTAGATGCCCTGTAAGAAATTTGAGATTGTATCTGATCGAGAGTCCTACGCTTGCATTCGAAATCGATGCATGGCTCTCATTCAGGAAGGCAGTTTCAGCTATCAGCAATGGCTCATAAGTCGACCTGTCTCCAGTCCCATAGACCTGTTCCGTTTCGTCTCACAAAGCAGCAGCGTGTGTCTCTCAGCTGACGGTTTCCTCAAGACGCCGAGTCTTCCAGTGTGCTAGCTGACTTTTACCATAGCTTCTTCCCTTCATCTTTCGTAGAGCCGAGCATGGTTCCAACCGACGTCCTTCCTGATAGTATATACACGGTAGACACGTTTCCGTTGGATGTACTATTCAAGCTGCATAACCTGAACGATAGCCCCCTGGACCGGGTGGCATTTCTCCTCTTTTTCTGTTTGAAGGTGCCAAACAACCTGCTAGCCCTGTGAACATGCTGTTCACTAAGTCACTCGAGCAGGGTTCCTTTCCCACAAGTTGGAAAGTGACCCACGCAGGTTTTTTCGAAGATGAGGGTTATAATCTTTTCGCCAGTTGCAGGCCAATCGCCGTTTTTACTAGCGCATCCGAAGTGCTAGAAGCGCCTGTGTATGGTGTTCTTTTTGACTACTTGTTCACGGGGGATTTCTTTCCTAGCGCCCAGCCTAACTTTCCTAGAGGGCACTCATGTGCAACAAGTTTCCTGTTGGTCACTAATGATCAGACGCGGTCATCTGACCTAAACATAAAGGTGTATTTTGTATATTTGGATCGATCGAGTGAACCACACCATGTTACTCGACAAGTTACACAACGCTGGTGTTCATGGCAGTCCGCTTCGGTGACTACACTCCTACCTCACCAAGCGCTGTTACCGTGTTTAGATCAACCCTTGTTCCCTCAACGCCCATTGAAGCGATAGTAGAGTTCCCGAGGGCTTTCTTCTCGCATTTATGTTTCATCCGTATAAACGACATAACCTACTCATTCTGTTCCTCCCTGTTGCTATTCGCGGATTATGTCAAGCTGTGGCGTAACACCAAAACTCCTGAGGGTTCAGCTCTCCTACAAAGCGATTCGAGCACTGTGTTCCTGTTCTTGGACCAATCTTTTAGATTTCAACGTCTGGAAGTGCAAGGTAATGCACATTCTCCAAACCCTAGCACCACTTGTCGGTTTAGGTACACTTTCCCTCGGCCGATGTCCACTGAGACTGACTTAGTGACATTCATATTCAATACTCTTTCTGCTTCATCGAGCACAAGTTAATGCGAAGTAAGCCAGCAGCACATTGGCACTTCTCAAGCGACTTTTTGACAGGCACCACTTCACATGCTTTGGGCTTCCCTACAACAACTGCTCGACCTCATCCTGTGAGTGACATTGCGATCTAGCTTCCACATCTCTAAAAGAATAAGACTCTACTCGAGGCTGTTCAACGAAGGGCCACGAAGGCCGTCTTAAGAGTGCATGTGAAGTCTTATGAAGAAAGGTTTACTGAACCTAGTGTGTACTCGCTCGAGGTTCGAAGACTCTGGGGCGATTTTTCGCTTATTTTCATAATATTTGAGACTAGCAATGCAGAGTTTTACTTAGTACCTCTACGAATATTGCCTTGAGGGGACATGCTATCACACTGAACCTTGGACACAATGGCTTAGTGTCGGTGCGGATTTCTCTCATTACATGTATGTAAAGTTCGGAACTGTGTTTGACAGCATTATCTCTGTAGACTCTTTGTCCGCTCGTAATCGTCGTTTCAATCTATTTTTCATTTCGTAGTTCAGACACTGCATCTGTTTTTGGACTTCATCATCATCATCATAGACAGCAATACATCAGTGGTTAACACTAATGCTTAACTGCCACACAACCATGAAGAAACAGCAAACCCTATATAGAAAGAGCGAAGGAAAAAGAAGGGGACGGGATGGGACCTAACTACTGAAAATGACTACGTCCCTATTCAAACATTCAGCATCAAGGTGCCTACACCTTGCAAACAACACAACCGAGCTGCAAGTGAGAGTAAGGCGTCATCAGCGAGACAGCTTCCTTACGGCTTTCACTGC
>QNGE01000295.1:0-60918 GCA_008508345.1 Paragonimus westermani | reverse complement strand
GTTGCCGAAAGAGAGAGAGCCAAACGAAATCTGAAAGCATCGCAGGCACGCACAAAGGGGCAATCCGCAAGGCAACGGTTCGGCAAGACTAGAATGTTCAACCTAGGAGAACGGGTGAAGTATCGAGATCATCGGAACACGGGTGACAGCGGGCCAGGATCAAGAAAACTTTCGCCTAAATGGAAAGGTCCGTATTTGGTAATATCCAGACGGGGCCCTGTATACACGATCAAGAAGGACGGCGAGACGAAACGAGTGCACGCCAGTAAGTTAGCAATGTGGCACGTGATGCCGACGCGGCGAACCAGAAAATCAATAATCCGGGAGGAAACACCGCGTCGATCAGAGAGGATTCGTCGACAAATGCAAAGGAACCAAGGAACCTCAGAAGGGGGAGGAGTGTTGTATAACAGGCAGTTTCGTTGTGATTAGTATACTAATCACAAGTAGTGTATTACCCGTAGGCGACATTCAGGAACAAATGGACAAGCCCCGAACACGACGGACAAGAAGAGACTATCGGAACAGTGTGTACATGCTGTGTAAGAACCTTCACCAAGGCGAATGACAACGTACTGTCACCCAGTGTATGTGAGTGCATGTCTGTCATGCAAATGAGTGCACGAGTTTGTGGTTTAGTTTTTGACATGACCTGTACGGAAGTTTGCGCAATAAACCAACTTGCTGGCCAAGCGTCTTTAGCGGACACTACATTACTATCCTCCGTTAAGAACGACAGATTCATGGAGCACACGAAATGAATGCGTGCAACAACGTCAGGTTGATACACTGGATCGTGTAGAACCTGTGGACCGGCACTGTATGGCGACGTCAGAGTATGCCTACAAGGTAATTCATCGGTAACCGTGTTGTCATTATTGACGTAGTAGATTACATCAAAAATGTAACAAGAGAGTTCGATCCGTTAGCACTGGATCTCGTTATTTTCCACTTTCCCATGGTAACTCATGTATATAAACACGATTGATCCTTGGTCCGTGGTTAGTTGAAAATGCATACCATACAAATCGTGTCACCATTTTTTGATGGCCCAAACTATCGCATAGTCTCCCACTGATGAATAGTGTCACTCACTAGGTGATAATGTTTTAGAAAAAAGGTAATCGGCCCGGTGTTTTTTGGTAACGTAGCAGCGGTGACAAAATCTGAGGCTTTCGTTTCCACTACGATAGCCGCTGCTGGATTAACTGTTGTCTTCACGAATCGGACGAGTTCATTTTTCAAGACTTCATAGGATTCCGATACGTCATTGCGTAGGTGGAGTGTTTTGTTTATGACTAGAGGCTGCATTTTACCGAAACATCGTGATATCCAGTGGGAATAATATGTAGAAAGACTAGCGATTTACTGTTGGAATTTGAAATCTTATGGGGCTGGTAAGCTCTACAATGGTTGAAGTCTATCAAGGTCTGATTTTATCAGTTTGTAACAAATCTCGTCTCAAGAACTTGCTTTGCTTAATAACCATTGCGCTTTTGCCCTCAGTGAATGTTAACCCCTATTCATTAGCAGCTCTGTAAGATCGCACTAGATTTTTTTAATGTTGCTGTTTATCCTTGTCACAAACACTAGTTTCCTAAGTGAGCAGAGATGGCTGGGAGGACTTATGTTATGATGACCTAATACGACACACCACATCGAATAGAGTACCTCAGAAGTGGGAGTAATTACCACGTGCCTCAATTGCATTGAAGGCCTTATCCTTATCCCTGACTGGTACCTGATACTCTAAGTCCGTGGTACTGAAGACAACACAGCTCAAGGTCTTCGCGATCATTCCATTAGTTTTCTGGGTTGGTACGCATATGAATGCGTAGAGCTGTTCAGTTTGGCTGCATTAGATAATCAGTTTGCGTTTGTGTTTTCGTTGTAATTAAGGTTTGTGCGCACTAGAGAGAGTTGGGTGGGGCAATAATGCGCTCTTTCAAGATATTTTCGATTTCTAACCAAATAAAACATTCCCCTAGCGCGGAATGTTGTCGTGATTTCCCAGCGGTCGGAATGCAGTTTGGCGAGAGGTTGACGAAAAGGGGTGGTGGGTCTAGGCATGCAGTGACTAGGTTACACAATGAAAACGGTTTGCTGCTGCCTCCAAACGACATTTCTGTTTTTTTGCGCGTAAGAACAAAGTAATGCCTCAACAGCACATCACCACACACTTTGAGCAACATTGAAAGCTTGGATTGAGAATAATCGGAATTCCGGTAACATAGAATTACGTGGCAGTGACCAGGAGTTTGAGCTGCTGGACGAGTGAAAGCTATGGCGATGGAACTCTGAGTGTTTTCCATTTTAATACGTTGCTTCCGAACGATATAAATAGGAATGGGACCACCGGAGTTATCGATGTCTATGTAAGCCTGTTGAGTTATCCTACTAGAAAAGGCTCACAACTGCACTTGACAAACACTGAGGAACGTCGGCTATGGTCATTAACGATGGAAAAGAGCTAGCAATAGATGTAGCCTTCGTTTCTTGTGCAGATCAGCAGAATTTCTGATGGTACCCCTATTTTATCACAAATTTCTCACGCTGAGTCTGTAGCAGGACATTTGAAGTGAAGATATCTGGCATAACTGCAGAAATAGCGTTGTTCATGCCCTCCTACAGATATTTTGGCTTCGGCAGCAAATCCAGTGTTTTGACAGGCCTGGATTAGAAATTGACGCAGAATGCAAGGATGCATGTGAATGTAAACGATTAGGCTCTTGATAAGCCATCTTCGGGGCTCGAGTTTGTTCACGAATGGCGTCCAACTCAAATGGCTTGTTTTCTCTAAAATGCTGTCGAATATTTCTAAACTGCATCCCACTATTAAATGCATCGCCTGTCGTGTTATTTCGATCTTGATCAGTGGAGACGAACTTGAAAGTGCAATCATTCGCCATCGTCTTGAGAGCCTAAATGAACTAGTCTATACTTCGGCCCATTTTTCCGTTCATTTAAATGTTGGATGCCCAGGAAAAACCTCGCTCGTGAGCTTCTCACAAAGTTTTACATAAATGATGGGTGTATCATCAAATGTCTTGCACTCTGGTACGTGTTCGTAGACAGCAAGTGATATGTGGGTGATGAGAAAACCGAATTGGCTTGAACCTGGTTAAGAGGATTTTGTGGCGCAAAGTACTGAATGTACAAAACCAGTTATTCCATTTTTCCGAGATTTGGCAGCTGGGATCAGTATCGTAGCGTTCGGGACGCAAAAACTTGGACACTGCAAAACTGATCAATTGTGCTACGTGATTGTCAATATATGTGCTAGACGTAAATGGAAGACTGTGTTCCTGGAATTTAGGCTTTATTTGTTTCGAAATCGCAGCATAGAAGCTAAAGTGGGAGCAAACGGATATGTGGAAATGTATTTTATAACTATTGAATAGTCGTATACGTGTGTCTCACAAGCCTTTAAGCGAATTTGCTACACTAGGGAGAGCACACGAGCCGATATCGTTTCTCTGAACAATATTTGTCAGTCATTGCTCACCGAAGAATTTGCATACTCGCACTCGTAGAACATCCCTGTTGTCTACTGTTGAGACAATGGCTAAGAAGTCAACCCACTTTCATTTCTGGCGTTCATAACCCATCCATGTTTCTGTAGCTACCTTCTAATTCAGGAACTTTTTGCGTCCGATGGGCACCTGAGCTCCATTTACCGCCAGCGTCTTTTTTGCAAGAAGTTATGCTCAGGACCTGATTTTTGCTTCCCCCCATGTGGTCAGATATCGGCGGTGACGACCGTCTGCTCATGTTGAAACGAACCACTTCTTGTTTTGGTGCATGATGTTACCTGTTACATACATACCTAGGTCACTCTGGTGGATTCTAGTTGCGGTCAGTGTGCGTCCCAGCCAGAACCCGTCGCTCCAGACCTTCATGTCTTACAGTTAACAACCTTTTGTGGTCGGAGTTACGCTGATGTTTATTTAGCTAGAACAAACTTATGCAGGTCAAGCAACAGGGCAAAATTATTTTGTGTTAACTGGGTTTTCGGTCGTGCATGACAGTGACTGATGATCCTATGTAGAAGTGAATACCAAATAAGTGATCATTAGAGATTTGGTGTGACAATGTAGTAAACAGGTCACAGGACCAAGTAAAAGCGTTCGCTTGTAGAAAGGTTTGCTATTAGAAGTCACCGGCGTTTTGTTTTCATAAGTGAGTGCGTTGGGTTTGAAGGAAAAATAAATATAGACGAGAAGCTTGGTGATCTTTTACACTTGTCGCGTAGTGTGTACCAAGTGTAATGCATTGTTTCACACGTACGGTCGAGTACGTTAACATCACCTCTGACTGGATTACCCGCGGTTTTTTCACTTAGCCTTATTTGGTATCTATGGACAATGCCCTTTCTATCATTGTCAAGGGTCCTCAGCTTTCAAACGACTCCATCTAACAAGAAAATAATTATCTACCCTGCTTTTTAGAGTAACCATAACAAATGTCCATCGTTTCTTATTTGCTTTTTAGAATCTAATCCACTGATGTTTTAACGTATTGAAGCTGTCGGTTGAATTTCCCAAATGAGTGCTGTAGATCAATCACAATCAAACATGGGCAGCATTGGTATTATTTCGACGGACCCGGAGGGTTCGCTCCCAGAGGACTCTATTCCTCTCTCCACTAAGGATGTGTATCGCTTGAGGTTCGCACAAATCAGGTCGTGGAAGAGTCGATCTGAAAGTTGGCCCATTGTATTCGGTCCTAGTTTGGGTACCTTAGCAGTATCGCTGTCATCATTCGTCATCAATATTAGTTCCAGAAGTTTATTTCAAGTGTATTCTCAGACTTACTTTTGGCCGACGTTGTTGCCGACAGTAATTTTCTCGACTGCTGCTTACTGGCTTTCCTTTGAAAGGCTCATCAGTCGTCCGATATTAACACAAATCCCCACCCGTTCTGGTAGTTGCGATCTCTGCCTGGAACTTCGAGGTTCTGTTATACAGGTAAATGATCCATACAAAACGTTTACACGGTTATCACAATGTTCTTGCTGGTATAGATTATTTGAATGCACCTGCTTTCTAATTTGTATGTTAGTTTGTTCCAAGGTTCCGCCTCACCGAATTACTGAATTAAATTGTTATTTGAACATTTTGTCAATTTCAAGTTGACTTATCAGCCAGTCTGTTTCGAGGTTGTTAACCTGGTAATGTCTCCGAGCAGCTCTTCGTTACGTTTTACTTTTCTGGAACTATCATCGCAGAACCTAATCCGACATGGTGCACCACAGGCAATGGCTTTCAACTAAGTGTACAGGTGATATTTGTCGTATAAGTCACGTAATCGACCCTAATCGATGGTTCATAGGTAAAATGGTCAGCTCACTTGGTCGGTCCGCTCATAGAAGCGATCGTGCTCCTTCAGTTTCAAGAATGAGGTGGTCACTTGAAACAAGATGTGAACGCTTTCCCTATTCGGAGCTGCATTTTCATCTTAAACGGTTGCTGAGAGTAACTATCCAATGAATTTGTTTTCATGTACTTGTATCTGTCCAGGCTGAAGTTAGCTGCCGTTTGCGATGGAAGCATTATCATGTGCTCCGTGTGACTTTGGTCCCTTCCACTGTGACTCGGCAAGAAACGTCACCTCAAGCGTTACAAATGCATGTCTTCCAGCCATTCTAATGGTGTCACTGATACCGATGAATAGTTTCTGGCCCCGAGGTGTGTGGAAGTTTATAACGTTTGATATGAATTGGATGATATTCTGCACAGTCTCATTTCATTTCCTTTAAATTCATTCAATTGAGTCTTTTGGATCTGCCGTGTCCGTCTATTTCAGCTGGTTTGTGGATCAGTCCTCCCGAGTGCGGTGTCTTTTATCGCGTGTTCCATCGCTGCTGTCACCGAACGTACCTATCCTGTTCCTAGTTTAGGCGATCCAAAAGCCTTGTGGTTCACAGTGAAGCGCTTCGGTCGTTCGATGCGTGTGTCCGGTCCGCTCATGTTACTGGGCCATGCCTTCATGGGCTCTGCGCTCACTCATGCGATGCTCAAGACTAATCGTCTGGCTTTGACCAAAGAACATCAAGGCTCTGGAGACATGATTGTTTATCCCCCGCTCAATGACTGACTTTTGAAACTAGTCATAACCTTTTCTGTAGCTTCTCAAATCATGAAGTTTGCACACTCCGATTGTTGTTTCTTCGTGTGTTTGCAGTTAATGTACGAAGTTACTTCACACTGTTTATATTCGTTCAGCTGATTCTCATGAAATTTGTACCCTTCACGATGCAGGCGTTAGCTGCTATCTGAAAGGTCGATCAATTCAAGCAAATCCTACCTTCTATGCTCACCGTTGCTAACCGAAAATAAGCTCTGAATGGCTTATTAGTCTCTGTTATTCGTTTTCAACACAACCTGTGCGAATTGGTTCCCGCTCGTGTTGGCCTGTCAGCCAGAGATAGGGGCAACGTATGTTGAATCAGTTATATCAGATATGAGCCGAAACCCTTAACCACATTACCAACAGTCCCACAAACACCTGTGTGAATATTGCAAGTGGGGGCTTCCAAACATCTGGGCCACCCTCAGTCATTCTGTCAACTTCAATGAAGTTGACCAGTTTCATTTTGTTGAGTCATTTTCCTCTCGTTTAGTTCAGCCGTCACAAAGTGGCAACTAACTCAGCATCGCAGGCATAATTGTGAATTCTGTTGTTTCGGTTTCACTCTAAACAACTGGGCTGCAATCCACCTTTATGTGCTCAACAATACGCATCACCTTGATATACCATGCTGGGAACTTTTCGACGTGTTTGGTCAAATCTAGTTTTGTTGATTCAATAAGATTTTGTGGGAAAACAATCAGGAGTTTTTTTTGTGCTGCACCGAAACAATGACGATTACGCTTGCTTACATGTATATAAATGTGTTCATTAACAAGACTATACGATGATATGGTAATATTGCAACACATGCCAAGTTCTGAGGGTAGATCTTGGCAACACTGAATAGATGTAAGTTGAGGTCCTTAGGATAATGCCTAAATTTTGGTACGGGTACACAGCAGTCTGCTTCTGTTAGAGGAACCCACCACCACTATTCCCAACCATCAGAAACCCATTTTTTCCGTCCAAAACCGCCTTCTTCCTCGAGAAGACGACCCTATCCAATCATAATAAGCGGAAATATCGTGAACACTCTAGAGGTGACCGCCACTAGTTTTTTACTTGTCTGGCCTCTATTCCGCTACGCTCATTGGTGGTTTGGTGACCTTAACTGCTTTTTTGAAGTCTGTCCTTCGGTTTTCTGATTCGAGAATGTTGGTAGGTCACTATGCATCCTATAAATACCATGCAATTTTTCTCCTTGTTGCACACGTTTCGGGGCCGAACAAAGTTGCTTTTTGCGCCCATCTTTTGGTTTGTCTTGGGCGCAATTAACGGGGACCGCCGCGTATTTTTGGGACCGAGATTGCCGTGTTAATTACAGAACCCGATTTCTTATCAATCGTCTTATTATATCGAGGACGAACCAGCGTACCGAGTCATGGGTTACAACAGTTTCCAAAGATTTCCCTACTGTGTAGTCTATCGAAAACTACCTCTGAAACCAACTTTTACATCTGTGAACATCCAGTTTCCCCAACAAATTTCGACGCAACTCGAAAGTGTACTTTGAGATTGTCTATTGAATTTGTTCCGCTGTATCCTGCATAGTTCATGCCGCTGCGGAACTTGGTAATACGGTAACAAACAGACGAATGTAAAGAAATGACAGTAAGCAGATTCTAGTATGGGGGGTTCTTCTGTACCCATCTCTTGTAGTCCTCTACTCGTTTCGAAGTAACTTCTGGTTCTTTGTTAGTTGAGGAGTATGGAATGGCATTAGTTCTTGAACAACAGTTGATGAATCTCGAGCGATAGCTGCTGTTACCTGTTCATGTGTTACTAAATCCACGTTCGATTGCGTCGTCCCGTTGTGTCCAAGCTTATCTTTAACTTACATCAGAACGTGTTTCTTAACTCGATGAAGCAATACGCTGTTTCGCTGATGTGGCCGTGCACTCGCGTGGTTTGATGCGTATACGAACTGCCGTATCCAAATGGTGGAAGACTTGACTACATTTCCCTGAAAGTGCGTGCAACTGTTCTTGTCAAGCGTATTATCACGTTACTGTCTTGTCACCTATGGCTGGATACAGGAGGGAATTCTTTAATTCCGGGATAATAGACATTTTTGTTTGAACTTCCTGTACTGTCGCAGAACATTCGCCAGTCTTCGGTGGTTTCGATGTTATACTTCTGTTTGCATTCTGTTTTTCTGGCAATTTCGTTCAGCCCTGTTGGAGGGTGTTC
Organism: Paragonimus westermani; assembly: GCA_008508345.1. Taxonomy (NCBI): domain Eukaryota; kingdom Metazoa; phylum Platyhelminthes; class Trematoda; order Plagiorchiida; family Troglotrematidae; genus Paragonimus; species Paragonimus westermani. The sequence continues at coordinate 52,596 of QNGE01000295.1, read as the reverse complement.
GAACCAAGCCATTCCTATCGATATCCTCTTTACAGATGTAGAGATGTGTTAACAGCGGACTGGGCGTCCCATCTGTCGACTGACGTAAATTTTGCCGCTTTGATAGGACCCGCAGGAAGTTTATAGTCTAGAGGGTGATAATGCTTATGTAAATTCGAATTTACTTCAGAGGGTTTAGGAAGAAAATGCAAAGTAGTTGATGTCTTCTGCCCCGGGAGACCGGCAGTAGGCAAGATTGCAAATCTGGAAGGGCGGCAGCGAAATCCAGTCACTGCTTGTCAAGCAGACTTCAGCATGCTGCAGACAACAGCTGACTAACATTAACTGTTAAGAGTCAAGCATAACTTTATTTTACCCTAATGATTTTGATTTCGTACTGCCTCAAAAGAAACTCGTTTTGTTGCCCTGAATGTATATATCGACTGTGTGCCCGGATTCGTCCACTGATGATGGCGTCACGGTAGATTCTGTTACATTGTCCCGGGCTGAACACACCCGAATGCCGGAAGAGTGCCCTCAGCAAGTTGGATCGTCAGCATGTCTTTGGTGATATTCCACTTGGTTCTGTCTAGACCGCTGTTGTTTGTCTTGTTCGTGCTTAAAAACATCCTGCAGTGTACCAACTGTCCCTTGCCACTGTACGTTAGTAACACAAGAATATGGTCCATAGTGAATGGCAATACAGCGTATGAGAAGCCGCGGAGATGTCAATGTTCTGCATCGCTAGATTGTTGAGAACAAACTTCCGTCCAAAACATCAAAGTGCAAGGCAATGCACCTTGGCTGCTCTCCACACCAAACAGTACCTCCAGGAATGACAAGCCGAATGCTGCTATATGTGAGAAATCACCTCATCTCAAACGTTATTAACTCGCTTCTGAATTGTGCTTTGCTTTCTCTAAACTAAATCCGTGCTCGTTCTACTTGCTCGGATACTGGGGAAACTTCACTGCGCAAGCTTCCGCATGTTATACAGCCTACGTTTACGTCTTGGGTTATACATCCAGGCTTCTCGCCTTTATCTCATAAGTAATATCCATCTGATTGAGACGCCCCACAAGAGGACAATACAACAAACTAGTACACTCAGTTAGTCTTCATATCTGAACAAGTTGTCTAAACTGCCATTTTCCGAGTTCTTATTGACACGCCCCAAGCGACTTGATATTTGTCTGTGGGATCTTCTACAAGCTTGACAACACGTTACAAAGTGTGCCTGTGCCGAACAAAACCAAAGCTGCATTATCAGGACATCCTTCATTGGGCATACGGGTCTATCGTAAAAGCGTCACCGGATTAATTCATGTGCATGCTTAATGTACGCCTTTATTTTGATTTGGCACTTCGAATGAATTGGCCACCGACACTTTTCCGGTTGGCTAAAGTGTTTTTTCTCCCTTTCGTTATCGTATGTTGAAATGTGCCTACCGTGTGCTTGATACTTCGGTTGGGTTTCTGTCTTCATTCCAAAGCATCCCATTTTTAATGTTGCTTCGCGGTTGCTTTTATCCGGTTTTATCCAAAATGTTTCGTTTTTACTGCCATCCTCAAGTGACCGATGCAGGTTCCAACATGCTTGTTTTCTCCATCCTGTACATATCGGCGAATGCTGTTTCCATCGAGGATGAAACTCAAGAAACTCACTAACACTGCCTACTATGCATGCTCGAGTGCAAATCCGAGGTGTTCGACGAGCTTGTTTATTGCACGTAGATTTTGGATCGCTTCTTATAACAAGCATATCGATAACGTAATGACGATGTGGGTGCACAGCGCCGATGGTGAATGCCTCCGTTTTTGAGGTGAACGCCGAATATGTTAGCCATCGATAGTCGCTGCGGACCCCCCCCACAGCGAATTCGATTCGTTATTTCTGCTCAATATTCCACTTGTGTAACGTACCTCCAACTTCAGTAACCGAGGTAATCGCATTTCATGCTTGTGCCCAACCAATTTTTATGTTAAAGTGGGTGTACACATATACTCCATTTCGACTACTTGTGAACACCTCAGGACGTAATACTTCCCAACAAGGAACAGTCTCTACAAAGGCCACTTCTTTCTGGTCTCTTGATCTTGAATATAGACAAGTTATGAAACTCTTCTCTGTTGTAGACCTAATCCTCATCAGTGGCCGCATCAATTGTCCGCTGCAAGTTCTGGAGGGAACCAGTGCATTTATAAGTTCAGGCTGACGTGTGCTCGTGGTTTCGAACGGACGTGGTGATGGCTGTAATCACAACAAAAATGGGGTGACTGGCAAATGCACAGTGCTCAGTTAGCTCTTATAGCCCCTAACATACTTCAGAATTCACCATCTGATGTTGCTTCGTGTTCATCTTATAACATTGCTGATAAGTTTAACGGTGCCAGCCGGCAAATTCTGTTGTGGATGTGCTCAAGAGCCGGATTACCCATGTTTACCCAAAAAACTAGGTTGTATCAAAAATGTGTACCCGTGACGCGACCACTGTAGACAACCTCGGCGGTTACAAATCAGTTTGAATTGCGTACAATGTGAAAGATGGTTTCCCTACTTGCTTACTACTGAACCCCAACGTAGTTTCACCGTTTAGCAGCCTTCAGTTGTGAACTCTGACAATCTGAGGAATCATTTCAGATCTTATATTCTTATACTATACCTTGACGTGGTGGTTTGGCTTTGCTGATATGGACTTCATTACTTCCAGGTGCAACTTTGTCAGACAGGCCAACGAGGATCAGTTAGACGAAAAACAGTTTCACTCAGGATCGTATACCGCACTAATGACCGCGTAAGAGTGTCTGTGCAGCGGGGAACGACTATATGGGCATACAGCAGAATTATTTTTCTTATTTGGTTGTGGCACTGTTGCCTTCCAAATCACGAAGAAGAGGGTTAGAAAAGGTGCCCTCGAACAAAGAGCACTCTGACCGTCCGTGACTGTCGGTGTATTGTGTAATGCAGTCGGAAAACATTCAGTGTAATCCCAAATCCTGATGTAGCTTTGAGTTCATCTACTGCGGCCAGCATTGTTCAGATTCAGACATCACTGTGACCTCACCACCAAGCGGATCAGACTCGAATCAATGGCTCCGAATAGGATTCCAAAAAAACCGTATTTCGTTGGCTCACAGGTCAGACTTTTGAGTCAGAGGCTCGTGGTAGGGCCCTTCCAGCCAACCCCATTCCGCGGCACAAAAGACCGTATAGTATCGGGTGTTATTTGTTCATTGTGAATTTCTCTCTGTTTTCCACGTTCGTTGTGTTCTCGGGTGATATTTTTTTTCCTGAGGCCAAGACAGCTGGTAAGCATTGGCGCCGTTAATGCCCGCACTTTCCAACAAGTAAGTCAGCAAACCGCTCTGACAAGTACTCTCTTTCAAGTTTGGATCTTGAGGTATGCTGCGTGTTAGAGACACGAGTCTACGATTCTGGCACTATTATCCACTTGAGCTCACCTTTAGATAACTGCCGGTCTAAGCGCTTCTCTCTTGGGGTCTGTGGTGACGCCGAAGCTGGGTCTGGTGGTCTAGCTAGAGTGTGTTTCTCACAGTTCCATATCAGAACTGTGTTCGCTCGACTGGATTCTAGTGAACAGTCGCTTATGCACCATCATACCCAATACATCGGGCAGAGCTTGTCGAAGCAAATCAGAAGAGCGTTGTGTATTCGTTATATCGACGTACGCTCCAACGGACAGCTGTTCGGATGCTACCAACGATGCGTTCTATGACACCCTCGTTGACCTTCCGAGGCAGACTAAACGCCCAGAGCTCATCATTCTGGCGGATGATTGGAATGTTCACCTTGGTCGTCTTTCTCCAGAGGACAAGCAGCTGGGAGGTATGTTTTGTGTCCGGGCACAACGCACTGCCACTGAGAGAAGATTGCTGAAGATGTGCGCATCTCACGGTATCTGTATTTCGAGCACCACATTCCAACACAGGAAGAGGCACTGTATTACATGGAGACCTCTCTGTGCTCTTCAGCCGTAGACATATCTTGGTCTCATAGCAGTCAGTTACAGATGGTGCCACTCTGTTCAAGACTGCCATGCATTTTGGAGCAACCGCCTGGATTCGGACCATGCTGTTGTGCGTGCCCATCTTGTTTTGTCATTTGCCCATAGGTGATACACTCATAAGTTCAAGATCCTCAACTGGCATTTCAGCGAGGAGAGTGTAAAGAACGCTTGCCAGGAAGCTTTGATGAACAAGTTACCCAGTTCAATTCAGGCGAGATATCATAAAGAACACCAGGAACACACCGCGGTAGCTGTGCACTCGTGCCGTGAAGACGTGTGTTTAGAAGAAGTTGTCGATAAACCTCGCGAACAAGTGTCGCTTGATTCCACCTGGTTCTGAATGTAATAACGACCGTTGAGAACTTAAACACAAGCCAGCTAAAAATTTACACAAAGACCGTGAGCACTATTTGGTCGAACAGTCGAAAGAGGTTGAACAACCCTTTTATCTGGGAATGGCAGGAGGCAGTTTTCCATGGTTCGTGGTTATATTGACTGTTGGGTCAGTGTAAGTGGCATCATGTGCGGAAAAGATAGTGCACTTATCACCAGCCAGTCGCGCCCACTTGAGGACTGGGTTGAACACTTTAGAAGACAGTTCACTTGACCTCGAGCAGACCATGTGGACGACCGGACCAGAAAGTTCAGTTACTGAGCTCCAAACAGCCCTCCGTCGAAAGCAGAAGTGGCCTTGGAGCTCAACTTATTGAAGCATATAAAGGCTCCTAGATCAGACCTCCTCTTCTGTTCTCTTTTCAAGGATGGCGAGGAGAGATTGATATCAGAACTGACGAGATTCCTCTAGATNTGATGATGATGATGAGATGAGTTAGGAAACTGAAGAGGTACCTCGTGATTGTGGCCTATCAACAGTAATTCCTGTTTTCAAAAAGGATCCCGGAGTCCATGTGACAACCACAGGGGGATCAGTCTAATATTTGTTATGTGCAAGTTACTCACTGGAATCATTCTACTTCGGCTCACAAAGCCCAGAGGAAGTCAGGTAGGCGGAGTATAGGCAGGATTCCGATCCGTTCAATGGTACACTGATCACTTGTAAAATATCCGCACCAAATTTAGTACGAACGAAGTCAAACAGTTTGGACGTCATGTTTAACATTTTATTAATAAGCAGATTGAGAATAACTCAACGTTAGGAGTAAGTTATAATACTCTACGTTTCAACCACCTGGGGTGGCCTTCCTGAGGAGGGTTGTAATCGAAATCACATTGACAATGTGGTTTGCTTTGCACCTTGTAAGTGCAAAATGTTGCTTCAAGACCGGGGCATTCCCATTTCTAATTTCTTGGTTGCAGGTAATCCGCGCGAGACTGTGGATAGTTTCATATACTTAGGTAGCACTACCTCGTCAACTTGTAATGTTGTTGAGATATCAGCGAGGATTGCAAAGGCATGAGTTGCATTTTCCAACCTTCGTCATCTGTGGCGTCGAAATGACGCTCGGTGGTCGTTGTAAGGGAGGGTATATCATGCTTGTTTGCGTTCCGTTTTGCACTATGGTTCGGAAACGTGGCCTGCTCGCAACGAAGATGTCAACAGACTAACTGCGTTTCACCATTGTTGTTTCCGCCAATTAGCCCTTATTAAGTGGACTGATCGTGTGAACACCATAGTCGTTTGCAGGCGCGTATTCTGGAACGCTCCTGATAGGTGATTAATTGGTCTACTTATCGCGTTGCACAGCCTCTAATGGCCGGGTCACGTACTGCACATGCCAGTTGAGTGTTTGCCGTGCCTGGCCTTATATATTGAGACTACCAACAGTTAGGTGAAATCGTGTGGTGGTCAAGTAACAATGTGGCCACGAAATATGAAGACAGTGAGTGTTTCATTGAGCAAAGTGAGCAGATGTCGCCTGCTTGGTTGGGGTCCTCGCGATCACTCAAAGTGCCAATTGGAAACGCTTTCCGAGATGGCAGTTTGTCACAGTGTATGTTGTACCTGCATTAACAAAATTTCTGGTTCTACTTAGTAACGTGTTCTGGGATATCTTACGTTAGTGTTAAGGTGAGCGGCGGCCCGTACCACTACTCTATGGTCAGGCTGTTGTGATGACGGTGTTGATGATTCGGTCGCGCTACCTTCATGAAACCAAGTGCGAGCTGTGACATTTGCCCTGTTCCTTGTTAAACGGAAGTGATAACCCTTGTTGCAAGCAACTAGACTCGATCATGCAATACAACGATTTCGCGTAAAAAACAGGAAAATGAGGCGATATGGCCGGCAGTGCAGCATCTTACGACCTCCTTCGCCCAGCCAGTTGTTCACACAGATCGACTGTGCGGCTGTCAGCTATGGATGATGTGGCTGTTTCCATGACCAAGTCAATCTGAGGCACCTGAGTCGATTCCGGCCATGCAAGTCTGCTCATCGTTTTGATGAGGAGTCACTTCGTTGTCAGACGTAAACTGACACATCTAAATTAGCAGAGGCAAATTCTGTGCAATCAACAGAGAGCGCTTGTTTCTAGTTTAGGATCCCACTCATCGCAAGACATTAATAACTAGTAGGCACGTAGCTAGCATGCAGCACGTAAGTGTGGTACTGCCTCAGGCGGTTCCACCGTTCGTTCAGTTGCTGAGTTCATATACGATCAGTTGCACTTCTTGACACCCGCCGAAACACACTGTTCAGCTAGAGGCATACTTCTGTTCACAAAGCCAACCGCTTGGAACCCCAGATCGTGATTCTACTGAAATGGAGAACGCCGCCACTACGGGAAGCTTCCGAAAGTTTTTCCGTCTTAGTCGAAGAACACAGTAGGCAGCCAGATGTAAGCGAGCCAGGCAACAAAGCCAGTAGTAAGCTCATTCATAAGATGCAGCGACACTTAGGATGCTGGGTTAGGTATATTCAACAGTGGTACAACTGGTTACACGCGCCCTTCATCCTGCTTGTAACGCCTTCTGTGTTCATGTTTGACCGAGGTTTCGAGACCTCCTTGGAAGCAGAAATTTCACCTGAGACGAATTTCCCGAAAAGTCAAGCAGCATCCGGCTCGGATTAACCTCCTCCTGCTCTTTGACAGATGGATGCTTGGCTGACGGCCCCGCTCTAAAAACTCTAGATAAGTGAATTCCGTCCAAATGACTGGAGTATGGCTAGTATCACTCCCATATTCAAGAACGGTTTACACATCCTATAAACAACTCTAGTGCAGTGAAGTCGCCTGCAGCCGTCATACTTCGTAGATTAGACGAAAGTTGCGAATAGCATATCCGTGAGCTGCAGGCTGAGTTTCATTGTGGTCGTGGCTGCACTCATCACATTTTCGCATTCTGTCGGACGCTTCATTTATACCACTCATATGTAATACCAACAGTTGTTTTCTGTTTTTACATCAGAGAAGCTTTTGATTCAGTTGCACCCTGGAAGTGTCTATCAAGGAATTCTGTACCAGAGAAGTATGTGTGCACCCTGAAAGTAATTTACTGTCAGGATTAGGACGGGGTTAGTGCTTACAGCAGCGTGTTGCCGACGTTTAGCATATCAAGTGGGATCCGACAGGACTGTTTGGTCTCCTCTTTTTTACTTAGATTTGTGGTAGACGAAGGCCTAAAATAACCTGTGACACTGCGTGATGGTAGTGCGGAGCCACTTCGACAACATACTTCAAAATCTAGAGTACGCGGTATGATTCGTGAGGATTCACAGGGAGCTAAGTTCTTATACGGGCGAGAGGTTTCAATTCATCAGTTTGGTATGGCATTAACACCTTATAAATGCAGGATGTTATTGTAACATTGGTAGGACTGTGCGGCTGATCTTGATGGTGAATCGTCGGCGGCACGCAAAAAGTCCTGTCTCGGAGGCTACATCAAAACTGTTTGAATATTTGATGAGATCACAGATCATATAGCAAAGACTTTTATCAATCTATTCTACGGCTGCGAACCCTGACTCTTACAGTGAAGGATGTTCACACTGTCGGTTTTCCGCTATCGATCTCCTAGAGCATTGGCGGTGTGTGATACACAACACACTGCCTCTGTCGGTTTGGTCATTTTGTAGCGAGAAGGCGTCCAATAAAGCACAATCTTTATTGTCCAAATCGCTAGTCACATGCAACGCGCGCTCTCTCGTTTATGAGTCGTAATTCCAACCCGCAGCACCCCCCGGTTTCCGTTCACACGTCGTGTGCACTTCTAACCGGTTTACGTGTGTGACCGGTGCCTTCTATCGGAGGGTTTTCCGCTTGCCATTCCTCGTCTGTTTGTCCGATTTCGTTGCGCGATGGCTCGTCCGGCTGCTCGTGCTGTCCGCCATCCACCCAATGTTGGCCTTGACCGTATTCCAACATCGTGTCGAGATGTTCCTCTAAATGTTGGAAAAACCACGCCTCCGATCTGGCCGTCTGTCGTATTTCGCCTGCCCTGCCTCGCCCGTTGGTCCGGTCCAGTCGAGCGATGACTCATCCGGTCGCGCACGTTGTTCTTGATCCGATCGCAGCAGGCTTTTGAACGTACCTCCCCGCGTTGAGGTATTCAGCCGAGCGTTCGAAAACTCGCACCTCCGACCTGACAATCCACTACAATTTCACCACCTATCACGCTGTCCTTCGTTTAGTAGTGGTATATCAGCATGGAGACGGCTGTCCATCGGCCGGCGTGACTTGGGTACAAGGTGTGGAAACAGACACCGAAGCTTGTTTCGGTATGGAGTTTCTGGCCTCCTTGATTGGACCTACCGAACAATGAACACCTTTGATTCGGGAACGTTGTCTGGTATGTATGTGACGACGTCCTTGACCAAAGGTGTGTTGCAAGCAGTCAGATTCGACAGTGCAAAGCAACGATTTTGCGCCAGAAACAGAAGATTAAGAAGCTCATATGATAGACTTCACTCGTCTAACAATTGGAAATGAAATGGGAAGCGTAACTAGATTGTCAACTCAAGGATGAAACAAATACTGCTAAATGTTATAACATTCTTCTCTGCCAAGAGATGTGAATAGACAGTAAGTGGTAAGCCGCAAGGAAGTGGTAGAGCATGTGTACACTGATCGGAGTTACTACGTCTGGTAGTGAGCATCAATACAAAGTTGGTTTATGCGTCTCTATTCCTCAGACCATATGGATGAACGCGCTGTTGCTGTTTGATTAACGCTTTCAGATTACGTGGGTGATCAGTATTGAGAGAATCAGAATGTGCTTCATTGTTGCGTACGTCAACTGAGGAAATGTTGTTATGATATTCCGTGATAGGGATGTGATTAAAGAGTAGGAATATCACCTCTTCGATCGGAAGTGTCAATAATCTCTGCAAAGAGGTCTCAGACACGACTTTGGGGGGAGGGGGCAGCTGAACGAAAACTGTTTCCTCACGGTCATTAGGAGGACAGCTGTACACGTACTGTGGGTTCCACCGAAGTAATTCAACTTCTTCGACCATAATAAGACTGTCTGACATTCTTTCTAAACAACACCGGTCCATGTTTAGTGGGCCACATCGGAAGAGTTGTTCCAGAGGCCGACCTCCGGTTGGTTTAGCATTAGTTGCGATGCACGAGTGGTCTGACGGGTTATAATGCACCGAGAACGAATTCCCATCGGTTAATTGTCGAGTTACGAGGGTTCAAGGCAAGTAATGCGGTTTCAACAGCGTTCCGCTCAAACGCTCTACTTGACCGTCACCCTGGGGGTTGTCTGGTATCGCTCTGCTTGTCGCGACTCCCCTTTTGTGAAGAAACTGTTGAACATTGGTCGAGATAAATCACGATCTATGATCAGAATGAATGTAGACCGGAGTGCCAGACAACGAGAACAACTGAAGAAAGATATAGGTACAGTCTTGTTAGTCTGGCCGGGACATGTGGAGAATATTTGTCGACAATTGTTAGTAAGCAACGGTTGTGCATTACTGATGGAACGGGACCCTTAAAATTAACCAAGAATCTTTTGCTTTCATGAGCTCGCTTCGAACTTCAAGGAGAAAACGAGGTTTGATCTCACAGCACGCAGAACATTTGACAACGATGCTTCGAACTTCTACAGAAAAGGGGAGGTTTCTAGCGCACACGAAGTGCATCAACCAAGAAACGCCAGGAAAACAAAGTGATCCGTGTAATCCCGTCAAGTCGATATTTGTCATTAGAGTCCCACAACAATTACACGAGAGTGCATCCGCCAGTCTATTATCTTTACCAGGTCGGTATACAACATCGAACTTGAACGGCGACGGTTCCACTTTCCAACTGCGTTGCTTGTAGTCGATGAAATCGACAGAACGTTGGTCGGTAACAGGTTGAAAATGGTTGTGAAGTGGAGCACGCTTAAATTTACGTATGGATCTCACGACAACATTCGCTTCCTTTTCTATGGCTGGACGGTGCCGTTCACTGGGGTACAGACTACGCGAGAAGACTACCGGTCGACCGTTTTGATTCATGGGCGTCGGTCTCGATAACAGCTTGACCTCTAGAGCCTCAAAGGACTCTCTGACCTCATGGAGTGGGGTGAATGTGTTATTATGCACATGGTTTTGGATTTTAGATAAATGAGTGAGTAGTAAGCGAATAATCTCATCACTCATTGCTGGGACTTCAAGTTAAGAGGGGGGGGCAAATTCTAGTGGTGATTTTAGGTGGTTGGGATCCGGTTTGATGCTTTTCTTGTATACCTTATAATCTAGGAGTTTGGTTTGTTCGGCGGTGATGATGCTGTTTGATTCATCGAAAGTCAATCCGCATTCCCTGGTCCTTTCTAAGGACTTCCGAAGATTGAGGTCATGTTCAGCGAAGTTGCTTCCACATACGGTAATATTGTCAGCGTAAACCAAGATGTCTTTCAATCATTCGGTTGCCATGATATTGTTACTGGTCCGTTGGAAGCATGCAAAGCCACTCGTTACACAAAATGGAATTCGACGAAATCGATACAGAAGTCCACATACTTCAAAGGGTGTGAAGGGCTTTTCTTCTTCACTATTAGGGAATTGATGATGAGATTCAGAATGTCGTACGTGGCGATGCGTTCGGTCATCTTGCCAATTTTGGGGAGGGAATAAGCGTCTAAGAGGATATGTTTGTTGATCGTTTCCTTATAACAAACGACCATACGTCTTTTTGGGGCGTTGTTAGCGTCTACCAAGACTTGAGCTTTCCAAGGGGGAAGAAGGCTCGGTGACTCTTTCAACAATCAGAAGGCGAGTCTAATCGCGTATAAACCTCTCATCTGCTGGACTGTGCCTTCTAGATTTTGTCGCGGTGGACTTACAGTTCCGCACTAGGTTCTGAAAAAGGACGAGGTTCGAAGTGGGCTGGGTTCAGTGAACAAAGTAAAAACGATAGTTTTTTCCCACCAAGAAAGTCGTGACCAAGAAGGACTGCCAACTTGACTCTCTCACGTACATCACCTTTGTATCTGTTTGATGCCAGGACGTCACCTCGTGTGTCACTTGACAGGGCGATAGAGGCCATTGTTATCTTACTGCGAGATTTGTGAACTTTCCAGTCGTTCTGCAGAGCTACGGAAGACGTTAAGTATCTTACAGAACTGTCAGTGTCTGTCAAACTTTGTAAGCGAGTTCCGTTAACTTCGAGATCAACCGCGGTCTTCGGAAAACATTCTGGAGCAGTCGCAGAAGTGATTATCGAAATGGACGGGTGGGTGATAGTGAAGTAAGCTTGTTGGTTCCGAGATATGAGGCAAATATTTCGAAATTGTCCCTTCTTTCCACATCCGTTGCATAACATATCTTGAGCAAGGCACTCCGGACGTAGATGGTCGTCATCCCCACGGAAGAAATCAGTTAATGAGTTGGAGGCTGCCACATCGAACATTTTAACAGGGCTGAGCGAATTTTCCGAAAGCCTCTGTTGCAGCAGTGCAGATGTTAGTCGGAGCTGATTGGTATGCTTGAGGCTGATTTTCTGCCAGTTCAAACAATTCTAACCTGATCAAAAACAGCCTGGCAGTTCTATTCCAAAAGTCTGTCGGACCAGGCTAGACAGTAAATCATTCGCGAAAGCATCTCTGATTGCATCGTCTCGGTTCTACTCGACTGTAGTGACTTTAAAGATAATCATTCACAAGCGACGTCAGGCTCTGGAACAAATTGGTCCAGTGTCTGTCTGTTTTCTTTTCTACAAGTTGTTAACGTTTGACGAGCGATTAATTCATTCGTTGGCCTAACATAAAGATCCCGTAGTATGGAAATTGCACCGTCATGACTATCGCATTGGGAGGTGTATTGCTTGACCGAGGACAAGATGTAGTTGATCGGTGTGGTCAATTTTTTGGATTTAGACTGTCAAGGGATAACAAGATGTTGGCGAGTTAGCAAAACAAATGATTCCATTCTTTAGAAGCGTTAGCTGCGTGGGGGTCGACGTCAAACTTCCTGAGGTGAAGGACCTGTCAACTCGTAGTTTACACACGAATAAATTGTTGCAAACAATTAGACTTGTGCATAACAACGGCTTCACCTCAGAAGCGGAAGAGTGTGAGGCCCGTGGTATGGACTATCCATCTAATTGTCATAAAACAGCTGAAATGGGAAGCGTAGATACTAATTCAAGAGTGAAACAAATACCGCAAATCGTTATAGCAACCCCATCCCCGAATTCACATCTTTGTTCATTGATTACCTTGGACTGGTTTAACGGTTATTTTCGTTGAATATTCCATAACAGGTAGTCTTTCCATTGTGTATCTGTCACTATTAGTGGCGTCTGTTCATGTTTTCAACTTGCATCCTTCTACGCTGTCATTATAGCTAATGTTATCGGTCAATACTCAAGGTTGCTATAAATGTGCTGCGGCTATCACACAAATACTGCACGAATACGCCGGTATGTTTTCTGAGCAATATCTTGCCTGCGATTTTGATCTAAATTAGGGATTCGTTTTGTTTAGCTTTGTCTGAAAATAAAATACTATTTTGATATCGGTTTTATATTACATGAGTGATACCTAGTTGGAATACCTCACTTTGAAGTGGTTTTGTTAAACGTCTTTTGCCCTTCTATTCTGTTGACGACCCAGTGTGTTTTTCACTCCGGGTTTATTTTGGAACGTTTTTCTAACGTCGTTTTTGCTGCCTTTGAAGGTATTGACGGGATTTGTGTTGATACGAGCGCGGAAACGGTTTGCTTGCCGCATCATGCGGCTTTCCGTGCCGCACGTCTTCTGCGTCGTTCAGGATGGAAGGTTGGCCTATTCGATTCAGTCTGTACCGATATGTACCCGTGCTCGCAGCCGATCGAAGATGAGTTTTTCTTCATGCCTGACGAGCAAGTTCCGGACAAGGAGTGCCGTCCAGTTAGTCGATTTTCTGTGTACTCACTCCGTAATGTGTTGATCAGTCATTACCACTTTTTAATTTCAATGTGCCCAAAAGTCGTTTTCTTCGATAATCGTTCAAGTCTTCACTTTTTCATCTCCCCTTACCTTAGGACTGTCTGAAGTGGTCTCAATCTCCACCATCCAAGCGTTTGAAAGAACGCGACGAAAACTGCGATGAAGGCGATTTTTTGGACGAACCAAGTGCTCTTCAGTTGACTCATAACCTCATGGCTGTCTTGGCTGCTGATATTGAATGTGAGAATACACACTGGGTTCCAGCTTGGAGTGTTATCATTCCACGTGTGCAATTGCTACGCTCTTTTCATCAGCAGCTGCTGATTAATAAACCTTTGCCGTCACACTTGTGTCATCTTAAACGAATCAACAGTTGCGGCCTCACGCCTCATGATGGTTCCGTTGCACCTGTATCCGTTCTCTTGGGTCTGGCTGAAAAAGGGTGCGTTATAGTTTCTGTGTTTTTTGAAATCTCACAGGATACATTTTCGTCACACAATAAGTATCACATCCTTTTTCCGCATCTTTCATATCCTGTGTGCTATTTAGCAATTTCAGTTGTGTAACGCTTGGATACCCGACTAGAATTTATTAATTCCTCAGGTCAGCTAACTGTTGTGGACGTGTTGAATTATCTTATTGCTAATTCTCAATTTACTATGCACATGTGCGTCAGTTAGACGATTTAAACCATCCCGTCAGGTCCTATTTCTTCACTACAAATGGCTTTTTTCCTATTTTCCCAATAGTTTTACCGAGAAGACTACCAAACGCTCCAATTTTCCACATCACAGTTTACGTGATTATCTTGTAACCAGTTGAGGCGTATGGAAGAATAAAGATGTGGTGGTCCGAATCCCTATCTCCTACCGTGTAGTTGGCATTCAAAGTCGTTACTGTTGATTTGCTGCGAGTTCGAAACACCATCTGGTACTGTCACTATCCGTGATAAAGTACTGTGGTTTTCAAATGTTCCACTTGCGGAAAATATGACCTAACTGCATGCTGTTCATATGTGTGTCTAACATAATGTGGTTTAGGCCGTATTCTGTAGGTCGCCGAACGTGCCTTACAGTTTCCTGGGTAAATCATCGGCGGTCAATGCTCGCATAGACGGATTGTTGGTACGATATATTTTGCCGTTGTCGAATGGTTCATGTTGGGCCTAGGGGACTGCAAACGAAACGCGTGTATTCCAGACTAACCTGCTTATTTGACTCATTATCCAGTCGTGTACGGTCCGAAATTTCTAAATTGTTCGCCATCCATACTCAGCCAGATTTGTTCTCGAACAACCGCGACCGTTTTTTCTCGTCAGCTTCGTATAAACGAGTATAAAGTGACGGGGATTTTAACTCGGTAGACTAACGTGTTTGGAATTATCAAATGATTTGCTATACCTGTGATCACTTTAACGACGTTGTCTTCGTAGGTTCGGGGAACGAAATGCTCGTCAGCTCATAAGATTCTGTCGTGAACAGTTGGATCCAGATTTTGACAGTTCTACCATGACTTCTCAGGATTGGCAACCGGTGCCTTGTTGGGTCCCATTTTGTGCGCCTGGTACCAAGAAGCAACAGTTGCTTTACTCCACTTGTTCAGAGACTCCTGTAAATCATACTATCGCTCCTAAAACTATCCGCGGTTGGCCAACGACTTTGCGTGCGAACCCCGAACTGGAGCGGCTGTTACTTGTAGGACTCGATCCATCCGCTGATTACTTTACTGAGAAAGAATACAACATGTAAGTTGGGCTATTCTTATCCACACTAGTTTCCGTTAGCTATCAAAGCCGATCTTCATACAGCCCGATATTTGTTACCATTCCACTTGTTACCAACTTGCTTAGATTCATCTAAATTGATACTGCTTCGCGCTGTCCACGCTTTCTCCATAAAGCTAGACTTCGCGTCTCGGCCAGTTATACCGAAAGTGCTAATATGTAGGCTGTTTCATAGTAACTTTTGTGCTGTTCGTTTTCATGTATATAGTGCAAAACATCCTTTACCGTTTGATCGTATCACTTCGTTTTCTTCTAGTAAACGCCGACACGAGTTATGTGGAGCAGCATGATGGACATCTTTAAGGATTCCTTTCTGCTATCCTAATTTTCAAACTACACTTTTACCTACGCTGGTGGTTGCTCCCAATGTTCCACCGATTTGAACGCGGCCTCGCGTTGTTCATTACTTAACTAACTGGCCGGATATGACATAGCTCAAGATTACTTATAAGATTTGTCGCATTTGCGTTGTCAGTGTTTACGTCGGCTTTATTTTACCAAGTCAGTTCTGATCCAGATAGATTAACTGGGCAGACGTCATTTTTTCTAAGTTTCCCAGTGAAGCGGACCTTGAACTGTTCATATTAATTTGCATTCAATCGGCTTACTCTCCCATGTTATTCGACTTTTTATTTAGCGTTCATCCAGATCTGTTTCAACCGTAAATTTGGCTTCTAGTCTTCTCTAAGATCAACCACAGTCCCTTACCATTGGGGAGTCACATAGATATTGATCTCTGTAACCTGTTTTCCTTGACCATAGAACGTGATAACCTATCTGCCCGTCCTCTACCATGGTGGACGAATCTAAAGGTTTTAAGCTAAGCCTACATGATCACTGAATGAAACCATTCATATAATTCTTATAGGACACAACATCCATATCTTCTGTCATGATATTCTTTTGTCCGATACCTGTATTTGTTGATCAGAAGCTGTCCATTCCGTCAATTAGTTCACATTGTCTACCTTGTGTTTTCCTTATACAGCCACGCGCGTTGGTTGAAACGTGTATTGGCATTGTCGAAAAATCCATTACAAGACTCAAAAGATCTCCGACCATCCTGTGCTGGCGTCGCATGCACTCCGTGCGCCGCTGTCATTGTGGATCCCAAAACAGATCATCTGTTAGCAGAAGCCCCAACATCGGGGAAGGTAGTCCCAATCAGCTCCTACCTTGACCACGCGGTTATGCTGGCAATCGCCGAAGTAGCTCACCACCAAAGATCGTATGATAAGGTAAACGCCACAGCCTACTTGTGCACTGGTTTGGATGCCTACGTTTCGACGGAACCATGTCTAATGTGTGCCATGGCCTTGGTTCACAGTCGTATCCGCCGTGTATTTTGCTGCACGAGATTGCCACGTGCTGGCGGTTTTACAAACAATTTGCGTATACATGCGGAAAAAAAACTGAATCACCGGTTTCTGGTTTTTGCGCCGCCATGAGGCTTTGCTGTAATTATTTGCACTTGCCTATTTTCTTTCACGCTACTTTTTTAAGCGGTTGTTTTTTCACTGTATATTTTCCTCATCCAAACATGTGGAACGACCAGGTGTATGCTGTTCTATGGTTCGTTCAGTGGCTACCCATGAAGAATTCGTGAGTGGACGAATGCTCAGGAAATGCTCAAAGCAATTATATATGGTCCACTTGTGAACTCGAGTTAGCTATGTGGTGCCGATGAGTTTCTGCACGGACTCCTCGAATTTTAACTAAACCCAAAAGGCATCTTAGTACCCAACGTGTCTGCGACCTCAGTGTTGTGATACTATCATTTATTTTAAGCTGATAGAGATGCAAAATAAACACCTATCGGGAAGTTTGAGCAAAGCAGATAGAACATGAAAACTGGTAGATGCAAGCATTTCGTATTGACTCATCAGTACCAAACTTACAATAACATGGGTGGGCTTTTTTAAAACAATCGATTTGAGGGGTGGAAAATCAATAAGCGAGTTAGGATAAGACATCAAGTCCAGGGAAGGGTCAGGTTCACGAACAGTTGTTTCTGAACACAGAGAGCTGGTTTGAGCCGATTAATTGCAACTGCTTCAGCGAACCGTAAGAATCTCGGATTAGAATGGCGCAACAGGATTTTGAATGCACAAGATGGATCGATAGCATGACCAGTGGTCAAGATGTGTCTAGCGACTGAGGAAACAGGCTGTTTATGCGTTTCAGAAACATTGCCATTCTCCGGTAACACGGACTTCTGTACCCATTTAGGTAAATGTTCCTTCATTCTGGAGATCAAGCATCTCTCGGTTCTGCCTATGTAACTTTCTCCGCAGTTACATACAAATTGGTAAACACAATGTGAAGTGGCGCCGATAGGCTGATCTCCTTTGATTGAAGGCAATGGTAGTTTCTGAGTCCGAGCGATTACACGGAGTTCAGCTGCATTAAATGTTCGTTTAATTGAATTTCTTAATCGCTGTGTTGTTTGCTGCATGACATAATCACCCCTAAAGGGTAGCTCTATGTAGACTCTCTTTTTCTCTACAGTGAACACCTTTTCGGATGGTAATTTTTGTCTACTGTGCCTATCTATGAAACTTCTGGGGTAACCATTTGATTGTAGGACAGACGTAATCAGATCTAGTTCCTCCGCGAGGCTGTCGGGCGTACAGATTCGCCTTGCTCGTGTGAAGAGAGTATTTACTAGTGCTCGTTTGTGTTGGATCGGTGTGAAGCTGCTAAAGTTTAGGTATTGACCTGCCCATGTGGGTTTCCCATACACGGTTCTTCTAACCGAGCCATCTTCCCGACGACTTATTAGGATATCTAGAAATGGCAGGCAGTTGCCGACCTCAAATTCACAAGTGACCTTTAGATTAGGATGGCAACTATTTAGACGTTGCACCAGGTTATCTATCATCTGTTTAGATCGACTGAAAATTAAGGTGTCATCGACGTAACGCTTGTAATATGACAAGTTTTCTATCTCCGTAGCTAGCTGTTGCTCAATTTTTAGCATGAAAAAGTCTGCTATGATGGGACCTAGTGGACTTCCCATGGCTACTCCGTCTATTTGACGGTAGGACTGTTCAAGGAAACGAAAACTGACATTCTCAGTACAGAGCAGCAAAGTTTCCTTCAATATGTCGGTGGGAAGTGGCAACGAAGTGTGACTCATTTCAACGAGTTCACAAGTGTAGTCAATCGTTTCATGCAGTGGGACATTTGTGAAAAGTGAATGAACATCTACAGAGCACATCAGTTCATCGGGAAGACTACAGTACTGTTGATAACTGGGTTTGGCAAGGTAGGAGGGTGTATATGGACCCCTTTTTTGGCCGGTTGTAGAACAAATTTAGAGGTTCAGAATATCGGCGTACTATCTATTAAGTAAGCGTGTACTGTTTTATTTGTGACATAGTTAAGACTGCTGTATGGAACACATGACTCAACTCAGTTTCGATTTGACATCTATTCCAGAGTCGTCGGAAGAATTTACAACACCAGCTGAAACCGATTAAGCCATTCATCCACAGATTAAGTTGACTAGTGTTTTATTTGTCAGTGCGTAAAGAATAAAACAAATTGATTAAAGATATGATCATTCGGTTCACAAAATGTGAAATGCTCACTAGTGTTCCATGTTCTTCAGTTATATGGATACGGTGAAAAATAAGAAATGATATGAAACACCCTTAACAAGCCACTGGAATTCATGTTATTCAGAAGCATCGGTGTCCCAACTATAACATAAGGCTGTCACACGAATTTGTGCAATTGGTCGATCAGAGTCGGCAAATAATTATTTTAGATAGCTATGAATCCAAATTTCCCCAACTGGTTGATAATAATACCGATAGGCCGGTGACTGATTGACGTCAGTTACCTAACCCTTGAGGTCTGAGTGGCACGCAGTGTCTCAGGTTTAAGCACATTTAAATGTGACATCGGTGTTCCCCTATGCATCATAAAGTCTATCTAAAGGTGACTGACATTAACGAGTATTGGATTCCAACATGAAATCTGATCAAAAGATTCGCTTCTGCTCCTCACCGTTTTCTATACAACAAAAACCGGCAAGTATGCTTCAGTTGACCATATGAGTGAAAGTACTAACAACCGACTGAAGCTTTGCATAAAGTTCACGTATGCCGCTTTGCACTGGGAAACGTCTGTCGCCACACGATGCAATAGGTCGTGTGGACGTGTTACTGCCAAATTGTACCCACGTGTGTAGAAACATCCAATGCGACCCGGGTTCTAGTTCCCAATCTCATGAACAGTTGACGTTATTGTTGCTTAGCTTGAATTGTCCATTGGAGGATTCGTCACAATCAGTTAGCAATGACTTGGTCATCTTGCACATGAATAATTAATACCAAACAGGTATGTGACAGTCATAAAAATATGGCCCTTTATGTTAATTATTTCGCAATGGTACAGGCTACGCGGCCCTTTTGGAATGTGACTAGTAGTAATTAGTTATATTGCCCACTCTTGCAAACACCCGCTTAGAAGCAGAGGTTTGCTTTTTAGTACGCGTTGTTCAACGTTGCGTCAAGTCCTTCAGGACTTTAGACATTTTAGAGTGGAACTGAACAATCATTTTCGACGTTAGACGGTATATCCGGTGTTCAATTCCAATCACTCACGGTTGTGATTTGTTTCGGTCGTCTACCGTGGACCCATAGCATGTCCACCGGAAAACTATGGTGATAAGCTACCGCGCTTCGATCGTATAAATCGACAAACTTCGACGCGGAATTGTCCCCGCTGAAACGATGGATACTACAAAGCCTTGGTAGCGTTGGTGCGTGGAACGGAAATTGTACTTGCCGCCTTCAGTTAACTAATTTAGTTATGTTCTTAGTGGGGTAGTTTCTCGATGGTACCCAGTATACCGACAAATCACATTGTCCCCCGTCGGCTTGTCTGCACCATGAGTACCTTCGAGTGTGCGACGGTCGACGTGACAATTAGGCTCGGTAAAAAGAGTCAACTCATCAATATCGAACTGAAAACGATTAGGAGGTTTCATGCCGCTGCAGCCAGCGGTGGCGTGATTGAACTTAAATCTAGCCGTGCCAAATATGATGTTGGGAAGACTGAAGGGAATTTAGGAGTTTCTCTGGCGACTGAGGGCCGTATTACTTTACGGTAGCCAAACCTGGTCGCTCAGGGTAGAAGACGTGAACCGTCTTCAAGTATTCGACCACCGATGTCTGCGTTCAATCGCTCGTATCGGATGGCACCAGCGTGTAAGTGACGAGGAGGTTAGGAAGCGCGTGTTTGGTAGCGATTGCCAAACGAGTTCTTTTGTCCAATCTCTACGTTTACACATGCTTAGATGGTTAGGTCATGTGTTGAGGATGCCAGCTAGTCGTCTTCCACGCCGAGCACTATTCGCTGACACTGCGACCGATTGGTGTAAGGTGCGAGGTAGACATATAATGACCTGGCGTAGGGAAATGAAGTCGTTCACCAAGGGGGTGACCACTGTAGGTCATGTTCGTCTCCCGGGCTGGGGCCCTCGCGACTCACAGAGTCGGTGGTTGGAGACTCTAGGTGAGATGGCGGCTAATCGAGCTCAGTGGCGTAAATGTTGTCGTTGTTTGTCCGAGTTGTCTTTGAAGTGAGTGCATTTAATAACGTGGGGGCAGTGAAAGCCGTAAGGAGGCTGTCTCGCTGATGACGCCTTACTCTCACTGGCAGCTCGGTTTGTTGTTTGCAAGGTGTAGGCACCTTGATGTTGAATGTTTGAATATGGACGTAGTCATTTTCAGTAGTTAGGTCCTTTCCCATCCCCTTCTTATTCCTTCTCTCTTCCTCTATGGGGTTTGCTTTTTCTTCATGGTTGTGTGGCAGTTAAGCATTAGTGTGAACCACTGATGTATTGCTGTCTATGATGAGGAGGAGGAGTTTCTCCACACTTACGGATAACGTGCTATTTTTACAACCAAAGTCTTTGACACCATTCCTCGTATTTCCGATTTGGTGTTGCTACTTTTTTTAATCCTGTGGATGTATCAGCTACCTAATTTTACAAACTTACAGGCACACCTTTGTGCAGTTTATCGAAGTGTGCACAACGCGCTCCAAAGTTGTCATCTGATAATCCATTTTTCTGGCCTAGCTCACCGAGGCAGGGAAATCGGAACAGTTTGCGACGACCACTGCTGCGTTTGAACGCACAGAAATTGAGTTAGCTGGTCTCGTTTTGTTAAAATTCACGTTTTTCCACTAGGATAGGCCAACCTTGCACTAGCAACTGTAGTAACGATTAAGTAAAACTTGTTAGGTGTGTTGTTATATACACTCGGCCATCTGAACAATGTCACTTGAAATTTGTCGTCTGATTAGTCGAACCTCCACGTCACCGTAGGCTGAATATGGTGTGTCGGCGTTTATATACGGATGTTAAAGCGCTAACATCGTGCCCGAGTAGTGCGTTCCAATAAGTGACCGTAAGCTGGTGTTCATTTGCTAGAATCAAATTACGTGGCTCAACGGTCAAGGATATTATACCACTTACTCAGCACTGATCTCACTTGAATGTAACACCCATACTAACTGCAATGCATTGTTCTCAAGCGGGGTCTTTATTGCGTGCTCTGGTGAACGTTAGCATTTGTTCCAATTAACCGTCGTGATTTTCCAAGACTTCTTTCGGTAGTGAGACTCCTCTCTTCCATCTCACACCGCTTTACTCAAAGTAGCACGATATCCATTGCTTCTTTCGTATCTGAAGCGTCAACACCTCTACAGTCCACTGGCTTACTTTGATCCAACTGATGCACAACCATAGCTCGTGACCGCACTTGTGTGCTCAAAAGTTATGCTCACACATAACCGAAAGCTGAAACTACGACTCACCGTTCATCGCATCCATGATCGTATGAATGATCTGGAATACTAGATGCGTCTTACGCGATAGACGGTTGCTCTGCCTTGTTCCAAAGTTTCAAGCTGAGACTCAGAGGTGGCTCACTCGACATTAAACGAAAGGAACAACTCTGCGAACCGATCACTTTTCCGGGAATTACTGCCACCAAGGAAAGAAATAACCAACAGCAACACCGATGGCCTGTTATGTTTTAGGAAGAGATGCATTTTCAAGTGACATTTTACAGCTCGCTATTGTTCGATGTGAAGAGCTTTGTTTTAAGTCCCAACTGTTTGCGATTCAACTGGGTTGAAGTCACGTCCAGTTGTAAATTAGGTAATCTTGTGTCCAACGGTGCCTAGCCAATTCCAAAAGGAACTTTTACACAAAGTTATAGCTGACTTATCAACACCGACGGAAAAAAAGTTGAAATCTGTCGACAAGCATGGATTCATTGTTTGATATGTGGCACATCTAACTTCTGATGCAATTCAACTCTAAAAGGGCCTACTACTAAATTCTATTGGAGATTAGTGTTTATGAGTGTAAAAATGAGTTATAGGCGAGACATCGTTCCCCAGCCAGTAAAACGCTTGCCGTGTCTTGCTATGCCGTCCCTCATGTCAGTTTCCACTCCGGCTGTTGTCTATATTTTCACAATTGGGTTTCTTCTAAACTGGCTGATGTGTCAAACTAATTATCATTGATACACTCTATGATCGATCCACCGACGGTACGACAGAGAAAAACAGCGTGCACTACTCAGATCGGTAAATTGGCCGTAAAAACTACTACAGGTGATCACTGCGCAATACAGCCTCCGTTAAATCGAATGAACGAATACATCTTCGTTTAAGGGAGATTCTGCATTAAACAGAATAATTTCCTTCTTACTCCAGAGACCTCGTAATGATCTCGTGAAAGAACTGGCGAAAGCGAGACCGTGACTTACTTAAATCAACCAGGCCTACTCGACCGAGTTATTCGCTGGATGAAAGACTACAAAGGCAATCAGTCGGTCGGAAGTATTACTGTGTTGGAGTGAACGATACACCAACACCCGTAAGGCTACTGACTTTCTTAACTCAGTACGATTGCTACTACTAGAACAAACTCCCCGCGCAGGAACTTCGAGTGATGGTGCGGAATTTCAGCTGTTGTACGATCGAGAGAAACCTTTGTAAAATGGATCAACTTGATCGCTCTCGATGCTCAAGCCAAAATAAAAGCCGAGATATTTCAATGCACACGGACAAGCTTCACCCAAGATGAATTTTCAGTTCACAGCAGTTGAGGAATGGCACTCTCTACATGTGGAACACAGCACAATGGGTACTTTTTAATAATTTGTCGCATTGATGTCTATCAGATATGCCCTGTAATATTCAGACGATTTACTGAACCAAACTTGTTTACTAGACGGTTTCTAACAAGGCTAGTATAGGTTTTCCTCCCTAAATTCGTCATTGGTGCCATCCTACATATGGTACTCGAAAAAAAATCCAGCTGACGCAATTCTTTTTAGATGAACTCAATAATGTATATATAAATGGCATCGCCACAAACTGTGCCGATGAAAGGACAATCCAAAGTGCCTGAACACAAGCCGAAGATATCAGGTTGTTAATACGGAATATACTTCGCTTTTAAAGAGATTTGTGTAAGCACCCATTTGCAAGTTACATATTTACTTGAATTAGACGATCAACAGTCGCGACGAAAAGATGTCGTCTTTTCATGGTGAATCCGTTAGCGCGCCGACAATAAATCGCATGCGAGCGTTTGCCCCAAAGTGGTGCATTTCCCACTGTTGGTTACTTTCTTCTATCGTGGTCAAGGTGCCAACGTACAACATTTTATGACATGTATTACGTAGTGTAGTTACCTCTGAGAAGTCAATGACCGGTATCACTCAATGTTAGGAATGTATTCATACACCCGTCTGTCTGAAGGCATGAGACCCGCCGCTGTTAAATGACCACAACGTAATAAGGTATACGACACGAAAAGTTGTGCCTGACTTGACCTAATCTCGTATTTAAGTTATGATGAAGTTTATTTCTAGCTAGCCGAAAGTTGTAATCCATCGGAGTTGGCAAAAATGAACACAGCAACACGTAAACACCAATTCGATGCACTCTTTGAGTATGAACGAGTAAAAACACTAATAGATTCACCGAACGCTTCAACAATAAGCGGGATAACCACAACTAGCAGAGTGGTCCCAATGTTTCTCGAAGAGGAAGGTGTACGAAAAATGAATATTGTTAGGCTGAAAACAGTTTTGGATTGATTGGTACTCATGTCTCCTGTTGAAACCGTGCAACAGTATAAGACTCAGTTTGGTTCGCACTATCATAATGTGTACGATGAAGGCTCAGTGCCCTAACCTCGGTATGGCTAACGACTCTGTGAGCGATACAGAACTAGTGATGTGCGGATCGACTTCAGACTTCGCACCACAACGGATCGGACAAAGCAACCGTTTGAGCACAGTGGAAAAAGGTCAGGAGCATTAAAAAGAATGTCTGTTATGGTTGGTATACCCTGAAGAACCAAAAAGCGAGTGACAGGAATCAAAACTTCTGCTCACCCAGTGAACTGCAAATCTGTGAAATAGTGCTAAGCAGTCGACATCGTTGCTTCGAATTTGGCTTCTGTTTTCCTTTCAAAAAGCTTGACAAACACAAAAGTGATGCGTGGTTTACTGAGCGGTAAGTTTTCCGCTATTCGCTCTAAGTTTACAAATTGAGCCTTTAATGCTAATCATCAACCAACTGTGAGTATTTGAATGGAGTAGCTAAAAAACGCAAAACGCAATATGAATTTACTTCGCGCGTCCTTGTTAGGTGTAAATTTGTGGCTAACATGAAAACAAAAATAACAAACTCTAAGTGAGATTTGAAACATTCTTTTCTCGTCAAAAACTTCATTAAGGAAGACAGTAGGCTGATATTGCACGATTTGTTTCCGGAAAAATTTCGCTGCATCTTTACGAGTGCATACTACAGACTATTTATATATCAGTATGAGAAAGCGAACAATTCGCTTTCGGGTACTCTAGCGTCTAGACAGTGCACCCTCATATAAAAAAGCAGGCATTCGATACATTCATCCTGAGGAACGCTCGTAAACAGCGACTCGATATCAAATGAGCATAAATATAGAATTGTTCAAAGTGAGCTTGGGTCCCAGTAGAGTTACTCTTGCCAAGTGGAATACAAAATTTTAAACCACAAGATAAGGCCTCTGGCTGGATCTCAGTCAGTTGACAGGACGACAAATTCATCACAGACTTAGATGGGTCCTTAGGGAATTTCTCCTCAATCATGTTGTGCTTGAGTGACTTCTCTAAACAACCGCGCATAGAAACTTTAGTTTTCTTAATACTCATTGTGCAAAAATTTCCTAACTTTACTCGACATACCAAACTAAGTTGGTCCAATATTGGGCGCTTCTGGTTGAACATGTTTCGACAGTTTGCGAGCTTCAATATGTCCTCCTCGAGGTGACACTTTGTGATCCACCGAAGGTTGCATCTAGATGGACGAATGTTATCAGCCCGTAACTGTTTGCGGAAGCTGACAGGAAAGTTGTTTCGCTGAAAACAGGAACGGAGGAATTCCGAACGCTCGAAC
The DNA here is from genome assembly GCA_008508345.1 of Paragonimus westermani. Classification (NCBI taxonomy): domain Eukaryota; kingdom Metazoa; phylum Platyhelminthes; class Trematoda; order Plagiorchiida; family Troglotrematidae; genus Paragonimus; species Paragonimus westermani. The sequence goes on along the minus strand of QNGE01000295.1, from coordinate 27,003 downwards.
AGCTTTACGATTTTGCAACTACTGCGGCTCTATACCAAAACCGTGAGGTTCATTTTACAAGACTCGGCCTATAGACAGATTGATGAAGTAGCTATGGGTAACCCGCTCAGACCTATTCTGGCCCACATTTTCGTAGCAAAACTTGAGCAGCAAGTTACGGGGCAGTTATCTTCAGTGCAGCTATACAAGCGATACGTCGATGACACTTTTCTCATCGCACACAATCAATTGCCAGCACAGAGCTTAATTGATCGGATGAATTCTTTGCACCCAAACATGCGATTCGGCATGGAAGACGATAATCAAAACAGCCTACCATTTCTGGATAGATGCATCAGGAGAAAAGTAGATGGTTCGATCCAACAAAGCGTTCATCGCAAGAGCACTTGGACAGGTCAGTAAATGCATTTTGAAAGCTTTGTTCCCCGATCCTACAAACAAAGTTTTGTGCGCACTTTGTTCGATCGGGCCAGACGTATTTACACTGAAGATACTGTTCAAGAAGAGATGGTCCTGTTAAGGACCACCCTACAACTAAACGGTTACCCTAAACCGTCTATTGCAAGATTTAAACAGCCCATTGACAAAGGAATTCGACCCGACACAGTGTCCAAAAAGTCGGTATTTTTTTGTCTTCTCTTTAAGGGTGATGATGTACGGCAACTTATTCACCATCGTCTGGTTAGTTCTATCGCGAGAACACACAATGCAGTTGTCCCAGTGATTCTGCTCAGAAAATTCCGGATTTCGACACCCTGTGTGAAACAACCGGTACCCGAGTCAGCCAAATCCAGCCTTATCTATGACTATCGATGTAGATGCGGGGCATCCTACATATTCAGGACTGAACACCATTTGCGAACCAGGGTCATGGAGCACACCTCGGAGTGGGTCAAGAAACAGATCACTCAAACACATGACGTCATACCCGCGCACAGAAACAAGGAGCCTGCATCGTCTATTGAGCATCATATTCTAATGACTCAACACCAATGTGATCCCACAACGGTATTTCGCGTTATCCACTCAATGTCACACAGGCGAACACCGCGCTACACTGGAGGGATTGCAATCCGAAAGTTCAAACCCGTTTTGTGGGTTCAGAAACAACTGGTTGTAGGGTTGTCGCTACCTTGGCAGTGACAATGATTATGCTTTCTGACAATTGACTTTCTCCAGTATCTCGTTCGCTTTCTCATACTGATATATAAATGTTTTGTGGTATGCACTCGTGAAGATGCAGCGAAATTTGTCCGCACATAAATCGTGCAGTATCAGCCTACTGTCTTCTTTATTCACCTAAGTGAAATGGCTGAATGTACAGATTGCTCCGGATAGTAGGTTATACTCACTGCTAAACTCACGGTAAGGAAAGACCAAGAGCCAGTTGTTTTCGAGCGCACAGCGCCGGCTAATTGTTGTTATGTACAAGAATTTACTGTGTGCACAAGTCAGGAGCACAAACGATAATGCAATGCTGACGTCGTAACCCAAGGTCGATAAGAACCTTGCTGCATCACTCGCTGGCATCTCAGCCATTCGAGGATACCCTTTTTAACTCTGGTTTTAAGCAGTCTGTCTGCCGAAATAAGCACTTACGCGTATGCAAGAAAATCGATACACACTGATCAGTAGAAAACGGGACTAAGGGTGGAGGCCGCGTAGTCCATCGTGAGAACAGGACAATTTTGCAATATGGTACGCAATTTCCAGTGTGATGCTAAGTGTCTTGTTAGAAGTGCCCATCAGAGTGTCAACTTTGAATGGATTGTTGATGAAGACAGCTCTTTAGGCATTTCCACAATTCAGATTTTTTGAATAAAAAGATATTGAAAACTAGCCCGTTTGATGAAACAGTAATTCATCCATGGAGTACATTGCAGAAGATATACTAAACAAAGTATAGGTAGGAGTGGGACTCACGTTGGTGCGCGTTACACTGAACACTCGATGAATCTATCCTAACAGCGTCCATCAAAGACGTCCAAGAATGACCAGCTGTTCTCACGTTAGTAGACCTAAGTAATTGTGAGACTTAAGTGAATAGAATTGAAGGCCTGAATAGTTTTTCAATGGGGTTCTTATATTGCCCAATCAAGAACGCATCACCAACACTGTTCGTATAGTTTCAGTTCTTGCACAAGTGGAAATGTAAGTTATTCATGAACACATCAGCTAAACAGGGCATGGTAAGCCCCGTAATTACGAATTCACTTTACTGGAAAAACTTACACATGAAGCGAAAGTTCGCATGTTTTGTATGAAATAAAACTAAGCGTTCTGCGTAGTCAGTAGGAGGTGGGAAATGTATGAAGCTGGATGAACTATGCCTAAAGATGCAGTCCATCGTTTCGCTTAACGGTACGTTTGTGAGTAAAGAATTGCCCCAAGTGAACCACATGGTTTCCACGGAAATATCTTGATATAAGCTTAGTTCAGAATTTTTCTTCAGCATATAAGCAATTGTCTTTTAGCGAACAAGCTTCAAAATGCCAACAAACCACTCAAGCAGCTCATGTCAGCGAGAATCATAGACTGCTAAAATGTTCAGCATAAAAATACTCAATCTGAGTTTCAGATGAACCACACAGACTTGACGCCTACGGATTTTAAACTGCGATGTTGTCTTTCACTGTTTCATCGTTAGCGGTTCTGAGAATGCTCACAAGTGACAAACTCTCAAGTTTGTCACAACCAAGCTGGTCATCTGTCACCGTCCGGCCCAACGCGCTCAAAAGCAGCTGGCCACTACTTCGTCTGTTGTGATTCCAGTAGTCCGTATCACTCTCTGCTCAGAGTAATCTGCACTTTCAGCAGTTTCATATAGAAACCGTTATTTTCGTTTATGTGCTAATCACACATTTACAGCTGACGAGAACGTGTGAATTGAACTGATAGCGTGGTTTGTCTTTTAACGACTCTTTAAATGTTTCAGAAATTTAATGTTCCGACTATGATCACATAAATTATGCACTGTTGGCCAAACTACCTTTTAGTTCGAGCTTTGCCACGTCTTACTACGGTAGTAGTAGTTTTGAGCTTAATGTATCGGATCACAAGCAGCATGTCTGGGCTACAGAGAATTCCCAGTGTTCCTACTTCTTCCACTGTCAGTTCAGGCTGGTAGTCTAAGTGGCCATTTAACCTGACTATTACTACTTTCACGAAAATGTCACACGTGAAATCGATTCACAACTATTACCCGTAATCAATCTATCATTCGAATACCGGCAAGAAATCTGGTGCCCAATATCTGAATATCACTGAGCAAATTAAACTGGTTTCACCAGTATGGTACTCTTCCACATTATAGAACTATGTTCAAAATTACCCGGATGGTACCTATGACGGAGGATGAATAAGCCGAGGCGTCCGACTTGAAACTCACACTTTATGTAAAACACTGAATATGGTTTCGGATACTCCGGACGTCGATTAGGTCACTGAAATCAAAAATGAAGGATGCTAACCCAGCACTACGTCATCCGGTATGTTAAACACAAACCGAAGGTGCTTTAGACTCACCAGTTAGGTATTCTTTCCGTTCAATGTTATATCGCGCTTTTCATTACTTTCAGTTCTATCAAATGAGTTTTCAATTAATGGTGCAAACTGCAAACGGGTAAACAAGAAATCGGTATTTTGGAATCGAACGGATTTGCTCAGCCGGGAAGAGGAATTTCAGTTAACGTTAGTAAGTCTGAAATGCACTTTTCATGTCAGGAGCGTGAACAAAGAGGATGAAGGCCTGATGTCACGATTAATGGCCGGATTAATTTCGGAGTTTCTCAGGGTGTGTACAGTTTGGATATCAAAGTGGATGAAGAACCAGCGCGGAAAGGTAAATTATGGGCAGGCACCCTCGTCGCCGCTGTTGTAGTGACGACTTTACGAACGGTTATTCTTGAAATGACAAGTAGCTGAACCGTCATGTAGAAATAATGTAGAGACCTGGGGATAACCCCGGTCTGTCTGCTTTACGATGCGTAGTTCTTCCTAAAGTCCCAGTTCACATCTTACATAGGATCGCGAGGATCTTCGCCTGCTGTCTGCTTGCTGCATGCAATCGCGTTTGTTTGTTTACATGTTTGTCAGCCTATGCACGCCGATAGCGCCGCACACACCTTCGGCTTGCCCGCGCGCCCGACAGTCGGACCGTTAACCTCTCCAGAGGCTTTTGCTTATCGGTGTCGTTTGGCACTAGTTGAGACCTGTTGTAATTATCGTGCAATATACGTTCGGTCTCCTTCAATCATTCGTATTCTTACTTCGTGTCTGGTATTCGTTGCGTATACCTTGGAAAGCGTCAATTTAATGCAGGTACGCACTAAAACTGGTGAACGGGACGTGAAACGAACACGCAACCTTATGGTCAGAAAGTAAAAGAAGAGGTACGGCATTCAGATTCTCGTTTCCCATAATTAAACGTGTTCCGATGTAATGGATTCGTCTGACCCACCACTCTCCGCGCCTGTGGCCAATCGTCAGCGATGAGAAAAATATCACCGACTTATTGCATGTAAGGGTGCACTGCGAAGATTTTTGTTTGTTATCCGAGCTCTGCTAAGAAAAATTCGAAAAGAACAGGACTATTCGTCGATTTGTTGGCAGACTGGATTTTGGAAGACGCGGCTAGTATTTTTAGTGCCCGATGGCAGTAGTCGCTCAAGCTCACTTTTAGACACTTCAGTTCATTTGATAATTTCTCATACGATTGAGCGAGAACTAAATATATTCTTCCGATGGAATATTGGGAAACAACAACCGCAAGTCAGATAAGCAAAACCACTTGCCCAGAAGACTGTGTCCTAAGCAAGCCAAGTCTAGAAATGGTGTTCAAAAAGGACTGCAATTCTATTCCTGATATGGTTCATATCTTGAAATCAATCTAACCACTTCGTGCTGAGGCGCGCTTGACACGGGCAAAATAGACCAAAACAAGAATTAGAATTTGTGAAGGTCTAGAAGTCTAAGTAGTTAACTATTCCGAGTCATAATCTGTCGTTTTCTGTTCGGACGCTGGTAGATTTCTGGCGGGATGCTTGGTCTTTCTTCGTTTGTCAACTCCAATTATTTTTAGGTTAGGCCACATTCTACTGATGTAGACATTTCTGCTGATCAAAATTGCTCCAGGTCCCTTATCTCGTTGCAACGTGATTAACACATATTACCCTGACGATCTAAGTACACAAATAAGGCGGTTCATAAGAACAAATGTACCGACTAGAAAATATACTGTTGGTTTTCCGAATCGACTGTCTTCGCTCACAGAAAACTTTTATCATCATCTGAGCAAGGATATGGGTTGGAGGTTTCTTGGAAAACTGCTTGAAATGAGGAACAGCCGGAGGCAGCCGCGCGTAGAAGTCCTGATTTTCCCAATATTCATGGCGCAAAATGTTCCAAACTTTATTCGGCATACCAAATCCACTTGACTTATTACAAACCACTGCTGACCTAACATAGTTTGACAGTCCGCGGAATTAGCCATTTCTCCCTCGAGGTAAGACTACGTCGTGTATCCCAATGGGCGTATCCTGTCGACTTCTAACTGGTTGCAGCTGACACAGAGGAATTATGAACGCAGTGACAACAGGACCAGAGGCCTTCAGCTTGCATAACCATGACTACACTGGCCCGTAAACATGCGGCAGAACCAGTCCGGACACAAATTGTGTGATAGCGATGTTGAGTCTTTACTCAAACCTCAATGAAAATGACACCTCAAATTTCTACGCACGCACCTCGCGATTGTGCACGGGACCGGAAACTCTCAGGTTTAGGATTCCCCTGCAGTTTCTTTTGTTTGTCCATGTTGAGACATGGACTTCTCGTTGTATGTACTTGTAAAGACAGTGAAATTGGCCCGAGTATAGATCGTGTGACATAAGGCTTCCACCATCCAACTTTTTTTCAGAAAAACACCCAACCAAACTCACCCTCTCAGGTACATTTGATAAGCCATTTTACGCTGTAATTCCCAGTAGCAGCTGGAACGAGTCATACATCCGCCTTTGACGTTCACAACTGCCACTAACCATGGAAAGGTAAACGTAACGTCATTACTAAAAACGTTTATGCCAACACTATGGCGCTCAACATAACTGTGCAAGTTGAACGAATAAACCAAAATACGGGTGAAAGTAAAATGACATCCTCAGATCAGCTCCCCCATCCCGCTTCGACAATTCTTTTCACTTCACAAACTATCCGTGTCGGTGAACATTAGTCACGTTAGCTTCCAACGTCCCTAGTCAGGCTTAGGCGGGTGAATTTCACACAGGAAAATGAGTATGTCATTTTAAAAGTGCGACCATTCTACTCTCCTCCGCTGAATCACTTGGTAGTCACGCAGTGGCTTACGTCGATGAGCAGAGAGCACAGCAGAGTGTACAATGGGCTGACATTCTAAAAGCATGGCACAACCAACTAAATTCAAGTGATGTCAAGATAAGGATAACCGGACCTGAAAGACCCTTATGGCCAGAATCCAAGTATTCAACGGTTTGACCGTTCAACCGCCAATGGCACCAAATGCGTACGAGGGAACAGGAACACCGATAGTCAAATATCCCAAAACTCCTTGTGGTATCAAGCAACAGTGACCAGGTTACATAGCCATAAAACAAAATTGTTGTAACGAAAGTTTTATAAACACGACTTAAAGTTTAGGTGAGACGTACTTCGTACACCACAGATATACCAAGTTTTACAACACAGTCTAAACCCTACGGAAACGACCCACCTTGCTCTCCTACAATTGCGAATTTAGATATGCAGATCCCAAACACAAAAGCAGGCAAATCACTCTGGATGCTACGTCTAACCAAACGTTGTTGCAGCCTTCAAGTAAAACTGCATTTTTAAGCCTCCAAGTGCACCCTGAACGAATGGGTGGAACAGATGTGACCTGACAAAATTCATTCCCACGGAAGTTGTCAAACAGCACCTTGTTGTTGTCCGATCAGAGATAGGGAACGTGCGCAATCCCAGTGGACACACCCTTCAGTGCGGGCCGTAATTAACGGTTCCATGTATACCTTAATCTGCGAAGGTACTATAACACATCTGGTCGGCGGACCCCTTCTCCAATGGTGCGTTTTCTGAACCAGCGAACTGATCAACTATCCTAACTTCAACACAACAGTAAATCGACGCAGAAACCCCTTCTGGATGCAAACAGTGCACCAAAGTACTTGCTTAACATCTGTGCTGTACACAAACTATATCCACGTCAGCATCTTGTGTGTCAAAATGACCCCCTCCGTTGTGAGAAGATGGAACCGTAATGATGACGGTGAACATTTTGGATGTACGCCATTTTTTGGAGCAAGATCTGCAGCATAGAAATACAGTGGCGGCAAAGCATTCACACCTCTGTGTTGATCACACCTATCTTGGCCAAATGAACCTTACACTCCAGTTGCCGCTTGCTGATAACGCGTACCACCATGAGCCAGTCACATTTGAGTTCAGTCTAGTCTTCATGTGGCTATCACGAAAAATCCGGTTTTTCACTTAAATACGCGAATTACTAGCGACCGATTCCAGTTAAGAGGAAGGTCCCCAACCGTCCACAGCCGAAAAACTGAATCGAAGTCCCTATCGATGTCTTAACGCTTTCCTTGAATTGCGCAGGCACGTGGCGATATTGGCCGAGTAAGGGAGCAATCATGAGACACAGTTCATATAAGGCAGGAAACTGAACATAAAATGACAATAAGGAAGAACCAGAATAGAAGCTCCAGAAGTACCAAGCCATCATACAACAGACGAATGTCACTCACATGGATATCGATCGAAACGGCAGCACCACTATGAAGTCCGAATTGATTACCTACACTGTACAAACCTCACACGCTTCGCATCTTCTCATCTTCAGTGTTACATCCAACGTATCACGGTTAAATTCGATACCGTGCTCTATTGCCCCACATGTTGCCTCAGGACAAGATACTGCTCACAATGAGACTATTCTCACGCACCTCGCTTTCAGAAAACAACCCCCCACACAACACAATAACACCATTTATCACATTGTTTTTAGCTGCTTAATGCGTCCAAGCAATCAATGCTGACAAACAGATTACGCCTGTTCACATAGTGTACACCTTAGTCACTGAGCTGTTGTCTCCCAAGACTTGCACATAAGATTCCGGCGCAATCGCATACGCCCTATCAGTCTAAAAAACACCACGAAGTGTAGTCAGTTTGCTTACCCAGAGAGTATGTGGCCCCCATCCGTTGAAAAACGCCGACGTTGGGGTTATATGCGGCGAACAGGATGAAACCACGCCAAGTGACTGAACCACAGTCAACAGCCAACGTTGTGCCACCTACCCACAATAATAGCTTTCAGACTTGTTCAGTTTACAGTTCAATACCTTCACATCCTCAATGTCAGTGTGCTTTCCAATTAATAACTGACCTCTGCGCTCCTCGGAAAAAATTTCGTGTTAAGGAGAAATGAGTGTAGTTGCGCCGTGTTTAAAAAACAGGCCAACGAACTTGCCCGAAAAAATGAAGACTCTCGATAGTTGGGAAGGAAAACATTTCAGTTCTAGAGTTGAACGCACATTTAAGGGTCGCGTGCATGTAGAAATTCCCACCGCCTGACTAAAGCAGCCCAGCAATAGTGTCCATGAAATAGTCAGTACCGCTAAAAGACAACTGTGTCTCAGCAGAACGTTTCAGTACCAGTAAATTGAGTACTGTCATCGAATACCATCCCATCTACAACCACTAGATGCATGCCATGTTCAAGCTATGAAATCGAAGCACAAAAACAACCAGTGATCAAACAATGAAAACAATCGACTCTTTAGGGGGTAATAGTCAAGTATACAGTCCATCGCTAACTTCTGGGTGTTTAATTGAAACAACCTGTTGATAGGCTCGTCACGGGATATCGCGAGTTTCAACAAATCGGTGGTGCTGCAAAAAATGCGCCTTCGCCAATGCACAATGAAGTGAAATACACTATGATATTACCAAATTGAAGGGACCTCAAAATAACTTGATCTTGCTGGTGCAACCAACTCGGCGCACACGGCATACTTACGCTAAGCTTGTTCGATGTCTGGTTGTTTATTTATCCGTAAGACGTTCACACGTCTTCCAACGAAGACATTGAACGGGGTTATGGATGATAGCCAATGGAAACGAATCCTCCGCAGATAACGTCACCTACGCTGCAGACACTTCAGATTGTGAATGACCTGAGGTGATTCGCACTGAAAATAAACACTGACTTCCTGTCACACGTTGCCCATTTCTAGTACGCCTTGGTCACGTACCCTAGGAATACGTCCGTACAACAAACGCTCGGTTCTTCTGTGGTAAGAGTGAGGTAAAGCGATACTTCAGGGCGCATAGTTCTTTACACTCTAAGCCACAAGAAACAGGCATGCAGTTATTAGCCTCACAGTGGCAACTTCCCTATAACACGAAATTTCCACGTTCTGCTGGCGATGGACAACAAAGGAAATACTAGAAGACCAAGTTCAAAGGATTAAAGAACGAACTCATGACAAGGGCACTCGCGGACAGCTGTTCTAATTGTGTGTAACGTCGAATGCTACCGCATACATGAAAACCACAATTCCTTACTAATGCCCTCGCTCAGTGCAGACAAATTCGTGCCGCGCAAAGCATTGTCAATCACCAGCTGGTTCCCAACCTGCTGTATTCTTAGCACACACTATTCGAGTAGGAAGTCATCAAAATCACAATTCTAAACCCTCCCTTCGGCAATCAAGTGAGAATACAGGAGTGAGAATTAAAAAGGTTGCATAACAGCCAGCCGACGACCCCCACTTTCGACATAGTCACATTCCAGTGGTAAACTGACACGGTTGGCAATGAAAGTGCGGTCAGTAGTCAAGCACTTTAAAGTCAGCAAGCAAGAAATACCAAAATTTTAACTCCAAGTCAAATAGGGTTGTTTTCAGCTGATATGTTCATGTCGAGCGACGCGACTCCATGCCACAGCCTTACGGACTAAAGAAAGTTAAGCGACGCGCACTGGAATAAACCGCCAGACGTAACGTTCTAATAGGCAACAAAACGATAATTATTAGACGGATGGATTGACCAGCAGAGGCCTACAGAACATTAAATTAACATCTGACCAGCGGGTAGTGAATAACAATGACGGTTGACACTAACAGAAGCAAATGAAAGTGCAACGCACATACCAAACCCAAGGAGGGTTCTGACTTACAAATGAACTGTTAAGGTTTGCTGACGCACACAACCAAGGTGTGACCGTTGAAATAGTGGGTTATTCCAAATTATATCTACTACTAGTTCCTGTTATTCAAGATAGCCAACAGGGGGTTGTGATGTTATTAGTGCGTAATTCCTAAAGTCGGCAGAGGAGTGGACCTTAGAAGACGAATGTTAACGGTTTTTAAAACTCGACCTGGGAATCCCAACAGCAGCAGGTGTGTTGAGTAAATGGTGTTGTCACTAGCTGTGATTAATCAGTGCATAATAAGCCCGGTGGCGACGCTGCAGTTGGTGCACGTTGCACTGGTAAGAAGCGTCGCAACGCAGTTTTTACGAAATGCCAATTGAAACGGTGGGTGTGCCCTGTAAGAATAGTTGCCGGACAAAGGTGCAAAGGCCAATGGCGATAAGCGGTATTCACTGGTGAACGGCGAATTACCAGCTGACGACTCTACGCGAAAATGTGTACCGCAAGCTGAAGTGAACATTCAGTTAGTGGAAAGTATTTAATTGCATATATACAAAATTGAATGTTGCTTAATCTAATTTTCAACCTTGGTTTTCTTGGGTGCCCTAAAATGAGCCAGTTAATGGTGTGACAGAATATGGCGTACCTGAACTGAGCAGTTACCATGGCGTGGCCCCGTTCAAAAGGTTCCAACGTAACCTGTTCCCTTGGTGTAAACTGCAGTTTGCGCAATGTGTCGACTTCCTTCGCGAACACGACCTCGGGGGCAGCAACTGAATCGATGCACGAAGCCTTGATGGAAATAACTGTATGACCACCGTTCTTTAAGTAATAATCTGCGTTTACGCCAACAATTCTGGACTGATCTGGCTGAGCAACGTCAGCAAAAATGCAATCAACCATTCCTAGGAGTGAATAGTATAAAAACAGCTAGTTCTTACCGACAAGCATGCGATACTTATGTGGATGACGGGCATCCTCGATAATGGGAATGATGTTCGTCCGATGCTTTGCAACATTCAACAGATCTCGACCGGATCGATGAGAAAACTCGACAGCGTAGACCACTCCATCAGGACCGACAATGTCAGAAACATGGGATACTGTCGTTCCGCTAGCAGCTCCCAAATATAAAACTCGAGACCCCGGTTTTATATGAATTTGGTCAAGACCGTTCACAATTCCAGCAGCCAACTTTGATCTGAAAGGGTTCCATACACGATATTCAATTTTCTCGCCGCTGTCATCTTCAACACTGATACGCTTTTCGCCGTAAACAGACTCGCCAACCACGATGTTTTTAGTTACAAGACAATCCTCCTTACCCTTTGACAGAAAGATCCCTTCATGTCGATGTGGCTCAATGATAACACGCTTTCCACCGCGAAAACCCCCACGGCCACCACGTCCGCGAGGTGTGCCACGGCCACCGCGGTTACCAAAGTCTCCGCGCCCTCCGCGTCCTCCACGAAATCCGCCCCTATCACTAAACCGGCCCCTACTGTCACCTCCAAAACCACCACGACCTTCTTCGCCGCCAAAACTTCGGCGACCTTCTCCGCCGAAACTGTTGCGGAAGCCACCGCGGTTTCCCCTACCACGATCACCACCTCGTCCACCTCTAAAATCTCCGCGACCTTCTTAATGGAGCAAAATTTCATTATACAACCACTAATCATACCAGGCTTTGCCATCCAAGGACAACTAAAAACCAAGCGGCGAAAACGTGCGATTACACGAACAACCCGCGCGCGCGTTCCACATTAAACGAAGAATTTTAAACGTTTAAAGAACTGATTTGGTTCAATAGCTCCAATGGGAATTTTTTAGATCCATGGAGTTCTCCACTTGTAGATGACACACTTCTCGATATAACATGGTCGTGCGTTCGAACGTCCGTCTCTGGACGCGCAATATTAATAAAACCGAGTAAATGTCACCTGGCGTAAGGGCCGGCAAATATTTTTCCATAAAAAAAGTTTATAATAACAACATCGTGCGGAAACTATATACCGCTTGGGCAATTAACGACAGCGCCAACGAGACGGAGTGAGAGAGAAAAGCAGAGGCTCATACAGTATTACTACGGCCGAGGACAGTCGATAACACCACACATAGTGAGATATTATTTAGAAGAACCAAGACTTTCTTTTGAAATAATAGCACCCACAAGGTAGGTGTTGCGCAGGATTGGACTCCGGAAGGAATTCCCAGCTTTACGTCACGCAGTAATTTGAGCGAATCTGTTGCGTTCCCCCAGGATTTCTACGAAATATGATTATCTTTAATTGATACAGCGTTATCCACGCCTGCAAAAGGTCAAGCATGGAGGTTAACACCGTCGCCCCTTAACTGTGGGATCAATGAATGAATGCATAAAACCAGCACAGCGCAGAAGCGGTTTCAGCTTTCAACTTCTACAAGGAGGAGGGTAGCAGGAAAAAGAGTGAAACCGGTTCCACTCTGAATATTCTGTCGCCCATCCAAAATGTGATACTGTGCGGACCCTCCGCACTGATATTATGTGCATCCAGCATATATGAAAAGGAACCACGCGGAACACGGTCCAAGTCTCTGGCAACATTGAAGAAGAATTTGGCGTCTGTTAGGCTATCGAAGAAGACCAAAAAGCCGGCTGCGCATGATCGGTCGCGATGTAAGTCAAGATGTACGTGGGAAGAATGGTTATTTCATAAGAAAAGCCTTTAACAGATGTTTAATCAAACGCTCCGTAACCTTGCACGGTTTGCTTTTTAACCTTATTTGCTGGTACCTTTCCGCAGGGTGCCCGTCTTCTGACCCAATTTAGAACAACACCGACCCTTCCCATGCTTCCGGGAGCGTTTGAATAAATTATGGGAGAACTCCGCCTGATCAATTGCCGCTTTTATACATATCCAAAGATGGATAGCACCTGGCTCCAGCGTATTCTGAAGGCCTATCTTGAACAACGGATCCTGACCTCCGACTGCAAGGAAGTAAATTGTCAGGATTACAGGATCTGAGCTTCGCCGCAGAAGAATAGGACGTCAGTTTATCGCAATCGCATTGTAAACTACTTACTAATATCCGCTGAACACCTGGATGTAAAGAGAGGGGTCGCAATGGGTTTACCAGTTGGATGACCGCGGAAAAACGCTCCAAAATATTTTCCCATTGCCCTCGGCGGATCTGTTTGAAAAGGAAGACCTCATTTTCACAAGTTGCTCGCACGATTTTCCCTTGTGCCTATTGAGCATATCTCTCAGTTATAGGTCCGTACCCGTGTCATATAAGGCAAAGCATTTGAAGAATGAGTTGGGGGTAGGCAATTTTTCTGGATAAATAGTTCTATTTACCGAAAAATGGAGTATTCAAGTCCGATAGTTGGAATGCCCGCCAATATTTCCGAAATACCAGTTTCACGCACGCTTCTGACAGATCCGCTGAGTGGCCCAGGCCGAAGGCCACTTAAAACCTCTCAAAAGATGCGCTATGTTCCAGGCTTTGTCTTTTGGATGAGCAGAAAAAAACCGAGTATGAACGAGGATATCTTCAATTCTTTTAGGGGGGTCCTGAGTTGTGAGAATATGGCCCCGGTAACTGCGACACCGTCTTCGTGCAATTTTGCGACACAGCTTCGTTCTGTTCGCAACTCACATAATGCGGAAGCCCTTTGTGTTTGTTCACGAATTCCCCAATCCGTGGGTGATAACGGAATGCCCAGTGTGACAGGCACCGAAAACGAAAGCTGTGGTATGTGATTCCGTTTCGGCTGAGATGTTGAAGGCGCATGCCTATTGGGCACGTAACATTGCTGCCGTCTCGAAATTTCAAGTGCTGAATCCTGAAGATCCCATGAAAAAACAGCAGGGAAGACACCTACCCGAAGAATCTTTTGGAGCAGCCAGCGATGGATCTTGCAAATGGTACTTGGCGAACCCCGCGGTCTGCTCGTATGGTTGCTACGCCTTGATTACAACAACATATGTATGTCAATTGTTAGACATCGACTCCCCAAAGAAGAGGTGCATGCCACGAGCGCCTCATATCAGAATCTTGACCGGGGGTTTGAGCTAAGACGACTTTCGGGCGGAACATGGAGTGTATATTTAGACTGGATTATTTACTACGGTGCTCACATGACACTGTTATAAGGGTTCATCTACCGTGCCACACTCGTCAGGTCGCCACTTGTATTGGAATGGGCGTTCCCGTATCTTCCGACGGTTGGCTGGTCTGAAATTGCGTCGAAACTTCACTTGATATCGAGTGATGGTTGCGTCACATGTTGGATGGAAACTGATTGCGGCGTAGTCGCTTGCATCCAAGGACGTATGAACTTTGGCGATGTTCACCGTTCGGGGTTTGGCATTCAATACCGTGTCTAGTGGGGATAGTCTCTGACATCCTCTCTGCCTCGTGAGTTGGTCAGCATGGTCGGTGAGTCCCGCTTCTTGCACTAGACTTCAGAACACGGTGACGACAATGCCAGAGGTTAGCTCACTGGTGAGACCTGTTTGTGGAAGGTTGAATTCATCTACAACAGTGGCGTAAAGCCGCGGGCTGCGATGGATTCTCCGAAACCATTGCGCGTTCTTCCTCCAAATTTTAAGGTTTTAGACGGGGCACGATAGATGACGCCGATACTGGCAGGTGATCCGTGAGTTGTCTTAATATTTTCCTGCAAGGACTTTTCAAGTGACCGCGGAACTGCGTTCTTGCTTAGGGTTGTTCGTAAATAATTATTGACGTGGACTGATATGTCTTCCCTCCTGCTGGCCAATCGATCATTACGATGGATGGAGTAACCAGCACGGTGGTCCCTAGGCCGAGCACGTCAAGCGTTCACCACGTATTCACTGCACCTATCATGTTAGACTTCCTTATGTCGGAAAGCAGCCTCAATTCCCCCACTTCGTTCTTCAAGGAAGGAGCGTTGTTGGACATACACCACTAGCTACTTGTGTGTTAGCATCTGTCTTCAGATAAACAACGACTACTTCCGGGCTCAAGCGGACTCTTTCGAAATATCCTGTGTGAGGTATTTTGACGGTGTGGGAGTTGAGGGGCTACTTGTGTACTTCGGTATCTTGGTGGTGTTCACCACAGTTGCAATCCTGGGAGTTATGCCAGTAACAGACGTTCCACGTCTCACTTGACGGGATTTGCGCAGCTTAAGTAAATCAGAAGATCTCCATTAGGGTTGGTATAACAATGTGCTTTCAGTTTTCATAGCGCTATAGATAGTGGGATTGTTTAACGAACTGAGACGCTGATCACGTCTGGGCGTGTTTGTTTCTTGCATTCTGAGTCGGGCGACAGTTGAACGATTCTTACACTTGGAAAGCGGTTTAAGGCTCCACGGTTCGTGCTGAGGTATAGCATGGACACACCAACGCGCTGAGGTGCAGACATACCGCATTTACCACGCTTCTACTTACTGTGTCGTTTTGAAGTTAATTCAGCTGATAAAACACGGTGTGCGGCCTCGCTTGGGTGTAGCCAGGGCAAGATCACTGGATCTGGTGTATCAGAACCGAACATTCTAGGAGGTAAGGGATCAATGGGGACCATTCTGAAGGCGCCGACTGCTAAATTGGCCGCCTGCGTTGAGTGTTTGACGCCCGTCGCGTGTTTGACGGAAAGTCGATGATCACGCTTCCTGCCTGTTTTATCTGTACTCGAACCCCATCACCGACAAGCCTTGTGGACAATACCAACAGTAGCGAGAAAAAGTGACTCAGTAGAAGTGCATACAGTACTGTCGCATTCGCAAGCGTTGGGGTCATTTTAAAGTGCATGGACGAGTGAGCCGTTGGTCGTTGAAGCTGCGACCAATCAGAACGCACCCCGAGCCTTGGCACAAGTGTGGGGCACACAGGCGGCCTTGACGCATATACAACACCTCCACCCTAGCTCGAACGGCGGTCAAACCTGTAGCGTGTGCTCCACGTAAGACAAAATGTAAGCCGCTGACTCAGAGGAGCATTCGTTCGGAGACAACTGGCCAAGTGTTTGTCCGCAGAGTTGGAAATAGGCCTCATTATCAAGCACCGCTGTTTCAAAAGCAGATAAAACAGCAACAGTAAAACGGTTCCGATCCAAAAGGTTGGGATGCAGACGTCCACGAGAAACATTGGCAAACAAGGTAGCTAACGTACCAATTGAACGTGCACGTTATTCTAGTGACATAACAATTGGGGAGGTGTTTTGTTCGGGGGAAGCGGTACACCAGCAATCCAATAATGAACGTAATCCAGAAAAAGCATTCATTTGTGCAGCAAGGTAGGTTAGGGAGAAACTTCCAGCTTCCTGTTCAAGTTGATAAAAAAGACACTGGAAGAACACACATGCATTGGCCGTTTGAAATGTATACTGCATAAGCCCATGCGCCTCAGTAGCAGCAGTAGTAGTAGTAGTCGGCGCGCTGAACCACCTACTTGCGGTGCCGACTGGGTGGCCCTGGTGTAAACCTTGACCGGCTAGGCGTTCAGCAACTCCTTATGGGGCCAACCACTCTACCTGGTTTTAAAGTACTGGTTACAATCAATCAATACAATGAATTTACCGCCAGCACCTCCGCGCAGGCTTCCACCAGTACACAGGATAGGCGAGCGGATTACGCCCGTTCATAAGATGGCCAGATCTGCACACCGAACGTTGGCTTGTCGGAGCATACTCGTATGCATCGACGCAGGAATGATCGAGAGCAGGAAGTAGACACCCAGCATGCAACAGTCTTTGACTACGCCGACTGCAATCGCACCTTTTCCTCCAAAATCGGTCTCAGTCAACACAGGAGGCATGCTCATCCAGTCGAACGCAACCGTGAGAATCCTAACCACGTAAAATCCGCTGGAACAATTCGGTCTCAGCATGAATCGGCTTCTCTTCTCAAGTATGTCGGTGCATCGGCCCCGTCGTGCCCGACTCAACGAGATCTCCATAATCGGCTCCTGCCAGGTCGCACTGTGGAGAGCATTCGCACTGGGTTGGCAGAGACACTCTGTCCCCATCCCAATCCAGTCACAGTCTCGCAGACCAACGTGATACATGGTACTGAGTCCCAAGCTGCTGAGACCTCCGAGTGGTTTGTCTGTCTGATCCAAACAGTGATTACCCAGCTGGAGTCTAACAGCGGGGCTCCTGTACAAACTGATGGATTACTAGCTATTGCCCGCGGTCTTCAGACAGGTATTTTCACGATGGTACAAGCTAAGTCACTGTTGAACATGCACGCCGCACAAGCTTTTCCGTACGCCTGGCGACTGACTGCCCGACGAAGTGCTCGCATTAACGTTGGGGCTCACGTGACCAGCAAACAGATACGGAGAGCTAACTATGTAGCGATTCAAACGCTGTACCACCAGCGCAGGAAAGATGTGGCTTTTGCAGTTTTCGTGGCAATTGGATAGCTGTATAAAAAATGGACCGTGGCCTTCCGGATAGTTCCAACGAATACTGGTCCGAGGTATTATCGGCTCATGCACATCCTGATGAGCGACCGTCCCGCCCGATTCTACCTCCGGAATGGTCATTAGTCGACCCGATCACCGGAGATGAGGTATCACGCACCTTGAAGCAAATGGAAAACACCGCTCCAGGTTTGGACAAGCTTTTTCCCGAACACTTGAAGCGCATGAAAGCTGATGCCCTGGCCGGACACCTCAACCTTTTCTTGCTAACCCAAGGTTGTCCGATCCATCCGTGCCGCTCTCGCATCACGTTTGCGCCGAAAGTTAATAATCCTTCATCTTTCACCGAGATCAGACCTATCGCCATATCTTCAATGTTGATTCGTTGTCTTCATAAGATATTGGCTGATCGTTGGAACACACTCCTGCATCTACCCGCTCTTCGGTTTGCTCTCCTACATCGTGGCGGTTGCGTCGAGGCGACCTTACTGCTCCATGCGCTGCTTCGGAAATCATGCACGGCCTTTCCAAGTCTGTGTGCGGCTTTTATCGACGCGTCCAAAGCACTTGACTCCATCTCACGGGACTCCATTATCAGATCGGCCCAAGCTTTCGGTGCCCCTCCACCTCTAACACATTATATCGCAGACTGCTATCGGAGTTCTTCCGCCACGCTTGGCGGCACCGTCCTCCGGTCCCAACGTGACGTTCGCCAGGGTGACCCGCCGTCCCCACTTTTGTTTATCATGGCAATGGATGAGGTGCTAGCTCTTTCTCGACCGGAGCTGGGCTACCAGTTCCACGATACACTGGTCAGCGGTTTTGTCTATGCCAACGATCTGATCCTCTGGCTGAAATTCCCACACGACTCTCCGAGAAGCTTGCGGTCGCCGCTAGTGCCCTGGACTTATCCGGGCCGCAGATCAACACGCGTAAAACGAAGCTCTTGGTTATCCGCGGTGATCACAAACACAATGTGACCGCCGCTTCCAATGAGTCCATCCAGTTCGGTCCGAATACTATCCGCTCACTAAGCGCCATTGATACGGTGACCTACCTAGGCATCTCGTTCACCTGGAAATGTAAAACATTCACTAATCACCGTCTGCAGCTTTGCATGGTGCTGGATGAAACGACTAAAGCGCCCTTGGGGCCGCATCAACGCTTGGATCTGCTGAGGCAGCATTTGATTCCGACGATGAATCACTCGTTTGTAGTGAGTCGAGTGCACCGGAACACGCCCAAAACAGTTGACTGTACCATTCGCCAGTTTGTTCGGCAGTGGCTACGCCTTCCCAAGGACACACCCATCAGCTATATCCGCACCCCACTTCGTTCGGATGGTCTGGGCATCCCGAGTTTATCCACCACTATCCCGATCTCGCGCAAATCCCGACTGGAGAGACTGTTCTCTAGTCAATGTCCAGCTCTGCGGAATGTAGCCAAAGACCGTTCGTTTGACCCTATCATGCGGGAAGTGAACGTCCCGGTACGCGTTCAGGGTGTGGTGGTGACGAGCAAGGAGGAAGCCCAGGCGGCGTGGACCGATAAACTCTATCACTCGCCAGATGGCTGCGGTCCCTGGGAAGTATCACGCTCTCCACACTCCAATCGTTGGATGTTCAATCCAGACCGCATCTTCCCCAGGATTTTTACTCGTGCTATCCAGCTTAAGTGTAGTCTGCTGCGGACCAAGGTCCGAAACCCACGAGGTGACCGAAGCGGCCAGTCAGTTCTCTGTCGTGGCAACCGCGGTCAGCCAGAAAGCCTTGCTCATACCCTTCGATCATGCTGGATCACTCATGATGCGTGTTGTGCTCTACAAAACCGTGGTAAGACGACTGCGTAATTTGGGATATACAGTCTTCGAGGAGCTGCAAGTACCAACGGCGAGCTCATTCATCAAACCCCATGTGATCGCGGTTCGTGGCGGCGCTGTTGTGGTGCTTGACGTTAGTATAGGGATGACTACCGATGCCAACTTGCCTGGGCGGACAAGATTGCGAAATACGGTACTGACTCCCATAAAGCTGCCATTCTGTCAATCCTCCATACCATGAGCTGCGATGTGAACTCTGTCTCTCATTCACCTGTGATTATTTCTTTTCGCGGAATCATGTTCTCTTCTTCACGTAGCGCTACTCTTCGACTCGGACTGTCCTGCTACGCAGTCACGGATCTATGTTTACTAACTGTTCTTGGTTCCCTGAAAACCTACGACACCTGTATGCGGGGAACCTGGCGTTGACTGTTGCCACCTGTCTGACAGTGGTCTCTCTATGAAGAACATTCTGTGCCGATGCGTGAGTTGTGACTGTGATAGCAACTTTGTGCCCTGAAGAGCCTGTGATTTTGTGGGATTTACTGTGTATTATATTTCATCTTTATCGAGTTTTCTCCCATCCTGTTCCTCCATTTTTCTGTACGCTGTTTGGCACACAACACACCACTAATCTTTCTTTTGGTGCTTGAACTATTAACGCTCGTCGTTCTTATGCGAGGGCCTGTCGGCTGCGTAATTTTGCCAAATATGCAGCGCCTGACATTTGACTGACAGCTTGTTTCTGAATACTCCCCATTCCATTTCTCTTACATGATATTGGTGTGGCCGCTCGTTCTTTCTTTGAAAGAAGCTGTGTACATTGCTCTTCAAAATAAACCATATAGCTGTCCACTGTATCCAATCGCTTTCGGTTGGCGGTATGGTAGCATCACGCTAATAGTATTCCGGAGGTTGCAGATTGGAAGTCACCGGACAGGTTTGCTTAACGTGACGCCACTGTTGTACGTGTACTCGAACCCCATCAACGACAAGTCTTGCGGACAATACCAACAGTAGCGAGAACAAGTGACTCAGTAGAAGTGCACACCGTATTGTCGCCTTCACAAGCGTTGGAGTCATTTTCAAGCGCATGGACGAGTGTGCCGTTGGTCGTTGAAGCCGCGACCAATTAGAACGCACTCCGAGCCTTGGCACGAGTGTGGGGCACACAGGCGGCCTTAACGCGTATACAACACTGCCCTCACTTGTTCCCTCCTCCTTGATCTTTCCCACGTTTGAAATCCTCTTGGTGGTGATCACGAGTCCCCTTTACAAACGCCGATATGACCATCCAAATCGCGCACGCGACAGATCACTCACCCCACTGACGTTACTCTTGATATGTTGCTGGGACGATATCGCTTACTTGTCGAAGCTCTTTCTCGCGCAGTTTCTTCATCCACACTTCCCACTACCGGCCATTTGTTTATGTGTAACTTGTTTTCACTGGCGCATTATCGCCCCACCATTACGTGACTCATTGTATTCGGTCGTGTCAACGTGAATGGACGGTCTCGGAACTTGTAAATTTGGCCTATTCAATGTCAAGAGTCGCTGTCATTTTCTCTCATTTGGTTTTTTGATTTTATTTCCTCGCACCTTAGCTCCTCACTAATACGAAACTCGCCATTGTGGCTGTATTCCCCTTGTAATCCGAACCGGTTGCTTGGTGGGCTTGGAATTTATAGATTCTCGCCGCACTGCGGATGCAACCATTCCAGGGCCGGTCTATCGACAGACGTTCCGGGTAGACTTCGCTTGGGTCTAAGAATCACTCGACTTCCGGGGCTAACTTCTTAGGCCCTCCGCTTTTTTGTATCTTCCCTCCTGATTGCACTTATACCAGTAAGGTTCTATCTCTATGCGGCGCATGTGTCTCTATGTTGACTTCCAGTAGTTGCCCTACAAGTGTGCTATGGATGCGTGAGAAGTTATGCATCGGAAGCTTCCGAGAAGCCTGCCAATTATTGTCTCACAGCTTCTGGTTTGGTTCAGTAGCAAAATAACGCTGGTATTCCAGCCAAAATTCGATGAGGCTACAGTAGTTGGATCACGCTTCCCATGGATAGTGTGTCACGTGGGCGCCGTCGGCTCAGTGGGTCCCGGTATTTTGGTGGCGATTATGAACAGCCTTCGACTTGTGAATGGTAAAATGCCGTCTATTTTGCACGGATCACGCGTGCAGTGTGATGGCCTCTTGTAAAATCTCCTGCATATCCGAAGTTGCGTAGAGTGCGCTAAGGCTTTGCATCCCCAGCAATTTTATTAGTAAGAGAGTTGTCCTCGACTGGAAGATATTTAAGGTAAACTGAGAACTAGTATACAGCCTTGCCTTACAACAATTGCGACGCTAACTTGACTAGGTGACTCACCGTCGGCTCTGTATGATTGTGTAAGATTGAACGGGTAGTGACTGAACCAAAAACGCGGTGAGACGCGTGAGTCCGAATTGCTTAATTTATCCAACATAACACTGCGGTCGAGGTTATCGAAAGCTTTCGAAAAGTTTTGGAGCGCTGCACCCTCTGAGATGTGTCCTGTGGTAGCCGTTTTCCGCAAGTTAGTGGCAACCAGCAAGTCTACCGTGCACAGATGACACTTTCTGAGGCCGCGCTGCTTTAATTTCAGCGGCGAACCAGCACCTAACAAACTTTCACGAAATCTTTCATTGTGTTCAGCAGCACCCTTGACGAACTTGGTAGCAAAAATTCAGTCTAAGATCACTGGCATTTATTCAGTCCCCGCACATGTCTAACGGGTAAATGACGCCATCCTTCCGGAAGGCTGGAATAGTGCCAATTATATACGCATACGATCGTTCACGAAGACGTTTGGCAACGTGTGACAGCAAATCAACGACCCCGGATAATCCAAACGAGACTGGATCGTAATGCCACGGTACTTCCGAAAAATTATCAGTGAACAGGTGGACAACCTCAGCAGTTCCGATCAACATATCGTTCTCGATGAACGAGTTTCAATGTAGTGC
Organism: Paragonimus westermani; assembly: GCA_008508345.1. Lineage (NCBI taxonomy): Eukaryota > Metazoa > Platyhelminthes > Trematoda > Plagiorchiida > Troglotrematidae > Paragonimus > Paragonimus westermani. The sequence continues at coordinate 4,597 of QNGE01000295.1, read as the reverse complement.
CGATCAGGCAAAAAGTGAACTGTATTCACACAATATGACTTTCACACCCAACGAAGATTTGCGAGCAGTCAAGAGTTTTGAAAACATCAGAAATAGACCGAGTTCCAAAATGTGATGCACGCACCACTCATGCGAGGTACAATAACCAACAACTGACTATTCGCACAACGATTGAACTGACGCGATGAAACGTAACATTTGGGTAAAGGTTCATTTAATGGTCAGAATCAGGAGAGGTAGGGTATGCGGAGGTAAGCACTTGGGTGGATAGATTTAGGTCGGATTTTTGCCCGATTGATCCCCAAAAGTTGATACAGTTTGAGCGTTGGTACAAACCAGCGAGCAGTTCCGCCGGCTTATTTGCGCAATCTTTTCGTGGTAGTGGGGATATCTTGTGACTTAACAATAGAGATCAGCAGTGTCTCAGTGCACACCCTAGCGGAAATGAAATTGAAAGATGATTTGGAAATACGAGTGGAAGTGAAAATGGTGATGCACAGTTCCGTCCCACTAGGTTCAACGAAGAAAAGTGCATATTGAATACACAAATCTCTACTGTCTCGGAATCAGAGGTGAGTACCGAGGTTCCCACGCCGGATGACCCGGTCATGAAAGCCGTGTGTCCGAAGTATATTTTAAGTCAGTCACTAATAGACTCTGTAGATGACAACTGGTAAGCTCTACGGTTAAAGTGTAGTACTAATATGCGGTGATTAGGAAAAAGTGAGTCAGATTTGAGAAAATTTCCCTCCGAGAGAAACACGACCCGTAAGGCCCCCTTTGTTGTTAGTGGACGATCTTCCACGAAGACGTTGAGCAACGCGTAGCGATAAACCCAAATATCCAAAGCAAGATTGAATTGTGATACCTCGGTACTACTGAACAAATTATTATAGTGAATAGTAAACCAACCTCAACAGTTTCGATCGACAGATCGTTTTCGGGGAACGAGTTACACTTTGGTGCAGATCAGGCTAAGGATGAACTACAATTACGTAATAAGGCATTTATACCTAAAAGAGCTCTTCCAAACAGTCAACAGGTTCAAAAACAATGGTGGACGAGCCAAGCTCCAAAAAGGGAATACACGCACCACCCAAGAAAGTACAATGAACGACAACTGGCTATTCCCACAACCACCAAATTGACGCGATAAAACAAAAATCGTCCAGGTCGGGGGCCAATTAACTTTCAAAAACAGGCGAGGTTGAATGTACAGGGATAAGCACTTGGAATGGTGGTGTTGTGTCGGATTTTCGCATTATTTTACTCCAAAAGTCGATACGCTTAGTTTAGGGGTTGAGTCAGGACGACATGTAAGAGCAACATGAGTTTTAAGGCGGGACCAAAACAGTTATTGTGGTGTTCACGTGTGACGTAATGTGCACAAGCTCCCCATCTACCGTTCCGTGTTCAATGGTGGCCTTATTGTACACCAAATAGATTGTTACCGTTTTAACTCGAGTTTTGCGGGCTCCCTCTCACTAAGTATCTTTATCATAAATTACTTTCTCTGCCTTTGGGAATTTATAAAGACTTTTATTGGGCCACCGAATTACGTGCAGCTCCGTTTAACTTGAATCGTTACTAAAGGTTTCAATGACAGCGACCCCGGTATTTTGAGCATATTAACACAGAGGGGCAGCAGAAGGTTATTCATCGTTTGCCCAACCCCTTCGCCAAACTGTTTGGTGTCCACAGGAAAAAACGTTTGCATGCTATTGAAAATTTTCCAACCCATTTTTCAGAACCTATCCAACGTGAGCTCAGATGCCATTCCATTTTTCGACACCGTGGATAGACGACGGCTGCCCTGTGGCCCCCAGCTTGTGGCTTATTCGGCCCCAAGTCTTCTACTACATCCTTGGTGCATGTCGCTATATTTGGCAGCGACAACACCCTTCTTCGGGAGTCACTCAAGTGCCGTCATGAACGAATCTGTTGACAGTGGGTAGACAAAACCTATGTAGACTTCTGCGATCCGCCTGTAAGAAAACACCAAATGGTGACGCTACTATCGCCGTCGACCTATTCCAACCTAGAGTCAACCGAATTAGTCCATTTCAGCGTGTCTGAATTGGTGCCCAAGAATATTCATCTTGGCAACTGATGGCGAACCCGTAGATTCGCCGCCACGTGGCTGGAAGACGCTGCATTTTACACCTGTGGCGCTTACGGGTCGCGCGTTTGAGGGTCCCCACCCTCCTTAATACGCACAGCTTCATGTGGACGAATGCGGTTCCATGCACTGTGCCCGTGCAACCTGAACTCCCGTGATAGTGGTTAACATAAATCCTATAACTCTGTAGTGCGACGGTAAAATGACAGGCTTCATATCTTGCGGGTAAACACTACCACTTCCTCCTTATCCGAGACGCAGATATTAGTCCATTATTACCGGCCGATACTGTGGACGACTATCCACACGTCCCTCATCAGTGGAGCTAGTTCTAAGTGACTTCGAACCACCTTAAACTAGTTCTTGAATGAACGTGATTAACCTGATGCTTGTTTGTTCCAATCCGAGCATGTTACTACGCTAACCTTACTCAATCGTTTTGTCCTTTTGTTTGTGCACAAACAACCCTAACGAGAAGAAGCAGTCACGTACCGCCTACATCAGTTTCACCCAACTAGAATGTGGTGATACCAAACTTTTCATGGTGAGATTCGCCGCCCGCGCAGTCTTAAATGTCAAACAGATTTATTACCCAGATGCTGACCTCCAAGTGCAGCAGAAAGCGACGACGCTGACTGACTGGTTGCTGAAAGTGCCAGAGAGCCCGGGCCCAGAAAATGAATTTGAAGCCATTCTTGATTTCATAGTAATCATAATAATGTAAATGTCTCAACTCGTATGTGAGACGCACGCTGGAACGTGTGTGACCATTACAGATAAGTATACGCGACACAAAACGACGAATAATACAATAATACAACAAACGTGAAACCTGCTACCAAAAAGAGCGTGACCAAAAACAGAACAATTGTGGTTTACAAAACTTTGACGCACACAGCGATAAGGCGTGTAGTTCGCTTGCTCCACTGACACAGCCTATAAAACGTGGTATTACGTTAATCTCCTATTTATAAGTTTCTGTGTGGGTCGGCGGTTCAAAAGGTCCAAGGGCACTCGGGGGAATATGTACAAACGCGTTTTCAGAGCTTTTCGTCTTCACATGATAAATGTATTCTTCGGGAAAGCGTCAGAATAAGTCGGCCTTGGTGAGAGACGGTGAGAAGTTCTGAAATCCGGCGAACGACTGGGCAGATTATCACGTAGGGCTCCGTCGATCGCTGGGAACCCTCGCAAGCTCTCATCCACTCACTGACGTGTCATCAGTGAAGGAATAAATGATTAATATGTTTTTTGTCAATCTATAGTGAACCTCATTAGATTTGCAGCGAGGGCAGCCGCCATGTGTCGAGGTCTTTGGTTGGCAATTATTTTACGGACTGCCACTCATTAAGTGTCTACAGTAATAAAAGCTTCAGTAGAACTTGCGACGCCAGCTATGTCCTCGAAACGCTGTGGTGCAGTTGAATGTATTTCGGTCTACCGCTTAAAGTGAGGATTTTCTCCATACCGTTGCAGAACGCGAAGATCGAACGGGCTAAATGCGCAAGATACTGGACGTTTTTTGACAAAAAACCGTTGAGCCCCGCGACCTGAGCTGAACTAAACTTCTGAAAGTTATTGTCCCAACGTAATGCGCCGCTTTGTGCTCTACACCAGACTCGACAAAAGTATGCTATTTCACTCCACCGGTGATAGATACTCCGGGAGAAATACAATGTAACAATTCAGTTTTTCAGTCGGCCTAAGTTATTGGCCAGGCTTCCTAATTTTGAAGATCAGCCTCTTCCGTTAAACTATTGCAACCAATATTTCAATCACAAAAGTCTTGTAGTAGCCTACGAGCCGAAAATTGAATTGGTGCGCCCGCTGCCAAAATGTAATATAGGGAAGTGACGCATTTATTTATAGTCTAAGACATCCAGAATTTATGCCAGAAACCGTAGTCGACCATTTCACACACCCCATGTTAAACCTAAACCATTCTGATAATTGAGCGACTGTCGTTGTAAAATAGTAGGTCTTTACAGTCCATCACCTGTGTGCGAATTTTAACGGCCTCAGCACTGCTGAATGTTTGTAGTGAACAACAAATCCATTAGTCCGCAGAAGTTTACAAAAACTGTCCGTAAAAATAGCAATATATCAGCCGTTTTGACTAATTGTATGCAGTCTTCCACACAGAAACTTTCTCTACAGCCTCGACTGGCGATGGTATGATGCCCCATCCATAGAAGCCAGCAACTCGTTACGGCGCAAAGTTTTAGCCGAATGGTAAGGAAGTGGAGCCAAAAAGTGGGCATTTCACTAACACATCTCGAGAGATCCATAGTGACCTGACATCCCGTCCATCACTTTCATGAACCGGAGTCTGTATAATTATCTCCCCAACATCTGCCGTGGAAGCTAATGAATGCCCACGAACGTGGCAAATAAAAGGGCATGTATTGACAAAAAGCTCTGAAAATGAATTTGTACTGTAACATGCAACCAGAAGAGCAAACGGAGATTACGACCGAA
>QNGE01000294.1:288933-328184 GCA_008508345.1 Paragonimus westermani | reverse complement strand
CGAGCAGCCGGACGAGCCATCGCGCAACGAAATCGGACAAACAGACGAGGAATGGCAAGCGAAAAACCCTCCGATAGAAGGCACCGGTCACACACGTAAACCGGTTAGAAGTGCACACGACGTTTGAACGGAAACCGGGGGGTGCTGCGGGTTGGAATTACGATTCATAAACGAGAGAGAGCGCGTTGCATGTGACTAGCGGTTTGGACAATAAAGATTGTGCTTTATTGGACGCCTTCTCGCTACAATAAGAGGGAATCATTGTTGTAGGCACATCTTCATATCGTACAGGGCGTAATAGAGCTTTGTATTATTGCTCCAATCGAATGCAACTTTCGGTTCCTGCTGTTGGTGACAGAAGTGCATGCTTACCTTCTATTCAAAGAACGTCCGGTCGACCTTTTACAAAATAAGTTGAAGTTCGTCCCACCAATCCAGCAGAGATTTGAAGTACGCATAGTACTCCAACAATCGATCAACAAAATGCTGTCATATCGCCCAGTTCTCACTGCTGTTCATGCTGACGGGAATTTGGCATAGCTTCTTCGCAATGATGAACCGCCCATTCAAATATCAATTGATATTAGTCGGCCACGCTTTCTTCACAAACTCTGTCTTCGCACGCACTTTCAAAAATGCGAGGCTTATCGTCAGATTCATGGAGGTCTATCCCAGTATCACGTCGATTTCCGATTCATCCAAAATTCTATTTCTATGTCTTCTACGCTTCCTAACTAATACAATCGAAATGGAGCTACTTATAGGCTGTTTTGTAACTGATTCCATTTAAGAGAGCTACCATAAATCAATCATCGCCTCTATCGGAAACTCCAGTAATGTACCCGCGCGTATCGGGACTGACGGAGGACCGTGCTTGCGTCTGTCACTCATGGCTAGTTTTGGGGTAGTAAAACATGTCTACGAAGCCACTTGACTGTGGTCGGCCACAGGCTGACCGACAACAGTCACTGGTTTTCACTCTCTACCCCAGCCAACGAGCTGGATTCTATCTTCCAACTGGACCACATGACGGCATTGACAACTTCAGTATTCTCCCGGACACCGCCCCATAGCAGTAACCAACGCTTGCATTCGGAATCATAATCGTCGCAGAAGGCAAGTCCAGTAGACCAATAATAAACCGTTTTTATGGCCTGAAAATACAACGACGAAATTCCACTATCCTGAAACGGGAGGCTTTTACACGAAAGATCCACTAGTTTGTCTAAAAGGGAAACCAATATGGGAAAGATATAGTTCTTCAACCTAGCCTTGTTTCACCTTTTTCTCGTTTGTCCATATTTTTTTACTAGCATACTCCACGTCAGGGTTGTGGTGAGCCAATTCCTGAGTAGTTGCGCCTTCTTGTGATAAGCATGAATGAATGTATATATGGTATGCCTAAAGTCAAATGGTTAAAACCCAAACCCGGAAAACACTCGAAAAAGGAGTGGCCACTCAGCAGACAGTGAGAAATGAAAAAAAGAAGGATGGTGCCATTTGCATCGAAACAGGTGGGAAAACGCTGTGTACGCCACCACGCTATGTGCTGGTTCACGCAAATGATGTAAAGCTTTTTAGATAGAAGTTAACTGGAAACTGTTGCAAGTGGAAAGAAGAAGTGATAGTAGTGGGATGAAAACAGTGATTGCAGAGTGGAAGTGCATTGCAGCAGACAAGCATAACTGGATGGTTGGACTGCACAAAACCACTAACATGCAAAATTAAGTAAACGGGATCAAACGCCCAATCAGGAATGGTCACATGACCCATTTTAATCAGGCGTAGACGAAGGCAGATTTATCGATGCACAGGCGTTCCAAAAATGGAAAATAATGCGAACACGCGAATCGTAGGCATACACATGTGATGTCTGTGCGTCAGCGAAGCGCGTTAAAACAGAAATCATAAGTACATTTAGGACAGGAAGAAAAAACGTCGAGAATCAACGATAAGCTCAAGTAGATGACAGTATGCCCATGAGGCTTTGAAATTCCGTAGACCTTTACTTCCTATCGCATACCGTAGCAAACACAATCATGGAATGGACAGGAAAATATCGAACCCAAATGACTGGAACGTGAAACTTACTGCACAAAATAGGTTCGGATGCCGTTTGTATGATATCTACAATGCCAGACCGTTCATGAACCAATACTACTCGAAACACCAAACGTGCTTTTCCAGGCTTTCGGTTGAAAGGTTTCGTTCCACTGGACTCCGGTGGAGGTTGTGGCAGATCACAAGTTGCAACCGAAGTGCTGGTGTTCGAACTCGTCGAACTATTGTTTTTGGGAGCCAAATCGGTCGGACGAACTCGGGTGCACGTGGAAACGGACTGAGTGGTACGCTGTTCGACGTCACTTTTACGTAGCTTTAGGATGCCTACACATTCGACACTGAGAACATAAAAGGAAAGCTCTTACTATGGTCACCATTAGTAATTCGTGATAAACCTCAAATCTCACACAGGTAATTACCAATGTTCCGGACTGTACCCATGTGACAACGGCAATAACTGAGCTAGGGGCTATCCACATAGGATCAAACAAACTAATGGATGATGAACCAGTATATGACTCAAATGAATGAACATAAGCAAACCAGTATCAAACGTCGATCAGCATATCATTTTTTTTTCTGTTTACTACGGTGGCCAAACCAAAACGCTGCACGAGGTGTGACTAACGAACTTCGTCCAAACCTAGACAGAATGCCCGAGATAGAACCATTGAACACACGTTCGCGACTTTGAACGGTGAGTAGCGAACGAAAATAATTACGTAACAGAAGTGCCGATATATAGAATGGACAAGGCAAAGGGTAATAAACACAAATATGTTTCGTAATGAGTCTGATCGATATCTCAATCTAACTCTACTAACTCCTTATATAACTGTACCGGCCTGAANGTAATATTTACTGGCTAAATTTATTTACTGAATTCACTTATCGGGGCGTAGGTTTAAATCGCATAGTCTGTATACGTACTGTGTACATAGGACACTTTATGATAACCCTAGTAGCACGAGCGTTCCCTGAGTGTTCCCTGAGCGTTCCCTGAGTGTTCCCTGACCGTTCCCCGAGTGATCCCTGAGTGTTCTAACTAGACACTTTGGGAACACTCAGGGAACGGTGGGAGAAAAAAATGCGCACAGCCCCATTAAGCGATCTGATCATATGCCGCCCATTATCTGTTTTCCTACGTAGCGTCATACGGAAATCTAATCTCGCACAATAACGACGATGCTATGTTCCAATTTACGAGAAACGATGTAGAAGGCACATACATACACGGGGTTAACCCCTTGGGCGCAAATCCTTTTTCCTATCAATATCTTTGCATTATTTGTTGAGCTGCCTATCCAGTGTTATCGTATACGATACAAGCGGGTGACCTCTGTAAAACGTGTATGAAATGTTTTGCGTTCATTTACATCTCGGCTAAAACTATTCTGTCCTTTGAGATCCACAACTCATTTTGTTTCAGGGAGATATATATGTTTTACCTTAAGATATAATCGGAGGCAAACCTGGTTGACATTCTAGCTTTTTTAGTGGACAAGTGAGTGTGCGCTCGCCCCTCGTCCAATAATAGTTTGAAACGTTTTCTCTGAAGAGAAGTTGGGACGTAGTTTCAACAGACACCGAACTAAAAAAACACAGTATGGTTTGGAAATGAACCGTATATTTTCCAGCAATGTGAGGAAACATATTATAAGCAGTTATAGGTGCTTTGGTTCTGGCCATATCTGGGACCAGTGGCAGCAAACAAGAGAATAAGGACAGGATGCACGAGGGGGGCTCCAAACCACTCGACCACACCCAAAGGCGCTCCAGGCGAGAATTGCGTAGGAACGTCGAGTGCAATAAATGACGCTCGGAAAGGTCCAAGTAGAACGACCTTGAAGAATGAAATAATAGATTAACAGAAGGAAGCATTCACTGCGTGCAATTAGTTACGAGGCTGGAGAAGACGGTACTGAGTTCATATCAAGCCTCCTATAGCAAGCGTGCACAAAACCATGTGTACAGAACAGACAAGCAATAAAACACGGTTGCAGCCGGGATCCTTAGAGAAGCCACACAATCGCTGTTCACTGTTAACAACATGGCACTCGGTGTGGCAAACAGAAAATACTACTTGTTATCGGCATTGGAGTGGCATCAAAACGTTTCTTGATTAAGAGCTACGTTTAAATTTTAGGAAAACTGAGGCATCCGTGTTAAAAGCGTATTACTTATACACAACAGGAAACGTTCGGAATAATTATAAAGTGCGGAGCACGGACTGTTCAACAATTACTTAAAATTGCCAATGAATAAGAACTGACGAGAACTCAATTCTCATTAGGACCTGATCCTGAAATGTCCTTTTAAAACCGATATATTTCATTCTAAATAACGTTGCCTTCGAATAAATTTGAGGGACGCAACGATCTTCACGTAGGATATATGCTTAAGCAGCATTTTGTATGCTCTTTTCAACTACATACGTGAAATGATGTGAAAAAAATTAGATATATAGCAGCCTACGGGCAAAATTTTCCGAGTGTTCGGTCGTCAGTCAGTCATGTGATATGAAGTAATGACACTAGATTTGAATGTAGATGCGAGGTAAAAACAAAGAATAAGGATAGAGAAATAAGAATGAGAAGAACGCTGAATTTGTGTTACTTACTACCGAAGTAGCAATGAATGCACTGACGTTTGGTTCTGAGCAAATAACGGTGGTTTCGCATGGTGTATAGTTAGAGCTTTGGATTCTCGTCAACGCCAAGCGAAAATCCGGTACCTAAGGTTGTCACATCAAACATTATTCATGAATTTACCTGTAAGTGCGATTTGCGGTTCGTCGGCCATACAGTGATGGCACTCCACACTCGGATCTCACAGCCCTTTCTTAAATTGCTTCTGGCTGCCAAAGGTGTAGATGAAAAGTGTGTAATTTTGAGAAGTCAAGTACTTAAATGTGTTATTCTTGATGTTAGACCAAGCCCACCCCAGCCTCAAGCCGGCGAGACAGAACGAATTTAATGAATGTCTTCCATACCGGGATATTCTAGTCACCCGAAGATCAGATGTAACGGTAGGAACATCCAACTACAGGAGACCTACCTGGACAGGGCATCCTCACAATTTTGGTTTGCAGTTTCATGTCCGTCTGTATAATCTCTTAAAACAAGACTTTCATCATGTGGAATTTTGACTCGTTTGAAAGTAGTCACTCTGGGGATCATTACGTTTCGAGTATCCTCATTACCTTACTGAAGCTCGTCAATGAAACGAACTGCTTCAATTACGAAACATCTGCAAGAATATCGCCACCCATTAGACCCTGGTAAAACAATCCTTGCTATCTTTCAAAAAACGAACAGAAACGTTTTGGCTTCCAAAGAAGAGCTTGTTATACACCATATGAAAACACCGTTATGTGCTCAAAACCAAATGGCAGTGCATCCATCGCTACTTCGGTAGTAATTCACACAGATTGAGTGTTCTCCTCATTCTTACGTCCTTATCCTTATTCTTTGTTTCTACCTTACATCTACATTCAAATCTAGTACCATTATTTCCGATTACGTGAGTGAACAATGATTGGTCCCCTTGGAAATTTTGCCCGTAGGCTCCCATATGTCCAAATGTTTTCACATCATTTCACGTATGCAGCTGAAAAGATCGAACAAAATGATGCTTAAGCATACATCTTGCTTGAAGATCGTTCTGTTCTCCGTATTTTCATTCAGTTAAAGTCGACGAAAATGGGATTCTTGAACAACCACGTGGTAAAATACCTGCTGTGTGCTGGCCACGAAACTGAAGTGTAAACCAACGTTTATGAAACCCAAAGTCGATGACAGTGTGCTTCACGGTTCAACATATTTCTTATATATTAGAAAGTTGTTTCTAGATTTACACAGTTGTGATTCGAAAGTTTTAAACCCTCATAATTATACTTTTGTCTTCATGAGTCTTTTGCAAATCTCTCCAGTTAAAATATATTTACCAGTACGCTCTAAACTTTTAATCACGCTTACTCACTTAACACAGAATAATGCTTTGTCTTCGCTTCCACACGCTGAATGGATGTAAACTAGCATCCCAACCGTAAAATCAACTTCTAATTTCTAATATTCGGGGATGCTCCAGAACATTTCAGTAATACAGCTGTAGGCACAATCTGAAGAGATCATTTAATTAAAAGCGTTCAAAGTTTCGTTTAGTTTGAATGTCGAATATTCTTTCTTTCTTGTTCAGTTTATTCAAGTTATCGCAAATAAGACAAATTTAAACTGTTACAGTTTTTGACGCTACGCGCTTAATCTATATAACCGAATGTTTTATGTAACCGACTGATGAGAATAAACGAAATGCTTGCATCTCGCAATGTATGTCTTCTTGCTGTCTTGATGAACTGGATGAAGGGAACTCAGTGTTTCAAATTTCTCAAACGAAGGCTCCCTCCATACACTACGCGAAGTTTGAATCGATTGTTAACGTTGAGGTGCAAAACGGTGATTGAACGAACTCGTATTGGTTTCTATCAGGAATGTATTCGGACTGGTCGCTTTCCATCAGAATTCTTCAAAAATCTGTTGAAAGGAAAACTGTTGATCACTAACGAAAATTTTGTCAGACTCGCCAATTCCCATATCAGCACGGCTCTTGAAAATCTTCACAAGTTTATAGAAACCCAACATCGCTTTGATGCTATGTTAGCTGAACTTAACCTTGTGTGCCGTATAAAGTTTGAGAACTTTGCCAAGGATACTATTAAGAAAACCGCGGTCAAAACGCTTCATAGTCTCCAAGGTTCGTTGGATCGCACCATTAGCAAACCCAATTTTCCCAGTGATGCCCTGAAGCATGTCCACAACTTGTCAAGTAAACAGTTTACACAAGCACAGTTAGAAGTACTTTCTTTGGGCTTAAAATACAAACTCCCGCCGAAGAAAGTCAACCGGTTAACGACTCAAATTCAGTTTGAAAGCCTACACGACCAGCTAAAAGGGCTGTCTCCCACTTCACCAGAAACTGCAGGTTGGTTTCGTGCTAAATTGGTCGATGTCTCGCACCAGTTTATACTGTCACCCATTCGCCAGTACTGTTGTCTACTATCGGAACATTATGAGGCCATCAAACAACTGAGACAAATGCAGGACGTGGTGTTTCTGAAACCAGACAAAGGCGCCGGCATCGTAATCTTGAATAAACATGATTATGTGATGAAAATGGGTACCATCCTGGCTGATGACAGGAAGTTCAAAGCTGATCGCACGTCAGATAATAACACTCTAGTAGAAAAACAAATATCGAGGAAGCTGCAAATTCTTCTACTGCATGGATATATAAGTGAGCGGGAGTATAAACGGTTGAAACCGATTGGGACTCGTACACCACGTATGAGAGGAACCCCCAAATTGCACAAGGCCGGTGCCCCCTTGAGACCTATTCTTGCCATGGATGATTCACCTTACCACAAACTTGCTCGATGGCTAGTTCAGCTCCTTGACCCCATCCGCAAAACCCTCAGCTCCCGTTCTTTGAAGGATTCTTTTGAATTGTGTGATATCTTGGATAATATCTCGGTGAGTTCCGCACAAAAGATGTACTCCGTCGATGTTGAATCACTATTCACAAACGTTCCGTTACATGAAACAGTTGATTATCTATGTAATTTTATTTTGTCTCATAATATTTCTTTATCCATTCCTGTCGACTACCTCAAAGAATTGATTCTTATTTGTACGGAAAACATTCGATTTGAGTTTGACGGATGTGCTTATAAGCAAATTGACGGAGTGGCAATGGGTAGCCCGTTGGGTCCAACACTGGCTGATATTTTTCTTGGAATGGTCGAAGATGGAATGTCAGATTGTATTGATCGTTCTTTGCTTTATAAACGGTATGTCGACGATATCATAATATTCACCGATTTTGATCATTTTATGAACCTTTTACATCAGTTTAACTCTGCCCATCGAAATCTCCATGTCACCTATGAACAAGAGTTAGATAACTCATTACCATTCCTAGACGTCCTTATTTCTAGGCGCTCAGACGGTACACTCAGTAGGTCTGTTTATCGAAAAGCCACATGGAGTGGGCAGTACCTACAGTTCTCTTCATTTACGCCGGTGGCTTACAAACGTAGTTTGGTACGAACTGTTTTTCACCGAGCAAGGAAACTGTGCACGGCCGACAGCCTACAGTCTGAGGAGGAGCTCTTAAAGAATGTTCTGTTCACGAATGGATACCCGGCCAAATTTATTGAAATTTATTGCAAGGAGCGAGTGACTGCCTCCCAACCACAGTTAGTACCGAAAAAACAGGTTTTTATCAACCTTCCTTACACAGGTGACCACAACGTTACCGACGTAAGTCGAAAGTTGAAATCTGTCATTGATCGCACATATCCCGCGGCGGAATTGCGCTTGTTACTCTCCACCCGTAGGATGAGCCTCCACTGCCCCGATCGTTCTTCTTCGGAAAACTCTGCCTCTCACGTTATTTACCAGTTCACCTGCAGTTGCGGTGATTCATACATCGGCAGAACGGACCGAAATTTACGACAGAGGAAGGCGGAGCACATTCCCAAGTGGCTAGTGCAAACAATGTTTCAAGGTGGGTCAGCATACCAAAACTCGAACAGAAGTCCGGCGTCTTCCATCGCCAAACACCTAATCGCAACAGGTCATGTAGTTGACCCCGACACTTCATTCACAGTCCTATTGCGCAATCGCGACCCTAGACTGTTAGCGTTCTCAGAGGCAATGTTGATCAAGCGTCACGCACCGGCCCTTTGTTGGCAAAAGGTACTGACGCAATCAATTTCGTTGCCGTGGCAGTGAAGCCTGATTGAAACCAAGTGAAGTTCGTTCATTTCATTGTTTTGACGCTACGCGCTTGACCTATATAACCGAATGTTTTATGTAACCGACTGATGAGAATAAACGAAATGCTTGCATCTCGTAATGTATGTCTTCTTGCTGTCTTGATGTTACAGTTTCCTCAGGAACTCCCTAGCTGCACGGTTGTCAGATCATAAGTTGAATATAGTTGATCACCTTTTTTGACATTCAGTATGATTTTAAGGCCAGTAACACACGAACAGATAACCAAGACTCAAGTTACACCCCAGTTAGGGCTCTCTATTAATGTACATCCTTTTTATGACTTCCATTTACGTTTCGGCTACGTTCTTGCAAGGTAACCGTGTTAGCCATTGGTCCACTGTTTCCAGATCGGTTGCGACTGACTGAGTAACATTGTGAGTAACAGTCAGTTTGCCTGATAATCTGCGTGAAAGTTACGGTTGTCGGGTGTACGCCTTAGTTGGTTTCCCCCCAATCTCGACACAATGGCCAAGTCTAAATTATCGCACTAAGTTGAATTTCTGAAAAATGCTTCAATTGCCTACAAGTATTTAGACGTTTGAACAATATAAATTGAATAACAGTCACACTTGATTGGGAATTTCGCATTTGTATAAATCAGCCAGTCAACCCCTTTTTAAGATAGACACTATACTTGGGTGCTATTCCTGTTGGAGCTCATCAACTAGATCAGAAAGTCCTAACTGTGGGAGCAATTACTACAACCCCTCCGAAGAAGATCGGGCAACCTAGGAATTTCTTGCAAGCAGATGTGATTACGCATCCGGATCATCGTGCTTAATTCTTTATAGATGGCGTACCGCGATTGTCTTTTAAGAACATGGATCGAAGTTATCACTCTGGCGGTGACAAAGACATATCTCAATGATGTTTTTTAATGAGAACAAAACTTGGGTTGGTGCTTCCTTTCGGGAAAAATCCGGCTGAAAAATCCATATGAATGCCGCGGCTGACATCAGTCATGCTTTGTACTTAAATTCAAACGGCCGGACCACTGCCTACTTAACAATGGCTGAAATGTCTCATTAGTTTTGTTCCATTTGAGCTTAGTTAGCTTAGTAAGTCACGTTCCGGCTAAATCTGGTTAATGATAAGAGTTATTTCGCTGCTCCCTTGAATCTTGTTTTATTTTATGCAGTGGATCTTAGTGGTTTTGATGTTGACATGTTTTTTTGTCCAGCTTCACAGTAAGCGTGAGCAGCGGAACCGGCAACCGAAGGCAGAGGAAATCTATTTTGGATATCTGCTTAATCTTGTGTGATAATCACCATCAAGTTTGTTATCATATGTTGCCTATAAACTGTGATTAATTGATCCGGACTGTTCGAACGCGGTATTTTTACTACCTCATATTTGATACCTTCTATTACTCCTCTGTTTTTCTCTTCCTCACTTAAAATAGTACGTTTTTACCCCCGCGGTCGTGTGGCGACACTGCTGACTGTGGTCGAGGCGCTGTTATTTCTAGTAGTGCTGACTGAGATCAGTCAAATTTGACACGTCTATCGGCCATTGGTACAAACAATCGTTCCTCTAGGTTGAGACCTATTTTACATAGCGACTTTCATTACTCACCGACGTGATGAGCTGGAAATGCACACTTATATTGCGACTAATGAAAACTACCTGTGATCTTGGGCAGTTTTACACTTATTTTAATGACAGAATGTGAATAACTTCGAAACTATAACGCCTGAACAAGACAATGAAAGATTAAAAACACATTTTTATGCATCACCTTCCCGGATACAACTGTTTACTGATCGCGAAGACCTTATAATGTGCCATTGTACCTTTGATTTCTCCGAAGATCAGAAGAAATATACTGTGCTCAAAGACGAAGTTAATTAAATCTAGTTTGTCTACTGCATGCACCGAGATAACTTCCAAGTACTTACTGTATTCAAGTTTTGTACACTTCATATACTACACGTAATCGATAAATCATTTTTCATTCGCCGTGTCGTGGCAGTGTGATATACTGCCAATCCTAAAATGAGGTACTGTGCTGCCTTTCAATTAACTTATCATGACTGTGTCCATTTATTCTGGTCACCAACAGCCTCTAACCACCCACTGTCTGATTTACGGAGGCACCAGTCCGAGGAAAGAATCCCGACCTACGGTAACAAACCCTTCGGTGAATCTTACTTGCTTACACTAGGTAATAATGTGTATACATCACACATTGCAGCGAAGGGATTTAGCACCGGCTAACAACGTAGTTCTGACTAACTGATACCCCAGATCAGCTTTATTAGTTACGAACTAGTTTCGTGCGGTTATAAACTTGTCCGTTTAGAAGGGAAAAAATTGTACACGGATCTGGTTTCACAATCTATCCGTAGATGACCAACTGACTGTTCACGTCCTAAACTTTACCTACGGGTGTTTCACTTGTTAGCACCTGTCCATTGCGGACGGACGCAATCCGCTCTGGATTTCCAGGTCGAAATAACTACGTTTGCTGAGGTGCGAACCGTCTATGCCTATCTTTCCACATAACGTATCATCAACGTAAATAATAACGCCTCCTACAAATCAACTGATTTTTGAAACATTAATTTGACTACTTTAAACTTTGTAAGTAGGCTGTCTTAAGAATCACATCTCACCCTCCTGATCCGTTAACCACTAACAACTTGGCTCATTCCCGAACACCATTGTCTCTGTTGAATAAGGAAAACGATGCCTAGCAATCTGATCATCAGAGTGTCTCGTTTTGGGGTAAAATTTGACGAAGGTAGCGTCTGGATAGGAACACAACAAGGCGGCTGACTGGAAGGCTTATAGGAATGCGACAGCTTCGATCAGTTATGAGTGGTGTTCAATCTAAATGATGACTAACTTCCCCTACTATTCAAGAGTAACACAACAAGCGGCAAGAATATTTTCTGGTAAAATTAAGGTGGATTAATCTGGTGTAATTTTAATTAATTTTACGACGTATTGTCTTTAATGGTGGGAGCTTCTGGTGATTTTGGCCTCCAACAGCGTTAAGTGACTTGTATCACGTGAAAGTGTACCCTGCGGCGCAATGTAAATCCCGGCGTTATGGTTTGTGTTTGTTGTTGACTATTGTTCGTTTACTGATAGCCGCTGTGTTCCAAAATAATTCCAGGTGTTTCAAGTCTTTCTGATGAAGTTGCTTACTGGAGAAGGCAATCCAAAAAAGGATCAGGGACTAGTACTTCGGAACGTGAACGTGGTGAACATTTTGCCAAGTTGTTAGATCCTGCGGCTCGAGAATGTGCCCGGCTGGAATGTGCGGCCAAAGCAAACTTTAACCGGGCGTTATCTGGTGATCAGTATACTGCACAAACAAACATCGGTTCTGGCCTGTCCGAACTGCTTGAAATGCTTGATCCAACTCTTGTGGAAGCCCTGGATGAAGCATGGCGATGTCTAGATGTGAGCAGCATAAAGCCATATCCGGAATCACGTATGCGCGAACTTCTGGAAACTTTAGGTTATTGGGTTGTACGTATCGTGCAATATCATCTCGGAGAAACACAACCGATAATCTCAGACGGCACGGTGCGAATTTCTGTACTGTGGACCTTGCCGTTTATTCAGGTCAGTTATAAATTTACTAGATCATAAGGCATGCACGCATAACATTCCTTTCCTCATTTTTGCCACATAGTTTAGAGTGGTTTCACTGGAAGTGTGGTTGGTATCTCTTGATAACTAATCACGCGCTAAAGGGTTCCGACAACGGTTACCCCGACTGCAGTTTTTCAGAACTGGGCAATCTGACTCTACACATTCCAAATGCGTCCTTATCCGTAATATGAAAGTGAATATCCGTGGGGTAAAGCTAGAAATGTTCTATTTTTGTTCAACGAACTTTAAAGATTTGTACTATTTGTCATCTTCTAACCACATCCTGATTGTCGTACGCCTAACTCACTACTTCTAGTCAATATCAAAGAAGTCACGAATACACAGATGTTTGATGTACATGGGTGGAACTAGCTTTGGCCATATGGTTTGAGTGGTTAAACTATCGGCCACATGTATGTGACTTTCTTATGTGAATATCAACAAAATGATTCACTGCCCACAATATCATCCTGGATAATGCTAAGTGAACGAGGAAAATGAATTAAATAGTGCTAGATTTTACTTTGTGAATTACTCATAGTTGTGAATTAACACAGACAACGAACAGTTAGTGTATTTCGTAATTTTACGGCTGGTCTGATATTGTTCATAAGCCGCAAGCTACAAAAGTTACTGCCGGATATTGTCGTCGGTATTCCATCGGCAACATTCGAGGACGGCAATAAGGTATTGTTTGAGTAAGTCTTAAACGAATTACGGTCAGCAAAACTGTAACCAACCTAGCAGTTTTGTTCAAGTTTAGGCAAGAAAGAGAACCTATAGATCACGCATGTTGACAATATGGAAGAAATAGTCAAAGACGTCGTCTGCTTATTAAACAATGGCCTGCTTGCTCCTCAGGTGAACCTAATTTCAAAGTCTGTAGAACCTCATAGTATCCAGTCAGTTAAATCACCCACGGAATAAGTGGATTGAAATGAGTAAACTGGACACAAATAATGACATGATGTACACTGGATGGCTTCGCTCATAGATTACTCCTCTGTCTTTTGAGTGCTTAGATGAACATATTTAAAAAATTACATATTAATTGGAAGTTTCGACGATAATGTGCCTAAAAAATGCACCTGAAGCATCGCTGCTTCTTTTGTTCCTTGTAGCCTAAACAACTAGTCTATTGGAGGACCACTTGTACTTAAATTTAAAAAAACTTTAGATTCACCCATCACGATAAAGAGCAGACAAGCACAGTTGATCACACCTGTGGTCAAGTCAAAGTGACTACAAAGCCCAAAATCCAACTAACATGGTTGGCTGTGAGCAAATGATCAATTAAGACATGGCAGGGCAATGAAGGACAAAACCACCAATATGCCAAAAGGAAACCATGGATACCTGACCAGTCAGAATAACACGGTTATCCACAGGGTCTGGGAAGAATGGTTACCACTAGCCCTATTTTCTATACCCGTATCAAATGTGCACTGTGGTCAAGTGTTGAGGTCTGGTTCATCCTTCTCCAAACCACGAAATGACAAAAGCAATCTGTGAATGGGTGTCCGTAGTCCGTTTTGTAAACTTACTAAATGCCTCTTCCTTCGTTCTTCGTAATGTTCCAAATTTTGCTGTACAGGTAGAATCTTTGGAACTTTGGTAACACAGCCGATTTGACTCATAAGGTAAAAGTACGACCGGTTGTGACTGATGTTCAGTTGGTATTTACGCACCATTAATACCTACCAGTAATCAACGGGAAGCCCCAGATGCACTCGAATGCGCCAGAGCACATGAGGAATTATGTCTGTTTCGAGTCCATTATAATTATGCGGTTCAACCCACCAAATAGGTAGTACATTGATTGGCGGCATCCGATTCGGATTAGCTTGTCACAGTGACCGAAGCCAAAGGACGCTTGCGCTTATCCTTCACTGCAAGTAGCTTGCGCTGCACCAACTGCAGTTCCACCAACACACCACATATCCAGTGTGAACCCGAAGGAATAAGACCGGGAGGTGTGCCAGTGGGGCCTTTCTGTCCAGCCGGCCAATGCTGGTTAGCCACTTGATTGGCTAATAAGGAAAGGAAACTCTTATCTCTCGGAAACTAAACAGAGAGAGGCTGCAATGACGAGATCTACACTGAGAAGAAAGATTTCTGAGGTGTAATACAAGAAGCGCTGCAGTATAGGAGTGCAGGTTAGTTCATCCTAAAGAAGATAGGGATGAAAAGCAAAATTCTTATTGAACTATGAAAAGTCAGGCAGACCATTAGTCATACAATACACCAACAAAGTCGAAGAAAAAAATGGATAGAAGACCACAGACCCTAAGGTTTCTGAAAAGAGAAGCGGATTAATTGTTAACGACCAGGATGTTGGCCGACGCAGTCATTAACAGAAGTGTAAGGAATACACTGATATGACTTACCTGACCGGAGCCTAACGTACTATTCACCTCTTTGACGACGGTGTACTATGAGTACGCTGGCGACCTACTAACTCCAAATGGCCAGCGCATTCGCGGCCGCACACATCGCAACGCCATATAGTCACGTCACCGCGACCTATGGCACCGATGGTTCCTTTGCGTATCGCACGATTCCGCTCGCGACCACGCAATAATTGCTCGTTGAACGCTCGGACGCCCTCCCGAACCGTATTCCTCCAGGCCGTCCGGTTCAACGCCAAATCTTCCCAACATCTAAAATCAATGTTACAACGTGAAAGACTTACCTGCACAACATCCTGGTACCTCCGCTTCTGGCCACCGGGATTTCGCTTACCTGACTTCACTTGTCCGTACAGTAACTGCTTCGGGATACGGTCATCGCCCATCCGACGGACGTGACCGAGCCAACGGAGCTGGTTCAGCATCAACATGGCTTCCATCCCGTCCATGTCCGCTCGCCGCAGTACCTCAGTGTTCGGAATCATGTCCGACCACCGAATACCCAAGATGCGCCTCAGACACTGAACATGGAAACGGCTCAAATAGCTCACGTTCCGCTGATACAGTGTCCACGTCTCACTGCCGTACAGCAGGATAGACAGCACCATTGAGCGGTAGACACACAACTTCGTGGCCATCTTCAGGCTGTGATTCTTCCAGACACGCCTTTCAAGACGTCCGAAAGCAGCGCTAGCCTTTGCCACACGCGCTCTCAACTCGCGGTCCACGGACAAATCTGTCGACAAGTTGCTACCCAAGTAGCAAAAATCCCCGCAGCCATTCACAGTGTCTCCAGCGATGCGAATTTGAGGTGGAGTTACACAAGCAGCACCTCCACCAGGAGAAGGCTGAAAGAACGAAAACGTCTTACCTGTGTTGATGTCCAATCCAAACTTCGATACTGCCGAAGCGAAGGCTGTAGCCAAACGTTGCAGCTCCTCTTCACTGTGAACTAGAAATGCGCTGTCATCTGCGAACAGAAGCATGCGCATCCTTGAGGTCTGTAGCCGGGTTGGGGCGACGACACGTCGGATATTCAACAGACGCCCGTTCGTCAGGTACTCGACCTCCACACCATCCTCTCCAAAGTTCATGCACTGATACATACACTGGTACATTACTCACTAGAAGGCAAACAGTTGATGGCGAGTTTCATAGGGGGTAACAGTGTTGTTGTGTCGACTCACAAAAGCATTTTATTACCAATTTCCTCGTTCGCTGGCTTCAGCCCTATTGATGATAGACATTCAGTTGGTGGTAACGACGGGTGAAACTTTTCTTCTGGAGGGCTGAACTGAAAGTTGTGGAAATGGCTAAGGACACTATAAGTTTTCCCGTGCTAGTTGTTCATTTCAGTTCCTCGGACAGCGCGTTCATCCAAACCAGTAGCCACGAGTATCAGCGTTTTACCCATGAACTACTAGAAAATTACAGGACTGATATGCATCCCGGATGTGTGCCATTCATATTGAAATGGCCCTCGTTGTATGTTCAGGGTCTTCATTTCCTTTTGCTTGTTAACAAGACCCATCAAGTCAAACACGGCAAAAATCTTTCGTCTAACAAGGTTGTGAATATACCGTCCATAATAGTTAGAACGCATGTACTGTTTTCTACTACGACGTTCATCTTCATACAAAATCAATAAAAAAGAATTGAATCTTTGTTGTTTTCTGTTTATCTCTTCATCTCCGATGCTGAAACAGAAGGCTAAAACTTGAGCCATTAGGTATACACTGGATGCACTTCTTAATTGGCAGATTCAAACACAGAGGCAACAGCGTCAGTAGTGATCATATACTGATATATGCTTCTCCCTAGTTTAACTTGCTTATCTAGTTCCAACAGATTTTCATAAGAAGTTTGATCAATTTGGCCTCAGACAGACCTTACCTCGTATTTCAACGTAATATGAAAGTGAACTGGACAGCAGCTTTCATAAACGACATTTTTCACAGTACCATCAGATATGTAGCATATCTGAGCAAATTTATTTTTTGAAAACAGATGTGTTCAGTTTCACCTATAGTCCAAAACAACCATTACTCTTCTCAAACATAATCTAACTTCAATGAAACGGAAAGCTTCTATTTAAGATTCCGTCAAATTGATCAGCGACTTAGACAAAATCAATCTTGCAAATGGGTTGGTGTGCTCCATAGACCTCCAGACGCTACCTAAGAATGTCCAGCTACGTATTAAAACTGATTATACTTGTGAGGTTGTTAAAACGGTTTACATTATGTTGTCTCTGCCTACTAATATTCTGAGGGAAACTCCATTGTTTCTCAGAAAATCTTTCAGCTTCCGTTTTCTTGATTAGTGCTTTCACCAAATACATTAGATAGTCATGAGAGGTTAACCACGGCCAATCTTAGCAGAATATTTCATGTTAAGGATTAATCAAGAGTCAGTTACAGACATGACAAGGCTGTCACACCATAAACGCTAAGTCGATGATACGATAAAATGCAGTCGTTCCAATCTGACAAAAGATAATCTAACGCGGCACTTAGATAGTTGTCATCCTAACATGACCAATAACTGTTTCTATACCTACTCATAAGTCGCTGAGGAGATGGTTCTATTGAAACCGCCGTCTGTGGGAAATTCGAATGGTCCACTCAATACCCAAACTTCAGTAGTTTCACACTGATCCATCACAATTGCGCGCTAGTGGATATACTACTCACACGAACAAGACAAATTTGTACACAGGATAACCTTACATGAGACGAACTGGTGGCTGTGGTGAGAAAAAAGGTTTATATAAAACTGCTTCTAAAGGTGATTACAGTGTGCATCAAATAACGTAAAGACTGATAAATCCAGTTAGACGAACATTTGAAGCAGCCAAACCCTGCGTATTAGCTCAGACTCATAAGCTACCTGTGTTTTCGATTAGAGGGAGGTCAACCTGTTGGTACCACATCACATTGTGTTTACCAACTTATATGTGATTGCAAAGTAAATTACATGGGCAGAACCGAGAGGTGTTTGGTCTCCAGCGTGAAGGAACATTTGCCTAAATTGGTTCAGAACTTCATGTTGTCGAAGAGTAGCAATGTCGTTGAAACACAAACAGTCAATTTCTTCAGTCACAAGACAAGTCACATTATTGACCCGGCTTGCACATGTAGGCTTTCATTTCGCCATTCCAGTCTACGATGCCTGTAGTTTTCTAAGGCGGTCGCAATCAGCCAACTGAAGCGGGTCAAGCCCTGGACTTGGTGATCTTCCTCAACTGAACTCTTGACTATCCATCCCACCCCCTGCTCGTTCGATATAGAACGATCTCACTCATTTTATTGTAAACCTGATACCAACGAGTCAGTGAAAAGCGCTTGCATCTACCACCCTTCGTATCTTAACTGTTCTACTCAAATCTGTTTGTCATCGGTTTGTATGGGCCTAATTTATCTATACTCCACTCAACCTTTCACTGTTTATTCACATTACTAATAAGTATTCATATCCTTGGTTTTGGAGTGAGACAAAAATATAATTTTTAATGGGGTGCGTTTAAATGCGTCCAGTTTCTTGAAACTGAAGCCCTTAGCTGGCTAATACAGAAGTTTGGCGGTAGAGCTCATTGTGATCATCCGCTCTGTTTCGTTTGCACTTGAGGAAAACTCACTCAGTTTGCCTTTGACACACGCAATATGTCATTTTTTTATTACCAAAGATGAATTACAGTTTGATAGAATTGCAGGCGATAAACAACGTCAAGGTTACTGAACAAGCTGTGACAATGTGCCGTTTTAGTCAACTTATTTATTGCCACTGATAAGCGCCCTCAGTTTGGTCAGTTAACCTAAACAGCACGGTTTATTTTACAAAAAGGAACCGAACGTACAAACCGACAATAGACAACCCGAATCACCTCTACTGTTAGAAAAATCCAAATAGGGCTAAGTGTACGAAGGAAGACTTCTACAAGTTGGGTTTGCCACATCAAGCTTTCAACGCTCAGATGAGCTCCTGTATGCTTTCTCACTCATTCAACTATAAACTCAATGTCCTTTTTTCGATCTTCTGAATGGACGATTATATTTGCTAGGTTAAACGTGGCATTCAACTTGGAATTCAAGCTTGTGATCAATGGGATAACTGCTGTCGTTTGCTGACACAACAACTGTGGCACCGCTTTCCACCACATCCTTGGAACGGTGAACAACCAAATCTGGCCTATCTGATGCAGTTTCGTGCAAGATTGAATGAGGTAGGTTGCTTCTACTGCAAACATCTTACTTCTCGAGAGCGTAAACTCGAGTGAAAATCTGACGTTCTAATCCCTACTACTCACTAACTACATATTTAAAAAATACTCCTACTATTCTTCTGGTTAGCGTTTATCTTCAACAATTCTCGTGTTTTCTTTAAACTGTTAGGTTTGGCTGGTTTATTGTTAGTCTGGTGCGGTTATGTTCACATCACGGACTTCGTACAGGCGACAGTGGATCTAGTTAAACAACTAATGGTAGGAACTGAAGGAGCATCGACTAGGTTTAACAACTTAAATTCTTGAACATTATTGTGTCGCGAAACGTTGCAACCGATACTCCACTACAATAAAGCATCCTAGAAATCACCGTGAACTAATTGCACCCATTACCTCCGTGCCTTCGTCTTCTATCCCTTATTTGCTCAAACGAATCGGACGATTCATCAAATTGTTCATACGGCTAAGTGAATTTACCAAGCATTCCGTGTTTGGATGTGAGTTGCCTAGGTCTGGGTGCCCTGGCATTATTTCAGCTCACAAACAATCATGAACACTCGCAACAAAAATAATTCCATACATCGTCGGCCGTCTTGCGGTTTAAATCAGGTCGCCCTATCTGCTACATACAGCAGGGTGGATAGAGAAAAACACGCTACTGATGACCCCTCCTCCACTGTTCTATCAACCTTAGCTGTGAGACACCTTCAGAATCCCACTTCTGGTGATTATTCTGCGGGTCCCACAAAAGACATAGCTAATCATAGTAACACTGTGTCGGCAAGTCTAATTTCTCATCACCCAACCTCAGAACTCCCGCGTCCCTTGATTAAACCTAGAATGCGAGTTCGTATAGGTGCCTTCAATGTCCACACTCTAAAACAAATAGGTCAACAGGCCACTCTCGCACGAACGCTAGACCCGCTGAATGTTGATGTCTGCTGTATCTTGAAGACTAGAATCCAGAACAGTAGTCAACGTATGGAACTAACGGTACTCACACTATCTACTCGATACTAGTTATACATTTCAGATGATTCCATGGCCGCCATCACCGGAAGAGATATAGTCTTCAGCATTACGACCTCAGGCGCATTGATAAATTTGGTTCCTGTTAACAGTAGACGTTGTGCCGTCCGCTTGGCAGGTTCTGTTGAGGCCAGCTCTAGACGCAAACCTCCCCGAAGTCTTTTCATTGTGTCTGCTTACTCCACAATGATATCGGTTTCGTGAACTCCTTTTATTCAGATCTGGCCGCTCTATACCGGACGACACATGGTTCCGATGTAATCATTTTGGCTGGAGATATAGACGCCCAGGTCTGTAACCTTGGTGAGATCGAGTCTTGTTTAACTGGCAGGTTTGGGATAGCATTACATTGTTCAGATAACGGCAGGTGACTGTTGCAGCTGTATGCTGAGCATAAGCTGTTCCTAACCAGCACTATTGTTACACTTGGCTCTCATCTTCTCCGAACCAGGCCCGGTTTCAGATGGACAATATAGCTGTTAGTTATAGATGGCGTGGTTCGATTCAGGACTTTCGTTCTCATTTGAACACATACTTGGACTGAACTCATGCGTGGGCACGTTGTCGATTTGTTCTTACTTTTGCTAAGCAACGACTCCATCGACAGCAACGACTGGCTGTTGAGAAACTAGCTATGCCGTCGGTAAACACAAGTGCCAAACTAGCCTAGAAATTAGAATTAGCAGTTCTCACTCCGAAGATCCTGATAGCTGTTGGACCGAGATCTCATAGGCAATTTCTGAAGCAGGTACAGTAGGATGCGGCACAAAAATACGCGGATTGAACCGACGTCGGATCTCGGAGAAATCCCTCGAGTTGTTAGAAGCCAGATAGAGCATTCTTCCTGGCAGTTTATATAACAAGTTTAGGGGGGAAATCCGGAGGAAAATGAAATGTAGCGTAAGGGCTGGTCTTGAGGCTTGGTTAAAGAGGAAAGTTAGGGAAAAGAAGACCGTTTTGCTTAAGGGAACACTGGCAGACTCATCAAGCTTATCCGTATCCTTAGTCTGTCAGTGAAGCTATCAGCAAGACAGATAGAACACTCATCTACAGTAAGTCCAAAAGGTTTGAGAAGCGAGTGGATCACTATGAAGGCCAAATTAGCTGGTCGGTAGATTTGGAATCACCCACTGAGATTGAGGTCCGAAATCGTATCTCAGACATCAAACGTAACAGGGCCGCAGGTCCAGATGACCTCGCGCCGGCACTTTTCAAAGAAGGTGGGGAGGCGTTGGTGGAGGCCTTGATTCAGTTGTTTCAAATTGTGTGGAAACAGGAAACCATCCATCCGTGCTACAGCTACGCGATAACAACTCCCATATTCAAGAAAGGAGTACGGGGCTATTGCTAAAAAAACATAGGGGAATCAGTTCAGCCCCAATCATTTCTAGGGTTCTGGCATCCATTATACTTCGTCGACCGTTGCAGCCCGGAAGACAGGTATTAGAGAAAAAAAGGCAGGGTTTCACCCGGGGTGTGGATGTATAGGTCACATTTTGAATCGTCGTCAAGGTCTGGAGCAGCGTCATGTGTACCACCAGTTAACACTTGCCGTACTCATCGACTACAGAGGTGCGTATGGTCCGACAGATCGGTCTACACTTTTAGAGTCGCCTAAACGCACGGGCGTGCCGACCGAGTATGTAAACACAGTGTCAGCGCTTTATTCGCACACTTCAGCTCAGGTTAGGGCTTACGGTTAACTGTCTGACAGTTTCAGCACCAAGAGCGACATACATCCGGGCTGCCCAATTTCATCAGTTGTGTTTAATTTTGTGGTGGACTGTCTCCGACTCTCACAAGATGTTGACGTGCACCTCCTAGTTGGTGGTAGACTGACTGATCTTCGTTATGTTGACAACAGTGTTGCTGTTTGACACTAACTAAGCAGCACAAACAATGCTACAGGTTATCTCGCGTTTTGCTCAATACTTCGGAATATGCTGTGCAGCTTCAAATGGCAAAGTACTTCCGCAAGATTGCTGTGGCTACGTAGATTTATTGTTAGGTAATGAAGCCGTGGAGGTTGTTAACCGGTTTGTATGCCTGGGAAACTGGAACAGCGGTGGCGGAGGTGTAAGGAATGAAACAGAAGCGCGTACCTCTAAGACTAGGACGGTGTTCATCAATCACGGACGTCTCTGGCGACAGAGGGATATCTCTCTGACGTTTAAAGGTCGCATATCTTATGGGGGTTTCACTTTACGGCTTCAAAATGTTATCGCTCGGGATAGAAGACGTGAACAGTCACCAGGTATCTGACCCTCGATGTTTGTGTCCAATCGCTCATATCGGGTGGCACCAGCGAATAAGCAGCAACTAGGTTAGGAAGCAGGTGCTTGGCATTGGTTGTCGAACGAGTTCTTTCGTTCAGTGCTTACATTTGCGCAGACTCAGTTGGTTGGGCCACTTAAGGAGGATCGCAACTAATCGTCTGCCACACCCAGCACTCTCTACCGATGCTGCGCCCGACTGGCGTAAGATGCGAGGTGGACAGATAATGCGCTGGTGTACAGAAGTAAAATCGCTGACGAAGAGGTTAGCCACTGTAGATCGAGTTAGTCTCCCTAGCTGGGGCCGTCGCAACTCCCAGAGTCGATAGCTGGAGACGTAGTGTGAGATGGCGGTTAACCGATTAGAGTGGCGTGTGTGTTATCGTTGCTTGGCCGAGTTCTCTGTGAACCGATTGCATTTGATGATGCGGGTCAGTGAAAGCTGTCTTACTGATTATGCCTTACTTCCACTTACAGCCTGGCAGTTTGTTAGCAAGGTGTAGGCACCTTGATGTTTAATGTTTGAACATGGATTTTGGCGTTTCATATATATTTAAGTCCCTCACCGGCCTCTTTTTTTATTTCTTCTCTTTTCCTATGCAGGGTTTACCTTTTTTCTTCCTCATGTTTGTGTAGCATCAGTGTAAGCCACTAATGTATTGTTGTCTATGATGATGATGATGATGATGATGATGATGATGATGATGATGATGATGATGATGATGATGATTATGTGATTTTTCAAAGCAACCGCCAGTACTGGCATCAGGGTCCCATCTGAGACTTACACTAGATTATATAATTGCGACAGTGGCCACACAACAGAATGAGTAGTAGTAGTAGTAGTAGTAGTAGTAGTAGTAGTAGTCCATGAAAATCGGGTAGTTTCTTGAGGAAATTTGCTCTCTTTGGATTGACCTGTAAAGGAATCTATTCACTTCAAAATGTTAAGCAGAATGCAACTAAGCTGGTTAATGTAGCTGTTTGGCAACGCCTAGGTTTCTCTTAACCGCTCCGGTTTACAGATGTACAGCATCCCCACACGGTCATTCTGAAAAGAAACACACGACATTGTTGCTCAGTAACTTTGAAACCAACTCCAGCACCATTACCATAATTGCCATAAGCCTGACCAAAATGTACTGTGGGTTCTGCAGTCGCTTACATCAACAGTCACCTGGAATATCCTAGAACCATAAGCGAATCCTAAAAACCGGATGGCCTAGAAGCCGGAAACAAAGTAACCGTATTGAGGTTTAATCTGGTCTGTGTGATCCGTTCCCGAAGATTCCTATTCGCGCTATCAGTAAGCCGGTGCATTAACAATCATAATAAATTTCAGTAGCATAAAGATGTTTTACTGTTTCTTGCCAACTGACGAATCGTCTAAATGAAGCTGTATTACGGAGACTAGAACCATTACGACCTCTTCGAAATTGTCTTTACAACTGAAAAGCTTGTTGGCCGATATGTGCACGGAGCGGTTGCGTGTGCTTTGTCCACAGGAAGGACCCAAATGTTAATAATGTGTTCAACGTCCATTGTTCACAAGTTGTTTTGAAATTAATAATACTCAATCAATCTCAAACATATTTCAACAAATAATGTGTTTAACGTTTGCTGTGGTGTTGCCAATATCCCATGTCCCTTTTCCTTCTCGGGCCCACTGACCGTAGTCTAAATTCTCGATATGTTCATTTGTTTTTCCACAACGGTAGTTATCATCCACCTGACACTCCTGTAATTCTATCTATCTTAACAGGTACTCGAATTGCGTGGACTGTACGAACATTTACAGAGGCTGCTCACCGAAACCGAACAAACTGAGTTGGGCATGTTGGCTGGATTTGAACATTTTCTTTTTGGAAAGGCGCATCTAGAGGAATTTGACCATTCAGACAACACAAACCTTCCCCCAACAGTGCAACAGTTGGCCAATCCTCTGGCATATAGTCCATTCACTACAGAAGAATGGACAATAGCCATGAGTTGGATAGACACACGTTTACAAACAGCTGAAGAACATGCCGCAATGAGACTTCGAATGAAGCTGTTAGCTGGAGCTTCAGGAGATGGTAAAGTTGTACACATTCTTCAGCGTAAAACACATTTGCATTGCAGTATCACTCCGATGCCAACATAGTCATCATCATCGTTATCCTGAACAGCAATAAACGGTAGCCGATACGGATGCTTTATTGTCTTAGAGCCATATGACAGACCACACAAGAAATAAAGAATTAAGTCATTAATTATGTTTAGATCTTTGACGGTATTAGCAAAAAGTCAATGTAAGTTATCCGGTGCACTTAATCTCTAGGAAGCTACTCGCGAGCAGCGAATGTTAAGATACTTCCGCACAGCAAGTATGTGCGATCACAAACAACCAACTGAGCATCATACGAGGGAAAGGCAACGTCGGTAAAACAGTTCATCTGCAATTTCCGCCACCTCATTCTATTGGAAGCCCTTTATTTGCAAACGGCTTGACAATAAGGTGACAATATTCAAGCCGTTTTCATCATCTTCCGTTATGTATTCAATAAGAGAGTGTAGATATATCACAAGGCCCTCACAACAGAAAGTGAGATGGAACCCAGATTCACTAACCTATAACCAGTTGCTTTCGTTTTCGTTGGCAATCCACCGAATATAAACACAAGGTCTTGGACCGCCTGTTAGTCATGCAAAATAAGTATAAACACCCATAGTGCCTGTCGTCCAGTGAACACCACTCAGGATGTTTCTTTGCCTAAATAATCGATCTGAAGCAACTATGACAAATTTGTCGGGACCGATCTGTTTTACTCAGTGCTCACAGAACCGGTGAGTAAATGATAATACTAGCACGTTAACCAAAGTTAGTACATCCGAACCGTACACAGAACGGATATGCGAAAAAATATTGTGCGTTGTGCTGACGTTCATTATCAAGTAAATCTTTGGTTAAGCCACGAGTTAAAAACCAAAGAGTTATCGGTCTCGCAACGTTTCGACCCTCTCGGAGAGCCTTTTTCTAGCGATTTAAATCAGAAAATTCACATTGTAAAGCTTCAAATGAGGTATTCATCATCTCGCACGTGTATGTGCGTTGAACACGCGGTGTGTGGACAATCTACCAATAGAAGGCATGGGTTCACGGTTCACCTGAGGTCACCACGTGACGAACCCGGACTTAAACAAGGCTAGATAGTGCATGCTGGGTGTGCATGTATACGTTAACCCTTTAAAGCATAACCTCGCCAAATCTACTTACTGGGTCAGCTCACGGCAAAACCTTTCATGGTCCGCATGCTTGTCGCTTAATTTCATACCCCAAATGCTATCTTGACTATTTATTTAAAAACGTTTTTTCGTTTTCTTTCCACCCCGCCTTCAACAGCTCTCTCTGATCAAGTAAATTTAGGTCAGCTTCTTCGAGAATTCCAAAAATGTCAAGAATTGATTCGACGGCCCCGAGTTGCAGCAATCCTTCAGTCGGAAAGGGAGAGTTTGCTAGGCTATTTGGAAGCTTCTATGAATGAGGTAATGTTACGTTTGCCATTGAGAGTGATCAAAAATTAGTCTAGAAAATCGTTGTCCCCATTCCATTGAACTACCACAATTTCTTTAACTTTCACAGAGGCAACAGGCGTGTACTTTGTTGGACCGGGTGTCGAGCTGTAACACCATAACTGCTGAGATTCCATTCGGTCTGGCAGTGATGGTCAGCAACTTCTGTATTCTTACCATAAGAAGCTCACGTCACCATGTTTAACCAGTATTGCAAACTGAGGCTATACACACACTCCATAAGGAGTACTCAAGAGCATCATGTTATACAATAGGCTCTCGGTAAACAGGATTACCATACATAACGACCAAATTCTACCGATTGTTCATTGCTTTACGCGTGGTCAACTACAAGAGGATATCTGCATCACGCCCATAAAACGTCTGATTTACGTTGTTCAGGCTGTATTAAACCCTGTACTATAAATATTAATACATCCGACCGCATACAGAACGTTTCTGATTGAATAGAGCCACAACTGTCGTGTGTTTCAAGTTTCATGGCTATACTTTGCAACAATCGGTTACAATAATTCTGACTATGTACAAATTGTGTTCGACTAATGTACTCTCCACTACTCTCAAGAGATGTCTGATTACAATGGCTATGATAAATCCCTTTTTTACGACATGTATACTCCTCATGGAAAAAATGTCCAGCTTGCTGGAAAGTCCAAATTTACTACTGTTATCAGTAACTTTGTCCAAACTGGCTTTAAAATTTTCCTGATATCTGTTTTCCTAACGCGTTCTGGTACGACTGCTAATTTCAACTAACGATCCGCTTATTAGATTTCCTAGTGGACAAACAACTTTTTTCGGCCCTTTGTTTCCGGAATGATATAGAATCAAATCAGTAAACACAGGTAGACCTTTTAAAACTTTCATTCGGCAATATTCCACAACATCAGTGTCAGTGAATACCGTGACGATGGTGGAAACACTGACTACTAATGTACAGTGAACAAACAAACATCGCAATAGTGTTTCGAGCTGATTTTCTTTTTATCTGGAATGGTTGGCCCGAAATAAACAACATTTCACTGGTTGAAATTGTACGAATTAAAAGATATATAAAGTTCGGCACTGTTTAAAAAGCATCTCTTAGATAGCTAGGATCTTTAACACCACTGTGACATTCCCACAGTGTAAGTGTCAGTACGTACAACTTACAGGAAAGCATAAACATTCTCTCCACTCCGTTACGGTTTTGTGATCGTCTTATGGTAGTCCAGAGTGACATTTTCGAGACAATTATGAAACAATCAACAGAATACCTCTGATAGCAGAGCTTGTCTCATCCCATATTGTGACAAACAAATACTTTTTCGTCTGACACCTAAACGGACGCCAGGTGTTTGCTCATCATTAAAAAAGAGTATTAAAGTCATTTCTATTTCAAAAGTTAGATCTTAACCAAGTAACACTATGGGACATTGTGCGTGGAAAAATTACGCACAATTTATATGACAGGGTAAAACTGATGTACTGCTAATTATCACGTACATATATAACACGTGTCAAACATGTTACAATAAGATTGAAAAGATAATGCGTAAGGTGAGCAAAAAAAGTGTAGAGGGATAGACAAAAAAATTCACAACGATGCACACAGAGACTCACAGCCTGAGAGTCATTGACTTCTGTTCTTCACCTTATAGGACAGCGTCCTCTACCAAAGGTGTTTACTGTCCTTCGGACCCCAGCTTGAAATCCGGGGGCGCCCGACTTAAACAAGCTTTAGTGTAAGTGACTTCATACCCGGAACGCAATCCCTGCGCTGACTAGCCCATCAATCGCAAACAACGCAAGATGTGACAGACGGTGAGTTGGCATCAGTGAAATGTGGTCAGGCCAGCGAGATTAGTGGGCCTAAGAGTAGGCAGAGTTCATATTTTCGGAATGCACTTCGACGAACTTCACCATTGCTGACACTGTGTTCCCACCACACAGGTGGTTAGAAACGAATGCTATGTGAAGGTGAACCTCCTCCGCTTGAATGGACTAGGTTTTAGAGCCATGCAATAAGACTGCTTGCACAGAAGCATTATGCACTCAGCCTTTCACTGAAAGACTGTTATCATACTGACCTCACATATGGCGTTAGTCGGCAAACACCATTCGAACCTTTGCTACACCACTCTTCGTGCAACGACACCTTGCATTTAGTAGGTGCAAAACTCACACCAGACTGACGTACTGACCTGTTAAGATATTCTGGGCTTCATGTGAACCCCCATAGAATGGGTCAATGTCGTCTGCATACTCTATTTCGAATAACTGGGAGGCGTTTCACACCATCACATTCTCCATTTGTCAAGGCACACCCCCAGAATCTCGCTTGTTGCGACATTAAGTAGGAAGAGGTGTACTGGACAACCTTGTTGCACCCCACTTTAGACGACAAAGGTCGATGATACGCTACCACGAGCCCTAACTCTTCCATGAATCTGGCGGTAAATTGCTTTCAGTATGTTTACTTGTTTCTCAGGCAAACTCCTCCCCGACAGACAGTCCCACAAGGCAGCCCTATCAACCGGACTGCAGGTCCTTCTGAAGACATCAATTGTTGGTCTTTTTATGAATGGAGAGGATCAGGCGTCTGGTGAAATGTGATGTTGTTGATGCAACCAAGACCAGGGCGAAACCCGGCTTGCTTTTCATGGATATGTTCTTAGGGCGTTTCGCCTTATTTGCGAAGTACAATGACTGTGAACAACTTTGACGCAATAAGATCTAGGCCACTCTCTTTGTGATTTGCACGCGAAGTGCGTGAGCCTTTTCAAAAATAGTCATTCGGTGCAACTCTGATCCAGAGTTTCTGAGGTGGAGCCATCAGCCCTCTAACTAAGGTTGCACCTCATTCCACAAAAAGAGCATAAGGGAGTTCGTCTGGGCAGGGCACCTTGTGATTTTTCAGAAACCTGATCTCCAGCGAGGTTTCTGTTCCCGAGGCCAAGGACTTGTCAACAGGTCAACGAGCACAGACTAAGTCCAATGTCATAGTCACTGGTGTACGGGGCCAGCTGAACTTCTGTTGGAAGTGCTCGGTTGAGCGTGCCAACTGACTTCGCAAGTTACCTCGCTCATACTTGGCTCCCTGGTATCAGTTGTTCGGATGAGGTGGAAAATCTTCCCAGAGGTCCCGGTAACAACCGCTTTCTTCACATCGGTGGCGCGTTTTGTCCACCAGGCCTAGAAATCTTCTGGCAGTTGCTTTCGAAGTCTTTTTGACTGATTTACACTCATTTCTGGATGGAATATTCCATCGAGCCCCGAGAATTTCCAGCAGTCACATAGAGACCCAGCGGTCGGTAGCTGAACGAGCAGTAGCACCACATGAGGCAGTTCTGTACCTACGCATCACGTACCGCATATGTATCCAGTATGCTACAGTGTCGTCTGGTGGGTGGGAAGATAGTCTAGAAGCAAGCACACGGTAGTGAGCGTAAATCGTCTCTGGACATGCTAGCTTGGATGCGTTAATTTTCGGGTGGAGACGACACGAGCTTCCACTACGGTGTAAGGCGACCTTGACACATAACTGTGCATGGTTGGAATCCACGCGGGTGCTCCAGGTTGACTTGCAATCTTTGAGGCAGCCACGCCACCGATAGCCGATAGTCGTATGGTCAATCTGTGCCCACGGGTGACTCGGTGATGGAGGTCGCCAGGTGATGCATGGACGCCTAATACGCCGAAAATTACTACTTGCCAGAAACAGTACACAGCTGCAACAAAATTTCGCCTTTGTCTGTCCGACGATTACCGTAAGAGTACGGGCCACGTAAGTCGTACTCATGAGCGCTTAGCCTGACTAACTGAGTGTTCAAGTCTCCAGCCGGCACTACAATGCGCAGCACGGTTTATGGAAGGTTAATGAGGTGGTGACAGAGATAACCGTACCGTCTTGTCTGATGGCAGAAAGGCGGCTAATGATGGATATCTAGCCAAGTAGTTCCTTCTTTGCGTATACGCTTAGGGCAACCGCTACACCAGCTTGGCCAGTGGCCTGGACAGCAAAGCCTCCACACAAGCGCACGTCCTATGCGCATGGTGAAGCGGCTGACAGATGTTGGAGATGTAGCACTGGGCTAGAATCCTGAAGCCACGTTTCAGCGAGACAGCAAGTATCGATGGCGAGGATCTCCAAAGTACGTACTGGAGCTGCCTGTTGATCTGTTTGCGTAAATGTTCGAACATTAAAGGTGGCAAGCTTAAATGGTTTACGGGGGTGAGTAGGAGCTAGCGTTCATTAGCTAAAGGAACCTTGGTGTTTGCGCACTACCATTCTTACTATGACTTTCGCCGCGGGCAGCAAATGAGGTGAGTCTCGGACGCGCGTCTTAAAAGTGGATTGGAAGCCACCAAAGGTAGAGTCAGTTAGCAAAGAAGGGAGGAACAAAACGAATTGGTTCGCTGCGACAAAATGTGAAATAGGAGCAAAGTCGGCCGCTGACACTTTGGCGAAGGAGGTAGCTGACCATGATCAATCAGTCTAAGCAAGTTAGTGTTGCGTAATTCTTGCCACGCCGGTGCTCATCACAACGTGAATTTCCAGATTAAGATGTGGCCTCATAAAAGGATACTGTCCATGTGGCAAGTCATTCGTCCTTGAAACGTTTGTCTCCAGGCCTGCAAAGCCCTTGCACATTGTGAAATTTCCTCTAAAGTACTTCCTGCGTACGACGCACTTTGCATACAAACAGAAACAAGAAGGAAGCTCGGGATGATTATTACGTAGTGGTTGACACTGATAACCAGGCTACTTGAGTCTCCTACGTATAAACAATAATAACACGCTCTCATAAAAGCAAAATACATAAGGTATCGTTTTACTTGAAGAAATGATTATTTTCCGTGCTTGTCAATTGCTGTTCCTGAGTTGCCCCATCAACTGAGTTGAGAATACGATGGAACTGAATCCGCTTGATGCCAAATGTGAATATAGCTCATATCAAGTGTTAACTGTTCTGGATAAAAAAATTCAAAAGCTAACTTGTTACTCTTCTTGCGACAAGATTGTGCACTCTCTGAGAAGAGGGGGAGAGATGATACATTAAACTGATGAACGGTGCTACGCGGATGAGTACCAAAGGTAAAACTTGTGGATTTTCAGTCGTCCTACTTCGGTCTTGCATAATGTGTAGCTCTCGTAGCAGTGTGATAGGTTGTCTTATGGGTACCCAGACGGGAAATGAACTCTCAGTTATGGCAAAGAGGGGCGCAATCGAAGAATTCTGACAACAAGGAAATTTCATTCGAGTGTTTTTCTTTAGTTAGGCTGACCGGAAGGTGACAGTCACAAGAAACGCAAGTGATGTTCAACTCGTATATAACAAATCTCAACTTACTGGTAGTAATTTTACCACTGGTTTCCCAAGTTTTAAGTATTTACTCTATTCTGCTTGCTAGCGAATTTACAACCCGAATCAAGTATGCTATTGTAAGCAACGGGGTTATCTGGTAAAGGTGATCTAATTCCACCCACTGTACTTGTTCGCTTTTTCAGTTACGTGAAGAATTCTCACTTGGTGTTGGGATTGGCTTAGACAAACCCAATCATGGAAAATCCGCCAATTGCTCAGTTCGGCTCACATGTGCAAAGAACATTCCGGAACAGGTCAATCGAATTCTTTGGGCTGGCCAACTGGAATCACGAGTACAAGAAGATTTGAAATTTCTTGAAAATCTGTTTTCAGACTTGGAACGATTTCCTACCTTGAAACAGGTAGATTTAATATCACAGTCACAGTCCATCGTTAGCACATCATATTTGGTCAATGACACTTTCGTACTCGTGTACTTTACCTACTTAATCGGTTCACTACGTGTTCTTTACTCGAGAGGCACATCATGTCCCCGTCAGCAGTTGATTTCAGCTCTGGCACTCATGTTTGTTACGTGAGGTTCTTAACCAACGTGCAGTTAAAATAACTGATTCTGTTAATTTGTTTGAAAACAAATCACAAGACGAAAACTACGAAATGACATCATTGCTTACATCTTCAACAACCTTAAACGTGCGTTCTGTAATGTGTAACAAGGCAAATGAATCGTACTACATCAAGAAAAATATCAGTAGCTGAATTAGTATACCACGCGACAAATTTCTTTCAAAATCAAGACAACTTCAGCGTTACTGCAGTATGGAGATATTGTGATCTTCGAATAGACCTGTCCAAAACCTACTGTACCGATCAAACGAACATATTAAGCAGCTTGCCTGTAATTACTGGTCACTGCATAATCGATGTGTCCTCTGCCTACCGAGACGATCCAGTCCGTTCTCAACAGCTTTCAGTGAGCCATTATTGAGACCAGATTCATCACATCAAAATGTATGCAGGAATTTAACACGAGTTATCTAGTCAGTCTGAGAGGATGAACACTGCTTAGTTGATTCATCATCATCATCATCATCAAACGCAGCAAAACATCAGGGTTGTACTGACGTTTAACTGCTATATAAACATGAGGAATAAAACAAGCCCTAAGCATGAGTAAAGAAAAGGAATGATAAGTATCTAAATCGTAAGGACAATTGAGTTTTTATCTTATTATTCAACATAAAGTTTATCAAACCTTGACAATAAAACTACTTTGTCCTAATTGGAAGTAACATATCATTAGCAAGACAAATTCCGTACAAATTTCCTTACTCATCGTCATCAAAAGCACTCAATTCGTAGATTATTCGACCAAATGACAGTAACACTTACCCCCAATGAGCCAGATTAACCATCATCTCACCTAAGGTCTCTGTCCACTGACTCCATGAGGCGCGAGAGCCCCAACTTGGAAAAGTGGTACAAGTTCTACCATACTACTACCTACACGGTACTTCGTGATACAGACGTTTGGGCAAAAGGCTGGCTAAAAACTCTAATCTTTCTTCTGTTGAGATGTGAGCACTCTGACAGCATCTCATTCCACACACCGCCATGAATATTCACACACTCGATTTCGTACCAAATCAACTGTGTATCGGCTAGATCCTATCTGCAGCATACAGCAGAGTGGATAGGCGAACACATGTTATTGCTGTCCTCTTTCCCACCGCCCAATCGAATTCAGCTTTCAGTCTCCTCTTGACATCCATTTATTTTAATTGCTCCTCGGATCACACAACATATACAGTTTGATTGTTTAACGCTGTAGATAAGGCAGTCCGATTCTGGCAGAAGTTCTGATAAGCCGCTATTCTGATTAAGTGAGAGTAAACAAATTGCCGTCTAGTCGTTGTTGACTGAATGTCGTTTGGAGCATGTTCTAGTCTGTGACTTCCTGATTCTAAAGTTTAATAAACAACCGTACCCCGTAGGAAACAATGAATTCTTCAAAATCTTAGAAGTGTACAGTCGGTTCTCAAATGGATCAATGAAGGTAGAAATGATGTGCAACTCCATCACGAACAAGCAGTGCTGATTGATAAATGGTAAATCTGTTAGAATACACATAAAAAAATACACCGTTTCGAGTGAAACAGACGCCGATAGAACAGCCACAACCGGAGTTCGGTGGCTTAGAAACGATTCTGTGGAATGCTTAACAACCAAGTGCTCAACAAACTAAATTTCGACAAATGCCACGAACGCAGTTCATAGTTTGTAAAAACGTAGGCGAAAACAGTGATTGAAAGCCACCTGTTGATTAACATTCTTCTGTGCCATCTCACTCCAAAAATAGACAGTGCATACCTTCCTTCACGGATTATAGCCTGTTATGGAAAAATACACATAGCAAGTTCTTTTTTTGTAAAACCCTTCAAATATGAGCAAATCGAAATGGCACAAGCTGTGATGGTTTGTTCTTGTACACCGCGTGGCCGGTAACAGTGGACAGCAGGCTTACATTCTGCTTTTGTGTCAGTCCATTGTCTAATATAATAAAGAACATAAACTTCAGGTGCGCTCTGGCAAATGTGAAACTCGTCTGTTATGTCTCTTTTCGAAGTACTTGAGGCACAAACTTTAGTCGATTAAGAAAATAACTATCACTTATGATTTTTCTTTCTGGCATTAAAATTCAAGTTTTGTTGAATGATTAAGCTCGTTTTTTTCTGGGTGCGCTTGCAGTAGTTTGGTGACAATGATACCTAGCTACCGCAAACACGATAACGAGATTGTGCTTGATTGCCGTTAATGTTTCTGCCTAGATTTTGACAGCTTAACAGTACCGACTCGTCTGCAATTCAATGTGTCATATGATAACAAAGGTTTTTGACAGTAAATCTGAAAATTTAACTTAACCAGAAGCTGATACGTTTTCCAATAACTTTTCTCAGGAAGCCGTGAACTTAACTGAAGAAATTGCAACCTGGAGAAGGGAACAGTTTGAAAGTTGGTCACGTAACAACCTGGCTCGATTACGGTCGACTGACGATGCGGATTCGTTGGCGTTTAACCCCAACGGACAGCTTTTGACGTTATCTTCTACAGACGGTCGACTGAAAGTTGGTTTTCCGGACGGTTTGGTCCAGTTGCAAAGAGAAGTTCGTCTCCTCACTGGTCTCGGCTACTCGGTACCAAGCAAGCTCCTGTGTGCGGCAGATCAAGCGGAAACGCTGTATCGATACGCAGTTGTACTGAAGCAGGTTAGTCCATTGTCAAGTTTTTATAATCAAGATTTAAGTAATAGGCATGACGGGTTTGCTACTTTCAGCCTTTGTTACACGACACGTACTTCCTTTCTTGTTTGTTAGTAGTACAGTTGAGAATGTTGGCGGTCAACTTAATGACTAAAAAGTTATTATGAACCAGCTCTTTAAGTGAAGATAGCTGAGTGCTTCGGTTTTTACTTCAGTCAGATTTTCGTAGAGTATTTGCTTGTTAACATTACAACAGTGAAAAGACCAGAACCAGCAAGATAGCTGTGCTGAAAACAGCCTAATATATGATGCGACCACTGCAACATGTACACTTTATCTTACACTCAGTATAAACGGGAAAATGTTAGGTTCACTTGAAGAAAAAAATATTCGGTTGGTAGGTAAATTTTTCATCTGTGCAAAATTATTCCTCTGACTCTTGTTAACAAGCACTACAAGAAGGGACTGGAAGCATTACACCCTTGATTGTCCTAAGCTTTTTATGAGAAAGGGAAGCTTGAATATAGGTTTGTTGAAAATACTGGTAGATGTAGTAGCTCGGGTTGATGTTTCGACTATTCGGTTGTTCCCCGCGCTTGGCATTTTGACTGCAAACGTTTCATCACCAAACTGGTTGACATCATCAGTGTATGCTAGTTTCAGCGTGTAGGTTTGTGTTGGGATTGCTGGAGGTCTATAAGTATCGGTCTGTCGGCCTTTACTAACCGCAACATTCAAAACTCTACGCTCAAATTCATACGCTGATGATGTCAGCTCGTGCAAATTCTATAACTCAAATACCAAGCTCGACAGGCAACCGAACATTAGCAAATATACCAATTTCATAAGGAGGCAATTCACTACTACAGAAGTGGACAAACATATGTCCACGGAAGAGGTCTAACTGTAAAGAAATGGATTGGATTTGAACCAGCAGCAAAAAAACCCATGTCCAAATGTAGCTAGCGTTCTTCCAGCTGAACTCCTGAACCACGCTAGGAACTTAACTTTTACATTCGGACACATTCATACACTCGTCTCACCGGTAGTCCATCAGTAACACGATATCAGTACTCACCGATGGAGTGACTGAATTTCAGCTTGGAATGATTTAGATAAATCTTGCCAGGGCAGTCCATCTGCAAGATTAGTTAGTGGATTCCGTATAAGACACTGGTGCGGGTGGATAACTAATTCATAAGATGAAACTTCCAAACCCCCAGCCAATATTCTTAGCTCAGCTAATAAAGCGCTTGCGGTTTTATATGCTTTCTTGTTAATTATCATTGAAGTTACCCGCATTACCGTAAGCTGACAAAGATACTTTTCTAGTTTTAGCTGTTAGTAAGGTGTGGTGCTCAAGACAAATCATTAGAGATTGCACGTTCCAGGAGTGTTAATTTGGAACAAGTTTCACTTAAAACTGAGAAACAACACTTTCGGGTTACTAACCAAATAACTGGCTGTTCACGTTGAAACTGAACTAGTTTAAACTAATGTGTGAGATTGCTCCAAATCCAAGAGTAGTGGCGCAGACGGGCGCTGCCTTTGACATCGAATTCCGTCTGAAAAAAAAATAATTTTTGCAAAACAAGGTGACCCTGAAACCGATGCCTTTCCTTTTGTGCTTACGATTGCACCATACAGTGATAATCAGTACATCTTATGCAGCCGCTGTCCTACGCTCAGTATTCATAATATTGCTGTCTGTAACATTCCCCGCTCAAATTACTTACAGGTAGCTCATTTCTACAATTCCATAGACAGTCAAATGATTCCGTGTCAACAAGCACTCATGCTTAA
Source organism: Paragonimus westermani (assembly GCA_008508345.1). Classification (NCBI taxonomy): domain Eukaryota; kingdom Metazoa; phylum Platyhelminthes; class Trematoda; order Plagiorchiida; family Troglotrematidae; genus Paragonimus; species Paragonimus westermani. Next base: position 291,804 of record QNGE01000294.1, on the reverse strand, counting down.
TTCGGCCATGGCGTTCGAACGTCTAATCAAGTCACCGAAAGCACAACTACGTCTGGAGTCTGGCAAGCGCGAAGATGTTTCAATCACTTGGGATCAGAAGGAAGAAGTGGAATGGTATATTAACCAATTGCAGAACGCCTCACGTCAACTGATGACAGAAAATAGGCGACTAAGGAAGGTGCATTTTACCATCTTGGAGAAGGTCAGTAAACAAGTAAATAGTATGTATCCATGTACATACAGTTGAACGTCTATGATTGTGCCACCTCTGTGTTTGAGTTGTGTGGCACTGTGAGATAGTAAGCACAATTCCGCATACACCACAATGTTTGTAATACGGCTGTGGTCTCAAACTGTGGAACAGTTAACAATACATTTCGGACTGTAATCTATCACACATATTACATAATTTTACATACGTATGTGTGCTACGGTTTATTAACGCCATAAAAATGTGACTTCAATTTAGCATTATAACGCCCGCTCTGTTACACTTACAACTTGGGTTTCACACCTTTGCTTCTCAAGTTATCATGTCACAACTAAAAGACAAAATTCCATGTTTTACAACCAATTATTGTGTGTACTCATTTGTTTGTTCGTTTTGAGCATCATATATTGGTCGTACTATAAGGCGATTGTCGGACAGAGTGCGTGAACACCATCCTGTGTGGTTGAACAGCGGTGTGATTAAAACGTTTTCAAGCGTGATCGTTGTTCACTTGACCGACTCCGATCAGTAAGAAAGATGCTTTTCGGATTGTCTACCGAGTGCCAAGGAATCGATCAAAAATGAAGAGATTTCGAATGTTGACTGTTGCCGAAGCCATCAGCATCCGATTGCGTCACCCTGACCTCTGCGCTCAGAAGAAGTTCGTGCGGACACATGACATCCGCTGGCCCACAACCAATCAAACCCATGATTTGGAACAGTGATCACGTAACTGATAACAAACACGTCGTCCTTAACCTATATTGACCGTTTTTCTGACTCACACTAGTCACTGTTTTCTTATTTATTGCGTTGTAATTAGCCTGATGATCAAACACAGAAAACAAGTCTTGTTCGCTACTCTGTCGCTCCTAAGTTTTCTCAACAAGTGTTCTCTCTACCTTTGAACCATGCACTTACCAACTGGTAATGAACGAAACCCTTTAATCCACATGCCTATTGTTCGTAATATCTTAAAACTCAACGCCTTCAGTTTTGGTTTTTCTATAGGTAGTCGACTGAATATGTTGGAGCTATCACGTTGATTATCAGTTGATTATCAGGCCATATGGTCATATTTGGCCGGTAAGCTGACCGTATCCGCTACAGCAGTACACAAAGGCTAACGCCTTCAACCACATGTGAAATAATTTGGTGTTCATCGTTAAATCATCTTCTCTGTTGGCACGTCAGAAATTTCGAATTCCTATCCAAGCCTGCAGACAGCATCCAGTTATGCATACTCGTGCAGTCCAACAATGCTTTAACTCTGCCACTGTTTTACTGTGTGCGAGCAACTAGCTCGCGAAGCCATTTTGTGTTTGATCGGGAACGGTATTGTGAAACATTATCTATTCCAAATTTAGGTGATCCGGTTTTGTTTGGGTACCGACCTGCTCAAAGGCGCGATTAAAGAGAGTGGTTTACATGTTTTAGTTAGTTCTATGCCATAAGAGTGGAGCATGTAGTGAGATGATATTATCAAAATGATCGCATTCGTATGTAGGTCAGTTCACATAGCTTTTAGTGAAATGTGAATCGGCCAAACAAAGTGTGGTATTGTTTGTCTGAACATGAACAAGAAAATGCACAAAATGTCCACTTTCCAACAGCACAATTATAAAAACCTTCTTTGTTATGTTAATTAAAGCTTGTTATTTTAGTATGTGATTACATACTAATACACACCAATGATTAATGTGTACACTAATATAGCTATAATCTGGAGATTCCACGAATTCTGGTTCACCTACGAAAGTGTGCCACTGCGTCACATATTAACTGAAATGTTATAAATCTCTTCCCAAACGGCAGTGATAGAAAGGTCCAGTTGACCTTTTTACTTCGTTCCGTTAAGTGAAGGGTGTTCAACCTTGTCCAAGGACAAAGCAGCACCGGTCACATACCGATCATTCGTAGCCTGACCTATACTGCTATCTTGAAGATATGGTCGGGCTTGTGTACTGTTTTGATCCGGTGGGCTATGCTGACTAGGACTCCGGTCCTTCCAGGTGCAACCTTGTCAGACAGGCCAAAGGGGAGCATTCAGACGAAAAACAGTTGCACTCGTAGGATTGTATGTCGCACTACTGACCGCGTAGGAGTGCTTAGGTAGTCAGGCACGATCCTATGGGCATACAACAGAACCATTTTTATAGTTGCGGCACCGCTGAAGAAGGGGGTTAGAAAAGGTACTCTCAAACAAAGAGCACTCCGATCGCCCGACGGTTGACCGTGGCTGCCGGCGTATTATCCAATACGGTCGATGTACCTTCGAGTACATCCGCTGCGCGCAGCGGTGTTCAGAATCAGACATTACTGTCTTATTCACTGCACCCTTGGACTAGGCAAGCCCCTCACTGCCAAGTGACTCAGACTCTTGAGTCATTGGCTCCGGGTAGGGTCCCCCAAGAAAACCCTATATCCTGTTGTCTCGCAGGTCAGACTTTTGAGTCAGAGGCTCGGGGTGGGATCCCTCAAGTCAACCCCCTTCCGCGGCATAAGCGACCGGGAAGTATCAGAAGTTATCGTTCTCTCAACAGTGACATTACTAACCGACCACGACTTTCTCCTACCGTTTTACCCCCTATTTCTTCTGCCTTCCATGTGCCTTCGGGCGATAATTGTTTTCTGAGGCCAAGACAACTGGTAAACATTGG
>QNGE01000294.1:248260-286630 GCA_008508345.1 Paragonimus westermani | reverse complement strand
CGTGGTGGTCAAGCAACAACGTGGTCACGAAATATGAAGACTTTGACTGCTCCATTGAGCAAAGTGGGCAGGCATTGCCTGCCTGGATGGGGTTCTCGTGATCACTCAAACCGCTGGTTAGATACGCTATCCGAGACGGCGATGTGTCTTGGTCAGTGGCGTACCTGTATCCATACCATTTCTAGTTCTTCCGCTCAGTCTTCTTTAAGTTTTTGTCGACCTTCTTAGTAACGTTTCCTCCTAGGATATTCCACGTCATTGTTGAGGTGAGCGGCGGTCCGAACCACAGTACCTTTGGTCAGGTTCATGGCTGTTATGATGATGATGATGAGGAGGAGGAGGAGGAGGATGATCATCATCATCATCATCATTCGAAGAATCATCTGGTGAGTTGGCCCGTTCCAAATTTCGCACTTGTCTAAAATGATGCAGTGAACAAGATATCAGAACGATTATTCTTGGTCTCCGCTGAGAATCTTTGAAACTGTCAAGAGTTTGCGAACCTGTTACCGCCTATTGCTCAGACAAGAATTTTCGGAAACAAAATTAATCGCGCTTGTGGCTGAAAGGAACTTTAAGTTTACAAATTTTCACAACTTTTGGTCATAGGTCTATACGACCTACATCCTTTGTAACAAAAAGCATTCTTTCGTTTAAGCTTACTATTACCTGAGGTATGTAATAATGAATAGCACATCTACGAGAATCACAACAACGCAAGAAAAATAATTTTAATGGAGTAAACAACTATATGCAATGATGCATAACGTTTGTGTAGGTGAGTCACAAAATTTGTCTGACATTAACATTTCTTTTGATGAACAAGTCGTCACATTATTTGCATGCTGTGTACAGTGTTGTTCGTGTTCTAGTATAGATTTTTATATTCCAAGAAGGGTGCAAAGTTTGTCACAAATCCGAAGAAACTATAAACCGGAAGCTTTGGTTCATGACAAGTTGTGCATAACACGGGAGATATTTCTGTTTAACTCAGTGAGCTGAATCTATTCTGGCTGGCCAGTTCGTTGATTCACTGTACGGGTTTGATCCAATTAATTCGACTGTTTAAATCTGTCACAAGTTCAAACAGCGTGTTTTGCTCGTCACTCTTTTACACACAAGCCAAACGTAGCAGCTGATCGCCCTTCCGACTAGATTGCCTGCATTCTGCTCGCATCTATTCGTGCCTTAGCCCTCATTGGCTGCAAGTTCCCCAGTAAGGATGCTGTTTCTATTCATTCCCATCACAAATGAGTATCTGTACTGTTCTCAAAAATGGGTTTATTCATGGAAGCGGTCCTTAAAACCCGTGGAGCCCCAGAAACTTCCTTCAAGCAAATGGAAGGATTGTAGTGGAAACCACAGTTTTCTCTCAGGACTGCACATTTGTAAGCAACCATTTGTAACCATTTGTAAGTTACCATGATTCCCAGGTAGTGTATTGCGATAGGAATTGCAGGTGCACTCATTAGATCTCGTGGTTTCCTTCCTCCTAGGCTGAACTCGATCAGTCGTGTGTGACCAACCTGTTAACTAGTATACGTCCAATCCGGTCACTTAACCAGCCGTCCGGGATTTTAACAAGTTGCCGGTTTTCAGTACAAGTTTACGCCCCCGACTAAATAAAACCATGCGCTCGAACCACACTGCTGGGCAGAATCCTTTGAAAGCCAAGTTAGCTGGCTTCCAACCTCCACTCTATCGCCTCCTCAAGATCCCGAACCTTCGCCAAACTTGACCTTCGCAATTGCCTTCCGGCTGTCGAACATTATAGGGCCGTTAGCTCAGATGATCTCGTTCGAGTACTTTTCAAAGATGTTATTTGTTTAGTTAGTATGTTTGACACATTTATTTCTACTTGTGTGTACAACGAAGAACATCCCTCTGTTTGAGGCACCTGATAGTACTACCCATATTCCAGAAAAGAGTCCAGGGCTCTTGCGGAAACCGTTGAGTAATTAGCTTGGCCGCAGCCATTACTATGGTCCTGTCATCCATTATGCTCCATCGACTCGCCAAAGCTCAGTAGACAGACAGCTCGAGGAACAGGCAAAGTTTCGTCCAGAATGGAAATGTGTTGCTCAAACTTTTACTCTCCGCCAGTACCGTAAGTACCGCCTGCCAATATTTGTCGTTTTTCTCGACTATAAAGGTGCATCTGATTCAGTGGATCGAGTCACATTTTTAAAGTCGCTTAAACGCAGGGGTGTGCCGAACAAGTATGTGAACATACTGTGGATTGCAGCTCTGGTTAGGGTATGTGGTGAAGTGTCTGACAGATTCGGCCCCAGGAAAGGCGTATGTCAAGGCTGTCCGATTTCGCCAATTTTGTTTAATTTCATCAAATAATAATATATAATATATAATGTATAATAATTTGCAAACGATATATGGCTGTCTCCGGCACTCAAGGTTCTGGTTTGGACTTTCTACCTGGTGGAAGGTTGATTGAACCTGATTATATTGACGGTAAGCTGTTGTTTGGCCGCTTTTAATAAGTACAGACAACGCTAGACGCAATTTTGCACTCTCTTAAACATTTTGGAATGTGCTTTGCAGCCTTTACATGGTTAAATACTGTGATTGCGTAAATTTAACATTGGGTAGTTAGATCATTGAAGTCGCTGACTGTTTGGTTTACTTAGGAGGTTACGTCAACATCACCAGAGGTAAAGAGAATAAAACAGGAGCTCATGTCTCCAAGACTAAGGCTATATTAACCAAGCTAGAACATCTCTGTGAAACATTCCAGACGTCTCTCTTTATAACTTGATGGTCGCGTATATAATAATATAAGGCAGAAACGAGGACCGAATTGGTTTGTGGCTACGAAAATCGATCTCTCAGGACAGAAGACAAGCCATCTTCAGGTATCTGACCATCGATGTTTGCGTTCGATTGCCTGCATTGCGTGACATCACTGCATAGTCAAAAAGATATTATGGGTCAAGTATTTGTCAGTGAGATCAAAGTGGGCTGTTTTGCTCAATCTTTAGGCCGTGTGTTAAGGATGTCAGCTAGTCCCCTGTCACGCGGAGTCCTCGTTGCCGACGCTGTAGGTGACTGGCGTAACATTCTGGATGGACATATCATGACCTAGCGTAGATAACTGATTACGTTTACCAAAGTGTTGGCCACTGTGAGCCGGGGTCGTCTTCCGGGTTTGTGATCCCGTGACTCCGATTGTAAGTGACCGGAGAAGCTGGTTTAAATGACAGCTAATCGGGCTCAGTAGCGTGAATTTTGTCGTTGTTTGGTAGAGTTTTATATGGAGTATGTGCATTTAATGGTACCGGATAGGAAAAGCCGTGAATTGCGTCGCTGATGACACCTTACCCTCACTTACAGCTCAGCTTTCTGTTTGCAAGGTGCAGGTATTTTGGTTTTCAACGTCTGCGAATAGACAGAGTTGTCTACTAGTTCGGTTCCCTTCGATTTATTCTCCTCTTTCTGTTTCTCTAACCAGGACTTGCATTTTTCTTCATGGTTGTGTGACAGACATTCATCGGCAAGTGCCACTGACATATTACTGTCTGTAATACTAGTGTAAGTCAGGAAAAAAGTCCTAAATTTTAAAAATTTACCGTAGAAGCCCTTTAACTTTTATATGCCAAAGACATTCCAATGTATCTGAGGGTCATTTATGAACAACGGTGTTTCAACTATGAGAATTTAACGGCGTAACGTGGGTCTGATTAGCCCACTTCTGACTTGTGCTCTTCATTTTGTACGTTTCGTTTTGTTTCAACATACAGATTAACCGTCTGTTCGAAATCGACTTGCTCCGTTACCAACAGCGCTGGCGCAACGAACTGGCCGAAGTGCGGTACCTTCTGGCGGAGTTAACCAATCAGAGTGGCTACCCGGCAGACCACATGGCACCATGGCGTGCGCATTTGGATCGACAGTTTTACAAGGTTCTGGAAACTCAATACTGTTTCGGGCTTGAAAGTCTCAGTGAGCGAATGCCAGAGATACGAGCAGATATGATCTACCAACAAACACGACTAGCATTCAAACCACCATTTGAGGAGGCAGGTCACCATCCCATTTTTTAAACCGTTAACTTTCGAGTAGACTTCACAAGTGGGAACCTTACGTTTCGTGTTGTAGGCCGGTAAATTAGGATGTTACCTTCCAGCCAAGTATTCCTGTGGTCAGATAGCCGTAATTTTGGACGTCCGTATGAGAAGAGTGAACGTGATGGAGTTTGCTCTCTTTGTGAGACATAATCAAGTTCGTTTCAAATTGAATATTCTTTGAATAAAACGCTACCGATGATAACAAGTCCCTAGTCCTTCGTGTCTTTATGTATTATGTTGTGTCGAGTGGTCTCAATTATGCTTCGTGAATCAAAGGACAATTTTCACCACAACTCAAGCATTACAAAAGGTAGACAAACCCTGAACACCGGGCGCCTACAAGCATGAGGACAAAGCTGATTCGAAAACAATAATCGTAAAACAGATCAAAACCTATGTTTGACGCCTTCATTGTTAGTCAACTGATTGACAGAAAGGAGGACAAGCGGTGAGAACTGTTCTGTAATAGTTGATTTTCTCAGCTGGTACACCATGACAGAGGTCTTTGTGGACCACCCGACCACACGCTTATCGGAACATAGATTCCCCGATGCAAACCACAAGTAGAACGTATTTTCTAGCATCGCTTTTACCTCCAAAAATCTTGTTGCATTTTGTTCTACGGTTCTTCTGCTAGAATTCAGTTTTCTGTGTGAAGTGTACATTCCAGTAGTAGGGTTCAAGTACCAAGTCATGGGTCAACTTTTCCCCCTTTTTAACGACACCCGGTTGCTTGCTGAAGACAAATTATCTACCGTTTGCAACTGACGAGAACACTTTTAGACTACCTTGGTAAGCTCAGTGAAGATAGGAGGTACAAGTTGAAGCATCAGTGTCCGATTTGAAAGCCACTCCACTTTTTGAGTAAAACACATCATAGCAGTGCCTCGCTGCTAGTGAATGATTGTAAGAGCCCTTAACTCATCCCACTGCACAAAACAGTGACCATGAGCGCCAAGTTCCAGGTAGCATAGACCAATTATCGAATTTGAGGGGTGTTTTTCTAAAGGTTAGTATATTCGTATTCATCACCTATGACGATTACAATACGTCGGAGTTCACTTTTGATATCCGAGTGCTATACAGCTCTAGAAAAGAGGAATTCATAACAACTGCAATTTTCGCATTCAGAATCTTGAACTGGGTAAATGAGTTATATCATTTCCTAAACTAGTCTTGTAAACCAGTCTAACCATTTCTGTTATTTTCCACTGGATCAGTGTATTATATTCCGGTGCGTTTCTTTATCACAAAAAACCAATTGTTACGTAAGATCCATTTGTTTCTAAGTGACATGAAGTTTACCGCTTCTGTTTACGCCTCATCTTAAACGTGATGTTGTGTCAAATCAGAGCCTCCTTAATAATGGGGCACGACACCTGGAGTTCGTCTTCATGACTGTGGCCCTTGTGGTTGAGGTAGTCCAAAGATTGAGACGCGAAGATAGACGGTGTTTGAAAAATTCTTCTGTGCAGCTAGAGAGGTTATCTCAGTCGAGCGGTAAAAACCACAAGAAAATTCGTACGGATAGCAACGTAACCTCACTTGTAACATGGTCGTTATTAGATAAGAGGAAATCACTGTGTGATGCATGTTTGAATTGCACCTTGTGGTCTGTGGGTATTGAACCGTAGTGTTTTTCCTCTTTTCATGTTTTTCCATCTGCACCGACTATAGATATAAACTGTCTTTGAAAATGATGGCACTGATACGAATGAATAGGGTTTTATCACAACGGTCTTGACATATCAGTTTTGGCTTTTAATCTAAATCCCTTACTGTAACACCGAATACATCTGTGATTACGTTGACAGGCCTTAAGCGCGTATAATATGCCTAAGTAAATTTCAAAAAAAAACCACAGCGTTTTGTAGTCACTGTTCATTTTGATATTTATTATATTAAATAAAACGTGCTGATTTTATCAAATGATTTTTAATGTGTCGGCTCATTGCCTCAAATAAACGATACCATTTGGTTCAAACATCATCATCACGTGAACTTATGTTTTTCTTCTGCATGCTACGGCAAATGGCCAACGCAGCTTGTAGCCGTGCCTAACGATTGTTCTCTTTGACAAGACCCTCTACCTTGTATGCTTTACATAGGTCAAGTAAATGTCTACCAATGTAGCTAGTAGTTTTAGCCTACTTGGTTCTTGTGAAGAGTCTACTTGAAATACATTATCAGTTTTCGAGATCGAATTTGACAACGGCCTAAGTCCTACTCGATTTTTGAACAAAAGGTTTTCAGCAATCAGTCGGCAACCAAAGTCTTATATGGAAAGAAGGTAGTAAGACATGACTGGATCCTCGGTTGGGATCCCGCTGGAGCTATTCACCTGAAGTCATTCTTGACTTCATCAACCCGAAGCCAACGACTAAAACTTCGTTTTTACGGCTATTTCTCACTCACTTCGGCGTCTAGATTTAGAACAATAACCCACGTCAGTAACAAATAAGTGCAAGACCAATACAGCAAGTATTTTACCAGGATATTTTACGTTCCACCCACTGGCAGATCAAGACGAAATACTATCGAGAAATGCAGAAATTTATTTCCGTTCCAAACCACTTTCGTGGAGTGAATGAATTCCGCCCGGTATCCGATGAGGAAAAGGCGGGTGCATCGACTCTGATATTTCCTATGATCATAGAAAATCAAGCTAACGGATTACGAGTATGCTATCGTAAAGCGGAGTTCCTATTCACTCGTCTCATAGCTTCTGTGGAACCATTCAAAGACTGGGTTGTCTTGGGCAGTTTAAATTTGGATGAACTGGTCGATTCGCACTGTCGTGAACTGGCGGATTTCGAACGTAATTTCAAAGTAGGTGAACATGTTTGAAAACACTGGCGTTGTCGCCAACACCTTTTCGATAGCATTGTAGAACCTATCTTTTGTTATGGATGTTACGTCAATTGATTCATGAGGAGCTGCTGACGATCAAAATTTTTATGTAAAATGTGTGCACTAACAACACTTCTTTCCTACCCTTCAGTTACGCATACGAAATGATGACCGAATGTGTATGGGAATGGGTGTGTACAGGCAAAATTGTAGTGTCTACATAGCAATTATATTTTGTGTGCTGCGTGCAAGTTACTCACTGGCTTCATTTTACATGGGCTCAATAAGCCCAAAGAAAGTCAGACACGGAGAGCAGGCAGGACTTCGATTCGGCCGAGGATGAGTTGATCACATTTTTACTCTGCGACGGGTGTTGGAACACTGAAACTTTTACAGGCCTTTTTAAACCCCTAGGTCTGCTTACGATTCGGATGTTTCTACCGTTCTATGGAACTACCCCCTTCGTAAGGAAGTTCCAGGGAAATACGTGGACCTATCGAGATCACTACAGACTCACTCTGCAATCGGGGTGAAAGTTTATGGACAGCTGTCTCGGGCGTTCATCACTTCGAGTAGTGTTCGTGAAGGGTGTTCGATGTCACCCTCCGTGTTCAATTTTTCCATGAACGACATTTTGGAAAGTGCGTTCGAGGAGTCCAGGGAGCTTGGTGTTGAACTAATTCTTGGCGCCCGGTTAACGGATCTAGAGTATGTGGCTGACAGTGTCTTACTTAGTCCCTCTGCCGAAGCCATCCAGGCCATGCTGGACAAGATAAGTGACCGGGCTGGTTTGTATGAAATGCGCTTTGCACCCTCAGAGTGTAAAGTGCTGCTTCAAGACTGAGAAATTTCCGCTCTCACTTTTCCACTGCGTGTAATCCACTCGAGACCGCGGACAGTTTCACATACTTGGGTAACACTGTCTCGCCAGCTTTTAATATTACTGATAAGATACCAGCGAGGATAGTAAAATCACGAGTTGTCTTTGTCAGCCTGTGTCATCTGTGGCGTCAAAAGGACGTTAGTCTGTCGCTAGAAGGAAGGATACATAATGCTTTTGCTCTGTTTTGCCCTATGGTTCGGAAATGTGGCCTGTTTACAACAAAAATGACGAACGACTTGCTGTGTTTGACCATCGTTGTCTGCGCCACTTTGCCCATATTACGACTGATCGCGTGAGCGATATGGCCACTCGCTGGCGCGTATTTCGGAACTCTCTGGATGCGCGATCAATCGGCCAAGTGATCAAGCTGCACACCCTGCGATGGTTGGGTCACGTACGTTATCGAAAGTTAGGGATAACTGCGTAGCGATGGTCAGGTAACAACGTGGTCAAGAAGTACGAAGACACTAGCTGTTCCACTAAGCAAAGTGGCTAGGTGTCGCATGCCTGGCTGAGGTCCTCCTGACCACTCAAATCACTGGTTCAAAACGTCTTCCAAGATGGCGATGTGTCGCAGTCAATGGCGTACCTACATCCATACCATTTCCAGTTCTTTCATCTAGTCTTCAGTTAATTTTTCAACCTTCTTTGTGACGGTTTCTTCTGGGATATACCGTATCACTGTTGAGGTGAGCGGTGACCCTAGCCACAATACCTTTTGATCAAGCTCTTGGTTGCTATAATCATAATGTATGCAATGCTCGCGTATTTGGAATTTTAGTCAATGTACGAATAATCAGTATAGGCAGCTACGTAGAGTTATATGAACATGGTAAGAAAGTGTGGAAAACAAGTAGTGAACAATCAGCAGATAAGGTATTAATATGAACTAAACCATTAATGCTTGGCCCATGTTCAGTGGATTATCAAGGTATTGCCAACTTCATTGTCATTTGTTCTTAGGTACACAAGGATGATTTTTAGTGTATAGTTGGAGCTTCAGAAATAGCTTAAGCGCGTTTTTTCACAGTTTGACAAACGACACCGAAGACCTTCGCAGGATCTACTGTGTGGCCCGAATCAACCAGTTGTTTTGTTGTGACACTACTAACTGTCTCAGTTTTGGCATTCAGAAGCCACTTCGGAATGTGCTCCGAGATTCCAGTACGTTCATTGTGCGGCCTACATATTGCAATTTGCATATACAGGTAAATTCACTAACATGGTTTGATTTGGTGAGTATTGGCAATGGATCTTTTCCCGGGGTTATGGGCATTCGCAATGTTGGCTGCAACACAGTAAGCTTAGTTGACTTATATGAGCGGCAAAGTGTGGCCTTCAGTCCTCGTCTTATCAAGAGTGCTACGTAACCACTGTTTCAACGTAACGATAGGTACACTGGCTGACAAGAGACTTTGCACCGATTAAAGTTTCAACTATTCGAACATGTTACACACCAATCTGATTGCTAGATGGACACTAGCACTTCGTCTGTACACACCCACTCCTTTGACCATTTTGTTACCAGTTTGTGTATATTGCTCAATAGAATGAACGAAATGTCGCTCAAGCATGTTTCTTACATAAAAACACTGTTAGAATGATCAAAGTTAAACAGGATTAATCACGGTAGTCGGAGCCAACTTGTGATTTGTAAATGGACAACATTAACACGGGACCGGTGATAGGATGAGAACCACTGACTTTCAGAAGCTTAAGCAAGCATTCTAATGGCTGCACAAATTTCGTCCTTGTGTTCAGCTTTGATCGGATCACCCCGACTTTTCCATCTGACCATCTCGCCTTTTGTTGGTAGCCTCAAATTTGTCAACTGAAGTGAAAATTAACGAATTGCCTAGACACATTTTTAATCTTGTTTAGCTCACTGTTATGCTTTCTTAAAACTCTAACACATCTAGGTGTCTCACTTTCTGACAAACTCTCTTCAGAACATGTTATCATAGCCTCCCATGAAAAACCGTTTTTTCATTGCGCAACATCTTCAAAGTTTACTAGTGAGTAGTGTGGCAGATTTATGATTTCAGATGAGACCCAACTGTGAAAAGTCAGGGCTTCGGCTGGATTCGAACCAGCGACAGACACAACATGCCTCAACGCAGCAAGCGCTCTACCAGCTGAGCTACGAAGCCACACCAGTGGGACGGGTGGGTAACAGAGTCCAAATGTGAAATTTCCGAGCTCCTGGTGTGGCTTCGTAGCTCAGCTGGTAGAGCGCTTGTCGCGTTGAGGCATGCTGTGTCTGTCGCTGGTTCGAATCCAGCCGAAGCCCTGACTTTTCACAGTTGGGTCTCATCTAAAACCTTCAAAGTTTGCTTATCTTGCAAAACAAGTGTTTATAGATCGTACACTTTCTTCGGTTTTACTAATCTACACTTTTTACTCGTTGTGAGCTGATTAAGACTAGCGCTGTATGCTGTTGGCTCAACCATAATTTGCGCACGAGACAATACTTTTCAATCGGCTTTAACTCATCAGTAATTTGTGAATTAACTTTACAGGCTTTGAAAACACGTGGGAGAGATGCAGAAAAGTTGCCGAATGAAATTAAAATTGATTGTATCACAGTAAATTGCCTCCCAGTGAAGACTGCAATCGAAGGCCTGTTACAAAACTTGTTTGAAACGTTGCAGAACTGTTTACGACGATCTATTCACGGCGATTTGGTTGCGGCTGATGCATTTTTGACCGGTATGTTTCGATAACCATTATGTCTGTTCATCACCGTTGACAGCAACGGAGTGACGGTTAACACCAAAGCTTGATTGACTTACAAACGTGTTTGTGTTTTCGTGTATCAAAATAATCAGCTTCATCTCCATCAGGCTGACTTGAAAACCAACGAGTTTCTTTCATAGTCACTGTTCATACCATAAGTTAATCGTCTTTTGCAATCGATTACAGCTTTCACATTCGAATAGACTTTCCAACCAGGCACTTTTGGAAAGGATCATTGAGCTCGAGTTTTGCGCTTGTTAGTACACGTCAATGGTGCGTATCCTTTCCAAATTCGAGATTAAAACTCCCCTCCTCCTTCAGTAGGCCAGCTTGTCGACCATCGACTGAATTATCGCACACAAACGTTTGGCCACATCCGCTTGCCAGTAATGCTTCTTTCAGACGCGCGTACATATATTAACACTCCGTTACAGCGCGCGATCGGTTTCGTGCATTGTAGATTTCGATGCACTTCATTCAGATTCGAAGTTATTAGGTCGCATGTGGAAAGTTAAAGAGGTGTGTGTGTGACTCGTCTACCCGTGTTACCAAAGACTGACTAACTGTCTGGAAAGCTCCGAGTTCTGAACTGTCTCCCTCTCCCTCTCATACGTGTATTTAGATGCGTTGGATAAGTTATCTCGACGACCTCAGACTGTGGACGAACTGACTGAAGCCAAGGCCATGGAGACGGAATTCGCCAAATCATGCAATCGTCTCACGGAACAACTCACGTGCGCTGAAGCCAAAGATCGCCTGTTACGTGGGGTCTCCGGTGCTGGCGTCCAGGCGTTAGGGATAACAAAAGCAAAATGGGAAAAATTTCAGTTGATGATGGAAAGCTTCCGTCTCATTATGAACGAACAGCTAGAGGTATACTTTATGTAACTTATGCAAACGTTAGATTTTGTAATCTGTTTAAACTGAACGAGTCCTCATGGTGCTTGAAAGACTGCATGAGCGTAGGTTTTGAACACTATTGGAGGTGAGGATTAGAAGCCTATGACAGAATTAATGGGACTGAACAATGTAGTGAATGAACCAGCTGGATGATTATCACCCTTATCGACCTCGAATACTGTCACAATTGAGTGATGGTCAAGTGTAGACTTACTTTAGGCAAATGAGAGTTACTTACCGGAGTTCGTGTTTTTCTTTCTATGCTAGGGGTCCACATAGCAAATCTTCTGACTAAAGACGTTGTAGATTATGACAGTTATATGGCATAATGAAAACAGCATCATCATTGCTGGATCGAGTCACATTCGAGGTAGGGACATTTAGTAAGACATGGCCACAGAAGCCATAAGCAAATATCGTCTTCTACTTGCAGAGCGGTTATTTGTTTAAAAGGGGCATGCAACTTAATGATAATCATCTGGGATTGTATACGTGATTTTTACAAACCCAGTCGCGTAATTTTTCCATTCCGTCACTGATTCACGAATGATAATCATGGTTGCAAGACTTCTAATTATCAGACGTTAACACAGAGTTATTGGCACTATTGACGATATGAACTACAAGTTTACGCAACTTCATATCGATATTTCACAAATGCGCCTCAAACTTTCTAGTGGAAAGATTTATAGTAAGCGTTTAATTGATACACTTTGCCGAGTCAGGCTGGTTCTCCCTAACACTAAGCTCCATTTTAAACTCTAGTGATAAATGGTGCTATCCTGACTCTACCGTTTTGCCGTTTGTTTCATGTTTCGTTCACACACTCCGTTTCGGTAACGAGGCTTAGCACGGTCCAATCCTAACGTGCTGGTTGGTGTTAGGCTCTATACCTAGTTCATAGGTTCAGTTTGATTCAGTGCACGTGACCCTCTTTGCACAGTTTTCTTGCAATTGAGACTTGTAACCAAGCTCTCTGAACGGGAATAAGGGTACAGGATCGACACAACCAGGACTGTAAGGTTCCTGACATAGTTCATATACACATAGTGCACACTGACCCGAAAGAACAGACTGGTATTGGTGGAGGGCTAAAAAATTTGACCCTCGTGAGTGGGGAGTTCGCAAAACTGGCAGACGTGGTTAGGATAAACAGACCCGGTTCATCTGTGAACTTATCAGAAATGGTGGCTATGGATCACTGTCTTGTTCAAAAGATTATGTTTGCTGACCTAAGTTATGCTGTCCCTCAGGTTTAGTTTTCAACATGTCAGTCTGAGCAAGTAAAACTGTTGCAACCCTTGACTCAATACTCTGGTTCGTCCACGGTGTAATCAGACGACTGATAGGAAATTTGGTTCTCTTCCTCAGTATAATTAACACGGCAAATCCTAGTCCCGAAAATACGCGGCAGTCCCCGTTAATCGTGTCCAAGACAAGCCAAAAGACGGGTGCAAAAAAAACAACTTTGTTCTGTTCCGAAAACGTGTGCGACAAGGAGAAAATTGCGTGGTATTTGTAGTGTGTATAGTGACCTACCAACACTCTCGAAACAGAAGACCGAAGGACAGACATCAAAAAGCAGTTGAGGTCATTAAGCTACCAATGAATAGAGGCCAGACAAGCAAAAAGTAGTGAAGGTCACCTCTCGGATGTTCACGATATTTTCGCCTATTGTGTTTGGGTAGGATCGTTTTTGGAGGAAGGAGGCGGTTTGGGGCGGAAAAAATAAATTCCTCTGACAAAAACCTGCACACACGGCGTGCCAACATGCCGAGAATTGGTGTATAAAGCAGAGATGAATACCACAGTGAGTAATGGTCTTTGATTTCCAATTAATGATATGACTAGTGTTACGGAATAAGTCACAAGATGGCACAGATGACGGAAAGGTGCGGTGATAGTCGCGTTCCAGTTATAACACATTTAAAGGGTACAGAATTTTATCACTGGACAACATTGAAGATGGTGGATTTCTACTAACGACTGATTCACAATGGTGGCTTTCCTGCTTGAAATTTAATCAACTACTGCCCTTCGGAGCATCACTTGGACGTAGTAAGCTACCTTTTAAATTCACATAAAAATCAAGTCACCTAGGCTTACAGGTACAGGTTAAGGTACACCATACCCCCAGCCGCAATACGATAATATGTGGTTTGAAAACTGCCAAACGGATTCGTCATGAGTAACCTTAGGTCAGTCGTAATAGTTTTCTTCCTTCAGTGGGCATACTTTCCGAATAATCGTGAACAGAATTTGTGACCCTAATGTCTTTTACTCTTAGGTCACTCTTGTGTTCTGCTTTGAGCGGCACTCCTCATCGGATACGCCCATATATATTGTTTCGTTTACTCGTGACGGCCTCCGCAGTATTGTAAACGTCACAATAACAGAGCAGGGTAGGTTGTACCCAAACTGTGAAATGATAGGCAAACAACAAGGCTGGAGTATACATCCGACACAACATATGTACCGATTAACCAACCTGTTCTGCATAGTTTACCGTGGGAATACGAGGAGAACTTCCAGGAGCTCATTTGCAACGTTAGGAAAGTTCCACAAGAGGAGACTCATATTTGAACCCAAAGCATATGCATGGATGTGTGTAAAAGTGTTAGGAGTTACCGGACTTGGTGATGTTCAAGTTCTCAAGGAATGAATTGAATGTCCAGCTTCTCCAACAATTAAAGTGGTTCAGATCGTGAGGCGAACTATTCGGTACTATTTAAGACACGGGTTGTGATATAATTGTCGGTTAACGTGCAGATATTCAGTTAGGTACAACCGTTCTAATGTGTGCAGTTAGTCTTTGACACACGAGGCAAAACTCATGAGTTCTGCACAGTGGATTCCATTACCAAGAACGGAGCAACACCCCTGAACATCATTCTAACTTGTCAGACTGTGGGGTCGTTGGCTGTCATCTACCTCATCTACTTGAGTAACTACCCACCTCCTAAGCTCATCTATCATACAATGGGAACAACTGACAACACGCATCATCCTGGGCATTTGAGCCACACTGGTCAATGTTTACTGTTGGTGTCCCAGCTGCTTGTCCTGATCACAGGCAGATAGTTATTCTCGTGTACACATCATCATTCTGTTTCCTAATTTCCTCCAATATACCAGCATTTGCATGTTTGAGACAATACTTCTGTATATTAACCATGCCAGCTCTGTTATCTGTTGAAACCTTTCACTCACTGTGACACTCAGGTTCATCAGACCTAGTGACCACAACTCATGTTAATTATGCCAGTGTTGTTAGTAAACTACGATTAACCCTCAGAGGTTCAGTTTGTTTTCACCACTTTTAGAGAGTTACCACAAAATGCTCACACGAAGTTTGCCGTTTGAAATTTCCCCTAACAGGTAATGAAATCCAACGTCGAATCGCGCACAAAGGCCTACATGAGTGCTCTGGAAAAGTTTGCCAGCCGATGGTATCAGCTGAAGCCAGGTCATCAGATTTTGGATGATGGGGACTTAGAAGCTTGCAAGGCAGCTGTGCTGATCATTCGAGAGCGCGAAAAGGAATTTCTGGAGCTTGATTTGACACGGGAAAGTCTAATGTGAGCTTTGTGACCGAGGAACTGACACAGTCACCTAATTCTTATGCCAATGCACAAATTAAAATCGGCCTAAATGAATAGAAATCCGCCCATTATTCTAGTGTTGTCAGCGATAATTTTTAGTCCATTCTCATTATTAATTTTTCAACGTTTACCCAAACTTACCAAGCTCATGCATCAAACTGGTAAACATAACTCTTTTTTGGTTGATTTACAGCTACTCGTGTGTACTCAACCGGCAACTAGTCTCACACACATCGTTCACACTCGGGCGGCAAGGATAACTGCAGTAATTCCGCGTACTTAACTGTTACAAACAAAACCTTTTTGCCCTAAAAAATGCCCTCTTTTAAGTCTGTACAGGTATTGTCAATATGGCCAAAAAATAGCAGTCAAACGGTGTGTTTAGCAACAAACTCATGACAACATTCGGTTTATTTCACACACACACACCCCTCGTCTTATGTGAACCGCAGCCATTACAATTCGACCATAGGATAAGCTATAACCATCCTATCAACAAGATGATCATACGCTTTAACAAGTAACTGCATTGCGTGATTCAGAGTGATTGTTCAAGTGGATAGATGATTCAACTTGCAACACACAGGAATCTCTGATTAGTTGCTCCCTTTTCTCATACCCTTCATGGTAAGGAAATATATAGGAAACTAGATATTGGGTGTGTGATTGGTCCTTAAACAGCCCATCGCCTGAATAAATTGTTCACGAGCTAGGCATCAACTATCTCTCCAAAGAGGTGAGCACGCCAATTTTTTGTAGTTGATATCAAAAGTCAAGTATGAACTTAACGGTTGATGATAAGAATAACGAAGTCGTTTCAGTTGCAAATTTGCGACTCTGCCAACCAGTGGGGACCTAACGATGAACTTAGCGCATCTCTATGATATATTGTTTTTTTATCAACCTATGAGAGTACCTTCCCTTATTTTCATTAGTATACATACTTGCTAAACAGTTTAAGTTTACTACAAGTATAAGCGGTGGACCCTATGTCAATGTTCTCGGTGCGAATTAAAATTGTCAACCTCTCTCATCTTTTTCTGTCGTTTCAATAAAGCCGCGATTACGAGCAATTCGAAATGACTTCATGCTCATTTGACCTGGCTGAAGAGGTCGCCAAAGACCTGCGAGAACATGAGGCAATTTGGTCCGAATTTGAAGCATTTTCAAATGGATTGGAAGAGTTCGCTCGGGAGGACTGGATTTCTTTCAAGTACATTAAATTTAAGTAGTGTGTTTGTCGGCTATTATTGTTAATTAAGCTGTCAAGTCTAATGAACCTCACTCTTTCATTTCAGATCTAAAAGTTACCAGTTTGACGAATATTTGACTGCATGGTTTAACAAACTGCGCTCCATTGAAGCAACTCCCATGACAGTGCGGTTACAACGCGAAATTGATCAGTATCGAGTAAGTGTTTTGACAAAGCTGTCCGTTGACAATCAGATCTAGACACCGCGTAGAAGTCCAAAGTATTCATAAAATAACGAGCAAAATCTGGTTTGTATTTAAATTTCGTTTAATGTTTTTCGGAAAATATTCTATCGATCCTAAACATCTGTCCGAAGCACTTTAACCACAAAGTACAAACGTTTAATTTCATTCCTTTTACATTTGTTTTTCAAATTCTTCAACCGTTGTGGTTCTGCTGCAAATAACAGTGAAACAGTACATCTGTAATACTTTCTAAGGGATATTTTATCGTAATTGTCAATTGTAAACTGTATTCCCGACTATAGTCATCATCATCATTGTCAGCATTGTGAACGGTCGACACTGGTGTTTAACTGTTATGAAATCGTAAGCAGACGAAATCTCTTTGGTTCAAAAATAGAAGAAGAGGAAGGGATAAAACCTTCATATTCTTTAACTCTCATAGTCATAGTGGATATATTTTTATGTAATCAATAAGGTTCTAAATTATGAGACAACGTTTGCCCGACTTCACTGCTCCGCTTCGTTACTGATCTTCAACCCATAGATCACTCGGTCAGTGAACGACAGTGTTCGTGCTACTGAACCCGATCTCGCAAAAACTTCTGCAAACAAAACTCAGTTCCAATACGAGTTACATTTTCTGACTTACTGTTGACTTTCAAAGCACTCCGTCCTCTCGACGAACTTGAACAAGACAAATCACATAGTGTTCGTCGGCGTAACATCACCAAGTTATTTTTAACGAACGACATAGATCTGCCAGATTCGGGATTTGCATGATTCGCCTGGATGGGGTATATTGCCTTTGTTTCAATAAGACGCATGTCTCAACATTGTGATTCGTGCATCACATGGTGCATACTTTGATGAATGCGTCAGAAGTAAACATTTATCGAAATCTGTGCATGGTTGCCATAAGTGTCCCAGGTACCTCTAATATATGGATCGAATATTTTGATAGAAGTTTGAATAGACGCTACACAAATTTCCAAGACATTACATCTCGAGAGACCCACTTTCTGAAGGAGTTTGTGTCCTGATGGATCTACAAAACCTCTTTTATTAAACACAATAGAACATTGCGATATCTGATGGTTGGGAATATTGGTGGTGTTGTTTGTAGCTCGGGTTGATGGTTTTGGTATTGATATGTTCGCCGAGCTTGGCATTTCGGTTGCAAACGTTTCATCACCAAGCGAGGTGACATCATCAGTGCGGCGTGGTCAGGCCAAACACGACAAAAAGCGACCAACCAGAATTCAGACCAGTAGGTCAACCCACTCTGCTGTATAAGAGCAGGCATCGATCCAACTTCACCAAACGCCACATTCAAAATTATACGCCGGAACACTCACGCACTGATGATGTCACCTCGCTTGGTGATGAAACGTTTGCAACCGAAATGCCAAGCTCGGCGAACATATCAATACCAAAACATTGCGATATTTTGAAGAAAAGTGGGTTCCAGGAACGAAGGAAGGCAGAAGTTCATCGAACGATTTCTTTCAAACCGTATTTATCCCCCTTCGATTTAATTGTGGTTTTCACTCTGTTCAGGTCACAAATAGCCACATCGGCAACCAAGGTTACGCAGTGACTGTAAGTAGGTGAATTTTAAGAAGTGATTTGACCGTGAGAACATGGGTTTCTAGGGTCAATAAGAGTGTCTTCCCAATTTACGAACACAACTGCAACGTTGTCATTTGAATCTGTCAGAATGGGTAAGAGGGCACGGTTGAAGAATGTGATGCAAGCTGTCATGACTGTTACCATATCGGTATTTTACTTTCTCCGATGATGTTGGACAGTCATATAAGCGACGGATTTTCATGAGCAACACACAAGCTTCAAGTTGCGTCGGTTTGGTGGGGGGGGCGGGAAGTAATCCTGGTTGGGTTTGTCAACCGGCTGTGTGATATGGCCGTCGTTGAAGAATGTTACAAGTAAGCACCGTCGTGTATAGTGTACAGACCTCAAGCCATGTTAAGCTTCATTCTTCTTGTATGTACTAGTCGCCCCGGCTACTGATATGGGTGTGAGGACAGGGCGTTGAAACGATTGAGATGAGGGATCACATAAAGCTCAGTTCAGAACCGCATTTCCTGTTAACAACTGTTTTTTGATGCGAGACCTTCTATTCACAGGCGTACCAGATCAAAGTTGTGGTATCCCGAGGCCGCCAGGATTGATATCTGAGTAAAATAAAGCGTTTGACTTGTCTTTAGGTAGCCTCATCCACTTCTCACCATTCATCCTCATTGATTGGTATAAGGGCTTAATCGTCTTTTATGGACAACATAGTTGGCGGGTTAACCTTGGTTTTAGAGGCGCTGTCGTCACATCGTTTAGCATTTTTGATAGATCAACAAGCGTACTTCCTTAGAGCATTCTTCTCCATCTTAAAGCTATACCTAGAACCATGAATTTTGTTGCATGCTGGTTCCACGTACTTTCAGATGTCGGTCCTCATGATCAACGGTACATCCTTTTCTATCTGTTTCTGTGTGGATTAATTTAGTCTTCGAGTGGTTCACGGCCAGACCGATTCCAAGCAAACTATCCTGCAGATGTTCTAGCCATTAGTACCATGTTATCCTCCCGGTGTACTTAAGGCAAATTCGAAATCAAAAGATTAGTGTTCATCCATGGTCATTGCAAGTGACGGGAAACAGAGGATCACCTCAAAGAACACCTTTTTTGGGAGAAATTTACAGCTTTCAACACAAGATTCACCAGACTTATAAAGTGAACAGGCATTTGCTGAAAATGGTAGGTATTCCGTGGCCAGAAGCTGCTCTTAGAGTCATGTGTTAGAGTCGAGAGCCTTAAATACATCAGTGTTTGCAAACGGACAGCTAAGGTGCGTTGTATGAGAACTCTGAAACAAGCCGAGAGAAACACTTTTCGCCTCAAATATTCTATCTCATTGTAGGAAGCCGAATTACCGCCAACCAGGGGAACATAAGAGCCGAACAATTAAATAAGTTCTTATGGAAGCGCCTTTGACCACCGAACAAATAGAAATCGGAAGAAAGTCAGACATCATAGACGTGGTGGAGAACTTGAGTACAAATGCCATGCGAGCGGTGTTCAGCTGTCGAGGAAGTTGTTCAGTAATCAGTAGTAATTCAAAACGCTGCCAGTGATTTGGCTTAGAAATGGACTTTGATGTGTGCAGAGCCGCCGGGTCGGAGTGCAGGAAACAGATTGCTTGCGTGGCTTCAGCTTCGGAGTTTGAAGCGATGAGATTATGATCACGTGGAGTTACACTCATTACAGGGCCGGTGTCACAGACTTCCCTGCCCTCAAGCACCCCACTCCAGTAGTCAGTAATTCCAGGAAACCTGTGTTCATTATCAGCAAAAGCACTTTTCCACAGACCTTCAAGTATCTCCGCTGCTCCGTCCCTTCCTCTCCTGCTGTAAAGTTTTTGTATATGTCCAAATTGGACTCGACGTAGATGATGACTGTTTTCTGTCCTTATTATGCTGCGATTTCGTCGTTCTGATGGACTTCATAAACTTCATAGACTTACTTGCTGGTAATAAGTTGTGATACTCAGAATTAGGGACTTCGAATAGCCCTAGAAATCGTACTTGAATTGAAACCTCCCACGCAAGTAATAAGGCGAAGACTTGGTACTGGCAGCAGTAAGCAATTGTTATTCATGGATTGAGACGCCGAATTTATTGATGTACAACAGTATTAGAGAAATCACAGCCTGTCATTGGTTGATCTCACTAGCACATGCAACACCATAAACTGTATGTTAATTGGTGGAATACGGAACAGATGAATTGACGAATAACGGACGGCACAACACTAAGACCGTTCGTCCAATCCTGATGTTGTATCATTAACGCGATATTTGGATTGGCCGTCTGTCAGATCTTTTGTTGTGTCGGGGTTTGGATAATCGGTGAATCGAGATTTCCATCACATAAGTTTATCGTTATTTGGAAATTTTGTCAAAGTTATTAACAATAGATTAAATGGGTCCGTCTCAGTAAACCATTGGAGCCCGCCTATTGCTACTCTAATGAGCATAGCGTGGTCGCATTCGTTGCCTAACAAAGTTAGCCCTCGATGAGCCAACCAGTCATTGGTGTCCAGCATCGTATTCCGCGGAGTTTCTAATACAATATCTGAGGGCGTCGGAATCAGTGGAACCATAAGCGGAATAGTAGTCCTTTCCGCTTCAGCAACTGATGGAGGGAGGTACAGTGTGCATGGATACCGAGGCTGTAGGATTCCCAAGTTTGTTCCCTGTAGGTCGACATGCCCGAACTCCAGTTGGCGATCTCTAGCTCTGTGAGTAGTTCACTGGAACCTACTGGTGGTTTATTAAATGGGGCTGTCTCCTGTTAATGATCTAAAAGATTTGAACATATTGAAGTAAGCGGACATGCGATCCTATCATATCACTCGCCGTGACTGATGTTCGAAAGTCTATGGGAATTTATGGGTGGGTTATTGAGTTTCGTTTGAAGAGTTGTCGAACAGAGGAGGTTGGTCCACCGATTCCCTGTAGAAACCCTCATTTTCCGGTTAGTCACCTCAGGCAGTTTTCAGTGGATCATGACTCGTGACAGAGCTGCCAGCATGTAAAGTGGGGGTCCAAGTACCTCGGAAGTGTTAACCTGTTCTGTTGAAGTGGCTTAGAATTTGGTAGTCTAGGTTTCGACATACTGAGCTGCTTGACAGAATGGAGATGACTGGAGAAAAATATGCCCGAATCAGGATGACTGCGTGAAATATGCTCCACGAGTCGGTTGACTGGAGCCAACTGAAATGATAGCTGATTCGTTGTGTATTCTGTGGGTGACACCGGTGCACTTTTCAAGATTAGGGGAAGAAGGAGACTTCCAAGGGAGCCACAAACGTCTTGACACGATGAGTTTATGCTTAGTGTTATCAAAATATTACGTCGGCCACATTGTTGTTCCTGTTCGTGCTCGGAACTTCCCACTGTAACAAGTGCAGTCGCTTTTTAATGCTTGTCCACGGTCGATTTGTCATACGATCAGCGATGGCCGAATAGAGATATTCCAGTGTAGACCTGGGGCTGAATGTGTCATTCGCGTAACAAGTCAACATATCTTCCAAAATTGATGGCTAAAACCTGGTGGTAAGAAGGCGGAACAAGTGGTGTGTTTTTTTACTCCTCGGGATGTTTTTGACGTTCATGGTGCAATAAGCCCTGCTGAGAGGCAATTTCAGCGCGGCACTGAGAACGTCGGAATAGGATGGCTCCGTGTAATGATGACAGGTGGCTTGTAAGATTTTGGGTGTGTTCTACTCGATGTTTACACAGATCTTCAGGTGAGTCTGAATACGTGACAAAGTGTCTAGCATAGAGGGCAAGTCTGGTACATTGATTGGTTTAAACAGAATTTTCACTGACAGGAGCCAGTGTTTCGTCAGTAATTTTCAAAGAGCCGGTGGTTCCCGCTGGGAGCCACAGGAAGGCATGAATGTTTCTGAGTCTGCTGTTATCCATAGGCTTCAATCCATGGCTATCTATTCACTGTTACATTGTAATGATATTATTTAGTTACCGGTGGAGGAGGAACGTAGGGATAGGATAAGTAATAAGGAATGTCTAAAGACTGCGACACAGGAAAAGCAGGTACATTTTTATGTGGCCTAAGGGATATCGGTGGTGTTGAGTAGTACCCACGTGAAACAATAAATGTGTTAAGAATAGTAACTGACTTGGAAATCCGTGTACAAGAAATGGTCTTTAGATATAGTGGTCCAGTCGATAATGAATAGGTCAGCTATAGGATTGTAACAGCTTGTCTTGTAAAGCATTATGGATGTACCAGTCAGGGAGACCTCAAGTATTCACCAGAAATAAAACAGTAGACAATAATAAACGGTAATATATATCTCCAATTGTTGATAATGAAAGTGGTCCGGGAAATCGTAAATACTGTCTTACGAGATAACAGAAAAATACGTCCCGATGTGACAATGATAGATGAATTCAAAATAATTTCCGTATAAACAACACACGATATGAGTGATTTACACATTTTGTCGAAAAGAGCATTGGAAGTATATCAGAAGTGTAGACAAACCGTGAGCCAGCTGTTATACGTGTGATAAAGGCCACACACAGACTAGAAATCAAACTCGAATAGCAGTGGGAAACTGACTTATGATATATCCACCTGTGAAACAATTAACAAAATCAACCAAGAGCTTGAAGAACTAGGTTTCATGTGGCACAACTACAACCGCGCAATATTGTCGAAGGTTTTACAGAAGCGTAGCTCTGTCAGTATGAGAAACACTGCAGTGATACGTAGTCCATTGAAGTACCCTTAAGGAGATGTCATTTGCCTAAAAAATGACTGACGACAAAACAGAACAAAGCTGACGCGTTTTGATCAGATTTACACGAAAGCAGGAAACTTTCCTGTATTCTGGTCACATTTGAGCATGTAACTTTATGCACTGAGAAGAAGTTCCATATGGTGGAGGCCATGGCTTAAAGGGTTTCACACCTGAGCGAAGTTACACATCTACCCAATACATTGTCATGTGGAATTCACAAATTAATCCAACAGACTGACTGTCCAGGCAAGATTCTGGCGTGAATTTTCAGAGAAATCCTCCCGAGAGCAAAACCGGTAAAGCTCCGTTCACACAAGTGGATCGGTCCTGATTTGTGGTCCCTAGTCGTCTATAAACAAGGTGAAAATGGATCAGGTGAAACGTTACCGAGTTTTCTCAGCCGTTCATTATCAAGCGGCGGTCTATCAAAGACCACGAAAGTGCTTGCAGCTGACACTGGTTAGAAGCGTGTATGCATAAGTAACGCAAAAACGTAACAACAACATTCGACCGTCGGTGGAATGGTATTTTGACTTCACTCTGAGAAGGGCTCAAACAAGACTGCCGCGTTGTTATGCGCTTGTGCAACGACAGACCAGTAATACAAATTGTGAGTGCTGTTAAGTTTACACAAAACCAAAACGCCTAACCACTCATCAGTAATAGAGTTTCAATGCTCATCATTGTTGGTGGTGGATTCCAGCGTAAAGTGATTGTGAAGTCATGCCAACACAGTCAATATCCCGGATTAATTGGTGGATTCTACGACAGTGAACTGGGTGGGTATGTAGGTCCAAATGTGAAATTCCCGGAATTCCAGTGCGGTTGTGCGGCTCAACCGGTGGAATCTTTTTCGCGTCCGAGCATACTGTTTCTGCCTGTGGTTCGGATCCAGCCGAAGTCCAGATTATTCAAAATTGAACCTATACACGAGTTACTAACCTTTACTTTGAATGTGCTTTCACACACTGTCTTTAAGAAGCAAAACTTTTCTTTCGCTGTTCTTACCAAATGTGCCCCTAGTCTGACAGTAGTTTTATGCTTCCTCACCTGAGGGTTTTCTCGGTTATTTTTTTTATTACCGTTGTCCCTAGAAAAATGTGGTCCACCGGAATGCGGAAGACCTGTTTGGGTCGGCTCCTTGTGGATCCAGTTCACTCTGTTGTTGCACTCTTAAATGTAATCATCATTTAACTCACTTTTTCAGTGGAGGAACGATGGATCAAAAAATAACCTTACTGCCTTACCGCTGGCTTAGCCTGTTGTCCCACGATAGCTTCACATGAAACTTCGTTTGAACCTCTGTGGACTATACAATGAACCTGACACCTGAATTTCATGAATGGTGACTAGGCCACTACACTAAAATTCCTTCTTAGGCTTTGTCATGATTTAGTCTGCCTCTGAGACACTCAGTTGGGACCACTTCAACATGTTTTCCATCTTATCTGCGTCCATCCACACTCGTGGCGTCTGCAAAACCTATTTTACGATTTGCCAAATTCATTTAAATAAGAATTTAGAACAGATCATGTTCAGGGGAATGTCAAAGTAGATATATTCACCACTGTTTTCTAAATGAAAATGATAGAGGGAATTTGAGAAGCATTTTAATTGGTTATTCATGAGGCGAGCAAATAGCCAAGCACATAGTAATGATTACAACTGCTACCACTACTATTAAATCTTACAGCCGAATTCACGCATGAACTTTATTTTCAAACGTAATGTATTCTATTTACGGCTTAGTATTTTACTGATTACATTAGTTTCAATAGTGACTGGATGTAATCCCTGTTACAACGCAAAATTAAAATCAATGTTTTGTTAGCTTGAAATGAAACTGAACATGGAAATTGAATGAGAAATTCCAATATACGATGAAGAGTGGAAAAAAATCGTGGACAGTTGAGCGGTTCCTCACTTCTATCCAATTCGGAAGAACGAGTTAAGTAAAGATGAGTACATTTAATTGAGATCAGTCAGGATGATTGTGAATGAAAAGTCACACACGTGTGCAGCGTACATCAACACGAAAATATGTTAAACATATATGAATCCGTTTGATCCTTCCATGTTAGTTCCATTCACTCTGTATATGAAATCATCTACAAACCTTGCCATTGACCGCAAAATGTGCATAGGTTTGACCTAAATCACCAGCTCGTTGCTAACTTCCTGAAGATACACCATCACATGGGTCGTCATACTTCTGAGGTATACTCATTCGGTTGCTGTTTATGGCCCACTGGGACACCCGTTTTAACAGTATTGTCAGTTAGCTATTTCATTTTCACACATAGGACAGGGATTCAAGGATACAACCGATATTCCTTATGGTCCATTCATGTGATAAATTCCGATAGACTGCAGTTGATTCTAACCTTCCACTACAGCCGTTAGCTAGCTGTTGGTTTGTTTGTTCCGTGCTAAAGTGTGCATGAAATTTGTTTCAAAGGATGTAAGCGGGTTTCTAATCTCATTTCAAAACATTTCTTTTTGATTTCGCACTCTTTCGTTTGTTGACTTTTCATAGCCATTTTACTCTTTGAACGTTTTATTCCTAACCGGGCGACATGGATGCAGCTTAATTGTTTTCCTTAATTTATACACTTCTGGCGGATCTGATCGGGATACTCTTTATTTTTAAGACAAGCACATAAGCAGGCAGTTGTAACGTGGTGAATCCAAAGGCAATATTTATTGTCTGAATTGGATTCCTTTCAAATGTTTTGATTGCACATTCCTCCAATCTTTGACAGACTGTTTGTTGATTTTTCCTGCAGTTACTCCTTTCAGACGCAAATAATGTCAGTTCTCATGTTCACGTGGTGAACGGATTCCGGTTTGGTCACACCTCTTTGCAAGTTGTGCGAAACACACTAAGTTTGATTTTGTTTAACTTACGTATTCCGCTGTATCTTATTCAGTTGTGCATGTTCTCGGCCATATTTCAGTCGACTTAGAGAAGAAAATAAAGAGGATAAGGACAAAATGTACGGAAAAAAACTATTTGGTTGGACAACTACAAAGATTTCAAGCGAAAAGCCTATAGCTTAGACAAAACTGTTAATGACGTTGACAAACTGAATGTCTGTATGTGTACCCAATAGGTGAATGAACAAAATGAAGTGTAAGTTTTCAGGGTAGATTAACATAACTGGACCCACTGGGACCTCTGTATCAGTAACCGCAAAAGTATTCGTATGAATTTATAGACGAACTGATATGAAAGTCCATTCCTTATTTGCAGGTAACCAGTGGGTTAACATTCATAATAGTTTGGGTCGACCAGTTGGCTGATTCTACGTACAAAATTTTGTGCAAATCTTACATCCAGTACTCCTGCTCAATACTGTTTAGATGATTAGTTAAGTTCGCTTATCACTCATGGCTTTAATAAGTATTTTTCAAAGTTCAACACCTTTAAAAAACAAAGGGGTTTTAAACAACCTTTCCGTGACCAGTGTACGCCAGGTTGTTCTTCGTAATGTCCACACAGTACTAGCGCATCTCATATTTTTGTTACAAATGTACATTACTTGGCATTTATTCAGTACCACATTTCAAAGACAACGGTTGGTGTACTGTGTCCGACACTCTTATTTTAGGATCTAATTCCAGCGTTAAAGTGGCTTCGGGGTGACGCGCTATCTCCAGACCATTGGCTTGAACTATTCCGTTTGATTGGCCTTCCCAGAGGAACCAAGCTGGAAAACCTTAGCTTTGGTGATTTAATTCACGTAGGCAAGAATATTGTTGCCCAATCTGAGTCGCTCAAAATGCTAAACCAAAGGGCTCAAGCTGAGGTTGTGGTGCGTGAAGCTTTGCAAGATTTGGATGTTTGGGGTGCCGGCGCAACATTTACTTTGACCGAGTACGTTGACACATCCGGACAAGTGGTTCACCTGATAAAGAATTGGAAGGATATTGTTGGCCAAGTAGGTTGATGGCATCATTAATACCACATTTTGTCCATTTAGTAAGAGAAATTATGACGATATTAAATAAATGTAGGCACCATTTTTTATGTACCCGTCTTCATTTGTTGGTAATTCATTCATTCATAACCTCATATTAATCGCGATAAATTCAAGCGAATATAAAGTCAAAAGAATATATTGAAAATATGTATACAACCATGTTTTTTTTACGTACACATATACCGAACCACCTTAATTATTGCATCCATGAAGTGCACCTCATTTCAAAATGTTTGCAGGTTTCGTTTGCGTTACCCCCATCTACTGCAGTTATTTACATTCTGCAGTTCAAATAGATAGCAGCATTAAAGGTAGCAAGTAGTGATATAACACCATTCTGTCCTCTGACACTTCACACGGTCACCACCCAGTAGGTATTATGACAAGTGACGTAATTCGTGGGTCTCAAGCATGCATGACATAATCTCATCCAGTCGAGTGGCTTGACGCAGACACTAATACCAACCACGTGTAAGGAACTTGGTTGCATTCAAGGTACACAATATGTTGTGTGACTAAGGGCCTGGACTAAGTAAGTGAACCTCAAAATAAGAGTGTGATCGTGGAGGAAGACTTCTTTAAGCGTGGAAAAAGATCATCATCATCCTCGTCGCCGTCGACATCGCCATCATTATCGTGATCATTGTCATCAATATCGTCATCATACTCAGCAAAGACGGACACATAAAAAGAAAGCTGTAGGCCTTAAACAAGAAAGCAACGGAAAGATTGGAAGAAGGCTTGTCTACTAAGATAAATCTTTGTCTATACTCAAGCAGTAAAAACCGGGGCGCCCATATCTTGCAGATAAACAGCGGAAGTATAAATAAAAGCGAGACGTTAACAGCAAGACAGCATCCTTACAACTTTCCCTCCCCCGTGTACTCTTACTTCACAGACAACCCGATCAGACAAAAACATTCACGCCACTAGGCTCGATTGTCCACAACCTCACCTAAAGTTCCCAGTCACCAACACTTAACCAGGGGCACCATCCCGGGAGACGCCCCCGATCCATATTAACCAACACCTTTGTGAAGCCTTTAGTTCACGTTCAAATACTTGAAGGCGACTTTAAATGGCCCAGGTTCTCAGCCATAACGTAACAACCCTTACAGTTGGCTTATGTACGCGACCCTTAAGCTAAAGGGAGATGCTCCTTTGTCTCTGCCCTAGCTTTAGAGATACGAACTTATATTTCATTCTCTATATCACCGGCGTTAGTGGTGTAACTTCCAAAGTTTACAGATTGACCAATAACACCCACAACTTTATTATTAGTTATCGACAAGGTAACCACTTTTAGGTAACTTCCGGTACCACGGGCTACAAACAGCTGCATGGCAAGTTTGGTTGATGTATCTCATACGACCGTTTAGGACAGTTACAAACGCATGATTTAGTAGGCAGAAAATGAGTCACGGGACATCAGTGAAGAGGTGTCCTTTTAAATTGGAGCAGAATTCTAGTGAAACCCATAACCACATATTTCGCTGTCTCACAAGTTGCGAACTTCAAGGAGTTGAGTAGTTGGTTTATATAATGAAGATGCACATTGGAGTTAAGTTCGTTCAAGGCAAAGTGTTCAGTTCGGAACAGGCATCTTCCATCAAGTTACGTTTCCACCGCCGAGGTTGACATAGAAGTATTTTGGTTGCAGTTTCCTGGAATATCCAGTGAGTGTTTTGCGAAAGACGTCTTCTTCGCACGTGAAACCGCTTTGTATTACTACTGTTTACCTGAGAGGGTATTTAACGTATTACGTTCCTGAGCTTCTGGGCGTAAACAATCTAGAGAGGAACAAACATTGTATTTTGTAGCAAAATGGGTGGGAAAACAGAGCCGTTAACATTTAGGTGTTACAAACGTCCACCTTGTTTCCGTTGACTGAACGTGTAACAGCTTCCATACTCTGACAAGCACTCGCAGAACTCCCGGTGGCCGTATTGGTATTGCAAAGTTGGGTAGTCGAACCAAATCACAGGATGATACTCCAGGCCTTTCACATTCAAGTGTTTACAAACAGTTCGCCCTACCATCGCCTCAGTACGGTACTGTTCAACCCACTAAACTTTACTGTAATATATTGCATCGCATATCGGATTAAAACGTCAGGATGTTTGCTAACCTTCACATTCTTCCGGCGACACAGTCTAATGAACAAGCCTCGATTACACCACATCCAGGTGTCGTCGCTAATACCTACCGTATAGCTGCATTCGTGAAACCACCAGTTGAAGTAGTACTCGAGAAAAACAAAATAACAGCTTAAGTAATTATTTCCTTTACACTGTTTCTACAGACGACCACCCCTTTTCATGAGAAGGTTGGGGAAACTGATATGAGTATCGATGAGATGAGTTCAGGATGATTAGGCCTGATTGTAAAATTTTACGCTTTTGGGACCAGCACATCGTCTACCACACCACATACTGTTATCACAAACCGGTCACGCGTTTCACCTAAACACAGCACATTAATGCACGCAAATAAACTCACCGTCAGTCGGGTAAACTGTCACTTTTACATTCCCCATAAAAATTATCGTGCCGTGTAACTCTATTCCAGTTTATACACAAAAGTAGGACGGATTCTCTGTAACTACGTATGAAGGTTGACAATTATTGAAAAAGTCGTTTGCAACTTTGACTCCTCATGAGTAGTCTGGTTGTAATGGGAAAACCGATGTCGAGTAACCCCGAACGACAAAAAGCGATTCAGAAGTGGATCGTAAATAGGCCGATATAACAGCCTTACCTATGGTTTGACGTATGAGCTCTATTTAAAAGCTGGCTGCATGTACTCTGTATGCACGACGTATGAACTCGTACCTATGGATCTTTTCCGGAACTTACAGAGACGGAAGAAATGTATAACACGACTTTCTCGGAAAGTGAAAATGCGAATTCACTGTATATTGTGTCTACCGTTCTAGGGAAACAGCACAGACTAAGATGTTTTGTTGCGATCTGGATCACGAAGGGTGGCTATACCGGCGCGGTTGGTCATGAGCTGCGTTATATTCGTCATGACTGACTCTGGCTAACTTATTAAACGGCCATCTAGACAGTAGCTGTTTGTCAATCCGTTTTCTTTCCGCTAACTAATTTTTGTTGGATTCTCATTGAGGATGTTCTGAGATGATTGACCAGGCAGCTGTTGTTGACATAAGCAACGCCGAACGGTACTAGTGTTAGTGGCCGTCACTTTCAATGTCATGGTGCCTCCTCAGACGTTCTGGTTACAAAGGTGTGCCTTTGTCAAGAATTGATCCCCACGACCTCAGTCTGCCCTGCTGGTTGATCCACTGTACAAGACATCTAATCGGACCATACAGTTTTCCCGGATGCGATAAGCTGGCCTGAATCCCTCGACAGATTTGACCGCCAGTTAACTATGACAGCCCAGTGTTTTTAGTCCAACCGACATTGACTGTGTGCTTAAAATGCAGTGAACTAAGCTGTGTCCGTCTAACTGCGTTTAGAATTCGACCCACTGTTTAAACATGATAGTGAAACAGAGACATAACTGGGCCTCAGAGTATGCCCGCAGTACTGGGAGGCTGAAGACAAACATCAGAGCTGGTCTTCGCGATTCTTCGAAGCAGTCGTCAAAATCTGACTTAAACCCAATGTCTCGTCTAACCCAGCTTTCCTTGAAATAAGATAACACAGCTGGATGACGTGCTGCAAAACTCTATTCGCTACTTGGAGTTTTCCCAACACATCTCTGTAACCTTGAGATACAGCTAATACACAGCGCGATAAAACTCTGACCTCACCCCATTAGGGTAATCACATAGTCTGAAATCCTGTGGGTTTTTTCAGAATCTACTCCTGATGCTGGGTGTATACTTACAAGTAACTTAGATTAAATACCTTTATATGGTCATGCTTGAACGAGAAGAGTGTTGCGCGATGTTCCACCGATCAGGCCAGTCAAACTGTGACATGATTTTGGAGGTTTTCGCAGCTGATCCCCGTGAACAACCATGCAAAATATTGTTTGTTAGGATAATTGATTGCCTTTACGGCAATCGGGATGGCTTGTAAATAATGTAAGACATGGCGCATCAAATGCGGCGTACGTAATGCGTGAGGTCAAGGAAGGCTGCAATATCCAAATTCGTTGGTAGCTTCTATCGCGAACGTAGGCTTGTATCGTAGGTGTGTTTTGCCGAATAACACCGTCTATCGAAAACAGCATATGCTGAAAATTAACACGGCTTTTGCAATATCATTCATGTCTTAGCTAAATCACGCCAGAGAGAAAATATTCTTCGTTGTACTAAGTTTCTTCATTTCTACCTGCGTCTGGATGCCTCACACCAGTCACCACATGATGTATTGTGCGTATGATTAAAAGGGGGCAATGCTGTAGACGAGAATTCGCCTTGTACTCGGGCGGCTATACGTTAGTCTCAAAGAGTTTGTTATCTAATCCGCAAAAGGTGCCACTATACATGAAAAACGTAATGTCGGTTGAACAGCTTTTTCTGAGTACCAAATTGCAGCAAAACTATACACGTACGGCCTATCAAAAGCTGCTACACACTGAAACGCAAATTGTGTGATCCACTTTTGAAAAATCGGTTGCTTCAAACAGTTTGAACAAAGCATCTAGAATACGAAAAGTGGTAGATGTAAGCGTTTCGTATTGATCCATCAATAACAAATTTACCATAACATGGATGGGTTTTATTTATAGTAAGCAAGATTTGTTGTGAACTTGTGAAGATATCCCTCCTTAATAAGTTCACACAGCAACGTCGATCTCCGTATCAGTTCGCCAGGTCTTAAGGAAGAACAAACTGAAGGTAACCAACAATAACCTCAGACGTAGTGCGACTGCCCACATTGAAACTGCTCAAATGCGACTGGCTGATTTGCGTCAGACACATTGCCGCCTTTTATCCGTCGTCGAAAGTCTGACACTTTGCTGTCGTATAATTTTTATACTATTCTACATTAAAATTATCTATCGTACTAAGAGGACTCATATCAATCTGTTACGGGAGTCACTTACGAACCACGGTGAACAACCAATTCTCCTGGACCACAATAAGTATGTGCCGAACTTTTCTTCAACACGGTTGAATTCTTTGCGATTAGAAGCGTTAGATTTTAGGTCTTTATTATAAAATATCATCACTTAAGGCTGATCGTACCTGTTTTGAAGCCCAGCTCGAGAATCTTATTGACAAATATCTTATATTCGACCAACTGGTGCTGATAATATTGGCCGGTTATAGACTAAGCTCATCGATACAACTCATAGGTTTATCAGGACCCCAAATAATAGCTAGCGTGCTATCACGAAAGAACGCCTGTAATCGTTAAGGGAACTTATATAAAACAAATCTAGCTATACTTAAGCCTGACAACGGCTGCAACATCCGTTTGGACTTTCTCTCCACTCTCCGCCTACTTCCCCCATTTTGTGAGTAGTACGTTTGAAGACATAATTATGTCCGCATGCGGGTCGCTTGGCCGCCATCCTGAATTTGTACATTTTCTGTTTGTGCTCGACCAGTGACGGTCGAAACTCTCTCGGGACGTATCATTTCGAATGGATGTGACATCTCATATTCATTTCATATATATACTCATATGTATTTACTGATATCCATGTATTTATTAAAAAAAAACATTACCCAGCTGTTTGCGGTCGTTATCTGTTTGATTTGACGTCGGGTCGTTAAATTCTAGTGGTACCCAGCTGACCTCTCAAGTAAGATTCTACAACGGATCTGGGGCCGTCATTCCACACAAAGATGCGTATGTACAGAAGGTGCTATCAGTATTGGATGATCAAACAAAGTTTCGGCGAACAGAGAGAATGGACAGTGTTACAGAAATAGAGGACCACGTAGGACGATTTCTTCAACTGCTCTCGCAGTTGCGGATTATTGAAAAAGTAACGTATGAATCTCTTATGCTGTGTGAATAGTGAACACCTCAACTTTACGGCCTACCGAAGGCACATAAGTCTTGGATGCCGCTTAGGCCAGTTGTGGTGATGACAAACTCCCCTTACCATAAATTGGCATGCCGGTTAGTCGCTATTCTCTCCCTAGTAAAACAAAAATTTCAGAAACATTCCATTAAAGATTCTTTCGAATCGATCAGTGACCTGGACAGAATTATTTTTGCTAACGAACTGGTTTGCATCGCAGATGTGTAATCACTGTTCGCAAATGAAACGACTGCCCTCATTTGTGAGCTCGTTGAAGTGAGTCTCATTTCGTTGCCACTTTCCCACCGACATAGTAGGGGAAACTTCGTTGTTCTGCAATGAGAACAGTCCTACCGTCAGATAGAAGGATTAGCCATAGGAAGTCCACTAGGTTCCATCTTAGCAAACTTTTTTTGTTAAAAACTGAGAACTTGGGCGTTACTTCAATGACATTAATTTTCAGTCTATCTAAACAAAGTATAGAAAACCTGATGCAACGTCTAAATAGTTGTCATCCTAATCTGGAGATTACTTGTGAATTTAAGGTCAACAACTGCCTGCCATCTCTATATATTCTCATAGGTCGTCGGGAAGATGGTTCGGTTAGAAGAATTGTTTACAGGAAAACCATGTGGTCAGGTCAATACTTAAATTTCAGCAACTTCACACCGGTCTAATATAAACGAACACTAGTGAATAGTCTGTTCACACGAACAAGGCGAAACTGTATGCACGACAGCCTTGTGTAAGAACTAGATATGATTACTTCTATCTTATAGCCAAATGGTTACCTTAGAAGACTGCTGAAGCAGTTGCAATCAATCGACTCAAACCAGCTCTCTGGGTTCGGAAACAATTGTTCGTGAACTTGACCCTTCCCTGGGCTTATTGACCTATCCTGACGAGATTACTGACTATTCGTCCCTCGAGTTGTTTTCTAGGAAGAAAACCCATCCATTTTGTTGTGAATTTGGTACTGATGAGTCAATACGAAATACTTGCACCTACCAGTTTTCTTGCTCTAGCTGCTTCGTTCAAACTGATCCATTTTTTTCTGATCCTGTCGCAAAGTCACATATCAACATGTAAGAACGTTTGTTCACTTAGACTTGGAATAAACATTTTTATGGTTTTATTCGCAGGTTATTACCGGAAATCTCCCAATTAAACTATTATACTGTACGCCGGTTTACTTTTCCACAATCGGTTGGACGCTACGTGAACAGTCAATGGCTAATTCCACTCTAGACAGATATGCTCCCACACTGTATAGCTGATGGCCGGCTATCGCATTGCAAACACAAGCAAAGCTACGAGATGAAATACGAAACCCAACTGTTTAGAGTATAATTTTTTTAGTTGTTCTGCCGTCTTAAAAGTTCGATCGCCACGAAAATGCTTTATTGACATCATACATTTATTTGGCCCGGAACAGCTATTGCGTTAGAACTGGCCCGGTTACCAAAAATCTGGACTTCGGCTGGAATCGAACCAGTGACAGACACAGCACACCCAGACAAAGCAAGTGCTTGACCAGCTCGGCTACGAAACCACACTGGAAGCCCCGAATTTTCACAGTTGGTCCTGGTTACCCATCCATCCCCCAGTGTCATATGGAACTCACCAAATGAACCAGTAGAATGACTGTCCGAACAGAATTTCGCAACCAGTTCTCGACTGAATACATCGACACCACTTTTGAGCAAATGTGTGAAATTTCTGACTTCCTGGCGTTGTTTTGTAGTTCAGTTGGTAGAGCACTCGCCGCGTCTCTGTGTGCTGTTTCCGCCGCTGGTTCGAATCCAGCCGGAATCCGGAGTCTTCGTAATTGAGTCTCTTCTGAATGATTTAATCTACCGAACTATCTCTCAGCAAATTTCTAATCTTAAGAAAATATTTCGCAACTGAACGGTCTCGATAACGTTTACCAACGTAAGTAGCACATCTTCAAATGTGACAGTTTTAATTGTCCAAGTCATACGACATTTTAAGAGGGTGAGTTTATCCGGTGATCTATGAAATCAGAACTGCTGACTTTCGATATGCTTTCAAGAATCTAGTCAATTCTATTCTAAGATTGACATCCGTGTGGTCCATCTAACTCACACGTCTGGAACGAGGAGTTTGTATTGAAACGCCCTTTTTTCTTACCACTTATTATATTTGTCTTTCAAACGGACATGAAAAACTGGGCATTAATCTTTTTGTATGCAATCAAGCTGAAATAAGTCATGAAGGTTTGCTCCTCATTAGTTCATATTGCCTGATTATGACTTTGTAAAAATGGCTAAGATTTCCATGACACTGATGCTCAATTCCGTTAAGGAATTTGGTATTCCAACTTTAGGTATCATGTACCTATTATACCTGAAATTTCATATGCCCTTTCTATTGTAACAAGTAAACTGGACTTATGGTCAGGTGGCTGCCTAAGTTTGTGACTTTGCGCGATTATCTCACCGGTCCCAAGTTCAAACTTTGACAAACAGCTCATACAACTTTAACACTAAATTCTGAGAGAATTGCATAATTTCCGCTTATCAGTTGAAGCAGATCAGTACTGTATGATATAGAAATGTATTTCGATTAATATTTTTCGGACGTGTCAAAATTACAACCGCCATTCAGTCGTTTTTCTTACTTTAACATGACCACTTCTTGTCCTACCATCCAGGTTGGTGACAATCTGGCCCTGCTAGCCTCCTTGCAAGACTCGCCCTATTTCGACCGTTTTGCGGATCGTGTGAACGCTTGGGCGCAGCGTCTAGCCGATTTGGATCACGCTTTGAACGGTTTGCAAACGATTCAACGACGATGGGTTTATCTGGAGCCGATTCTCGGTCGTGGTGCATTACCGAAAGAAACCACACGTTTCGCACAGGTGGATGCGGAATTTCGGCGACTGTTGCTGTCAGTGAAAGCTGATGAACGGATTATCAGCTTGGTTGTTGGCAATCGTGGAGGTGTACTGAAAGAACAGTTAGCAAACATGCAAGTAAGTGCGGCTAGATCATGCATACAATAAGTGTGACATGGTAATTATGACGTGACTGTAAAGTCACTCGTCTCTAATTTAGACAAAAATAGGATCCACACGGAACACCCACTAGCGACATTTGGTCGCAGGTTTCGCAGTTACTATTGGCACTGTATTCGAAAGGATGCGTTTTATATATGTATATATATATACCACTTCTGTGTGTCACTATATCAGTTTGTTACGTGACCGTATTGTCAGTACAAGATGATGGAAGAGGCTACCCGTGTGTTGATCTCTAATGTCTCCCGAGTAATCCAAACTAGGTGGCTCACGCCAGTGCAGCGGAATAGAAAGTGAAATCAGGAATATCTCAATGATGTATTAAAACTTTACTAATGATAACGTCGCTTTATCATTCAAACAGGTCAGGTAGGCAAACGTCAATGAAACACTTTGGCCGGGACGACAAAAACGACCAAGTTGACGGCATGTAGTCATACATTGCAAGACGCAAGCATTCTGTTTATTGTTATCAGTCGAATACATGAAAAATAATTTCTTTACATAAGTTTAAAGCATGGCAGCAAAACCAAACAAACGAGCATCACATGGTTACACATCATTACAGCGGTTTTGGTGTGCACGGCATTGAGACTGGTTGTGTTTTCACTTTCTGCCAACAGAGAGTCGATGGGTGGCGCTTGATTAACAACGGTTCGGAAAGCGCCAATATCTCAAGGTTGTGACTGTGTAATATGCCCATAAAAGAAGCGGCATGATCTATTATATGACCGTTTGCGGTTAAGTGTTTCGTGATCGGACCTAATTTTACTGTGTCTAGGGCGTCAACTGAGAGGACATCGGTGACAGCAGTCTTGAAGAGAAAAGTCTACAACCAAACGCGTGTGGTCAAATGACACCCGTGCGTGCTAAAGCCCCTGTAAACGAGTGAGTCGGTCCTTAAATTTGACATCGAAGGTCACGCGATAATTGTGGAAGATGTTCCTTATTTATGCATTTCACAATAAGATTCAACGATTGGACAAGGTGAAAACCACATTAGCATCATGGTGAAAAACGTAGACGCTTAATTGCCCTTTTTCACACGGCAATTGCTTTTTGTTAGTGTAATGTTTCTTCGTGCGGCAGCCATCCCTAAAGTACAAGAAACACGCTCGTCCCAGAGGATCGGGTGTTGTGAGACAGACATTACCCTTAGTCACATTTTAAAATCGTCATCTGATAGGGTCTACACCAAGCGGCTGTTCAAAATATATTTCTACAGGATTTGCACCTCTTCGCGAAGCAATCACTGTGATAGGTCGTTCTACGAGTGGTGTTGTAATACGTTGTGTTAGCCCGAGTTACTAATCTCCTTGACGTGATAAAATTTACGGTCGACTTTACATCACTTCATTTGAACAATCAATTGTGCGCAAAGCGGTGAATGCACTCTGTGGGTAAGTAAGACATTTCAAACCTACTTAATTGGTTACTTCCCTGTCCCCTAACAGGACCAACTTACTCGATGTCAACGTGCGCTCAACGACTACTTAGAGGAGAAGCGAAGTATCTTCCCAAGGTTTTACTTTCTCGGGGATGATGATCTTCTAGAAATACTGGGTCAGTCCACAAATCCCACCATCATACAAACGCATCTGCGCAAACTGTTTCAAGGAATACATCACATTCAGTTCGATAAACTGGAGGCCAGCACTAGTGGTCAAACACGAGGAAACCCAATGGCTACTCTTAATGCTATGTGTTCGTTGGACGGTGAGGTGGTTCACTTTCGCCGTCCCGTACAACTAACCACAGATGTTGAAGTTTGGCTTGGTCGTTTGGCTTGTGAAATGAAATACACCTTGAGTGAGATTTTAGTCCAATGCCTCGGCGAGAGTTCAACAGAAGGTCAAAAGAGAAATCAACTAGACCCTAATATGTATCCAGGTCAAATTCTTACCCTGAGCGAAGCGATTCATTTCGCTAGAAACGCTGAACAAGCACTCAATTCTGGACGACTCAGTACACTGAAGAAAGAACTTCAGGTGGGTGACTAAGGTTCAGCGTTTGCTTCTCAACTATCATTTTGCTGTGTTTTTACTCTCAGGGGTCCTGTGTGGAACGTACTTAGTTTTGACACTCTCTTGTACCAATATCTGGTTGACAAGTTCCAGTAGCCCATTAAACTGACCGCAAATCAAACATTCTATTGAACTAGTGAATGAAATGGAATAAACTGAGGGCCAACTGTAACGCAAGGGCTTGTCCGTTAACCTGCATCTAAACGCGAACAACCGGAGAACGCGGGTTGCCGCGGTTCTACCAGTCTATCCAGGCTTGCTCTCACACCGGTGCTGTCAACCGAATGCCTTACCACAACACACAACACACCAATACTGCCTTGTGCAGTGTGTCCAACACCCCACGTTGACTTTCTCCGCTGTGGCTAGTATGCAGTATACGTTAGAGATGAAACCACAACACTCCTGAGGAAGGCCACCCGAGGTGGTTGAAACGTAGAGTATTACAACTTGCTCGAAACGTTGTGTTATTCCCAATCTGTATATCAATAACATGTTAAACACGACGCCCAAACTATTCAACTTCATTCGTACTA